>JANFAE010000050.1:0-389591 GCA_024613145.1 Pisolithus marmoratus
CCTTTATAGGCGAGTACTACTCTTCTTTTGTTCCCTCGGAGGCTACCTCTTGCTCGTGCGGCGAACACGTCCAAACTCGCGAACATATCCTTGCAACGTGCCCTATTTTCGAGCCCAACCGTGATACACTACGCTCCGCCTCAGAGGACCTAGTCATAACGGATATCTTAGGAACAGAAAAAGGAATCGGGGCTTTAACCGAGTTCCTTAAGGAAACAGACGCCTTTAAGAAGTTGAAGAGAGCCGGCCCAAGCCAGACCGCTGTGCACCCGTATTCGGTCTCAGAGTAATGCAACTCTTTCTTTTTAAATTTCTGTAAATTTTCATTATATTGTACGATAATCCCTTACCATCCAACAATACCAGCACACACCCCTTACCTGTCAACTATATACTGTACGTTTCACTTCACCGTTACCACTTGGTAATACGTACTATACAATTTACTCTACGGGCCTTTTGCCACCGCGTCTTAGTAGCAGTCTACTTGTTGCGGTATATAAATATAGAAATTCTCTCTCTCTCGCGCTTCATTTGCGAAGCGGCAATCCGCATTTGGCAACTGCCCCTTGAGAACTTCGGACACCGCAAAGCCAAAAGTCGATTAACTGAGTCAAACTGCCGCATGTAAATATTCAAATTCAGCAAGCTTGATTGTGTGCCTGAATAATAACACTAACGTCTTCCTCACCATACCCATGAGATGCAAGGTGACGCACTGCAAGATTCCCAAGTGGTTGAGCTAGAATCTAGGTTACATATGGTGGTAGTTGGGTAGCAGTGGCTGGAAACGATACCCTGCACGTAGAGTCCCTTATGCTGTACGGTGAATGCCTGGGGGTGATCCTCGACCATTGGTGAGTTGAACAAACCACGTTGCCCGTACTACCACATGACATGCACCTTTTAGTTCATGGACATTGCGAGCGGACTGCACTACCTCCATAGACATTTGCTGGGGCCAGTATTCCATGGAGACCTGAAAGGTGTAAGTATGGTCATTGGCAGTGCCCGCGGTTGACGAATCCATTTGATAGGTAAATGTACTGGTGTCAAGTGATCGTCGAGCGCTACTTAGTGACTTCGGTCTCTCCACTTTCCAAAAATCTACCTTCAGCATGACTGTTGTTAATCCTCGTGGAGGGTCGTATTCCTGGTTGGCTCCAGAGCTCCTAGATGACTATACTCTGTCTACAGAAGGGGACGTGTGGGCATTCAGAATGGTCGTTTTGGTATGTCTCTATATTATCGCTCTGCAAGATGTTTATTGTCCCTGTGTAGGAGTTGTTTACTCGATTGATACCTTTCCATGATAGTCCGTCCTTCATAAATGTGATGACTAGGTTAGTGATGGTACGACTGCCGCCCCGTCCTTCTGAGGAGTCCACCCTTTCCCGCATGACGGATCCATGGTGGGCAATATGTACGTCATGCTGGAGACATGAACTTTCATCATGTCCCTCGGCGAAGGAGTTAATGGAGAAAGTCAAGGGACCTATGGTCTGTGCTCGAGGGCTTTCGTTAATATCCTCGGCCGCATGCAATGAATGGACTAGTAGGGTTATGTTTAATGTGCAAGTCCATGTCTAGTCAATGTACATACCAATCATCAGGCTCATATATACCGGCCTTCTCACTTCCAATAACAGCTCAATAATCATGGGGATTGCAGGGGAACTACAGGCTTGACCGTTCTCATGGACCTTTATAGTACTCGCACTAAAACGTATTCTCGACAAGGTACAAGATGTAACTAAACGAAGAACCTATTCCTCACGTCCAGTTTGAGGCGTCTTCAATTCATGGAAAGTGCTCAGCCCGAAACCCTCCCACTTACAAAATTTGTTGCAGACATGCTGTTCCTCAAATCGCTCCACCCCCTGCTGTAAATTACCTTCACTGAAAAGTTTTAAACCCGTGCCAACTTCCCTGTATTAGCAGCATCAGTCCCATAGGATGGAGATAGGTTGGGAAACTTACGGGTGTGTGAGTATCTGGGGGTCCGTCAAGAGTAATTCACTGCCTGCAGAGAGCACATTACTACGGCATGGTCAGGTGATCTGTATAGACTTACCTTGATAATCGGAAATGTACACCTGTCCACCTGTCTTCGTGTACTGAACATGCTGCGTGAACGCCAAGAACAGTGCAACTTCCTCTGCCCTTGCATTAATCAGCTCGCAAGGCACGGCATTTCCGTTGTGAATGTACTTGACAAAGCTTGCAGTCGACGTAATCGGAATGAACTCCTCGGCAAGGAACATGGTGCACACCATACCACCGGGTTTAGAAGGACGCTTGGACCCTTCTGGGGGGGCTACTGTGGCGCTTGAGTATGTGAGTAGCAATCCGGCATCCACAAAGCGTAGACGGGGTATTTCAAATGGAGGTGATGCCTCGGCCCCCTGGACAGCACAATCGATGAAGTCATATGTCATCTTGAGCAGTGCTTTCACCCAATACAGCACATTCGCTTCCCGATAAAGAATATTGGACTCGTCTTTAAGAGTGTAACGCGTGAACGGTGGGCCAGGTTCTGCAGGATGGTCATCAATATAAGGCCTCTTCAGCACAACATCATGGTTAAGCCGAGACCCTAGGCCCGATTGCCTGAGAGGAGAAAGGTTTAGCTGTGCCTTTTGAGCTGTCTTGAATGCTCCAACTCCGATCACTGCTGCGTTAGAAACATCGAGCCGTACATTTCCAGAGAAAGGGTCAGCTGAGTTAATATCGAACACGACTTTTGCACGGACGAGTTCACCAAGATCACAGACGGGGATGGGATAGAAGTAAATTGGTATTACTTTCTGCCAGAAGACTAGACTGCATTAGTATTCAATTTTCATAGCATCATTCAAACACCGATATTACCTTGCTTGACATCGAAATCAGAAGTGCCACCAGTCTGAAGTGCGGCTTTGAGTTGATCATGATCTGGTGACGAGAAAACTTGGTTGATGGCTGCAGGTTTCTTCTGTGAGGATGCAAGTGCAGACGCATCATTGTGTAAGGAGAGAGCAGGGTTTAGAACATCGTGGGGTAGCGAGAAAACATGGACAGTCGCCGGTTTCTTCTGTGGTGGAGCGGGAGCAGAGTCGCTGGATGAAGTACTTGAGTAGCGGAAGTGGCGTTTGACAGCTGCACTGGTACTTGGTTCCTGCACCAGTCACAGTTCGCATTCAGGAATCAAGTTACGAGCACAGTGAGGGCTTACATTGCTACCTTTCTGAAGACGTGCCACATCCTCCGAGATCAAGCGCTCAAAGGCACTGCTTGAGGTCGAAGCTGGCACAGCCAGGGGTGAGGTTTCAGAGTGAAAGAGACGGGCAGAAGAATTGGGAGTTGGATTTGTCGAAAGTGATGCAGTGAGAGAGTGGGTCGTGATGTTGCCAGAAGCCTGATCCTTGAGGTTGTTTCGGAACTCCTCAAGTTTTTCCCATTGACTTTCGGGGACGATAACATACAGGGCGAATTGTTTTGATTTGAACACCATTTTTCCACCCTTTTTGCTGGGATGGATACATTCATCATAAAAGTATGGGTGTGAGCTTGCATACATCATGAGGTCTACCCATTTGTTGTCACGGACAACAAACTCTTTCTCTCGCCAGGAGAACTTGGGACAATAAGCCTTGATACGTGGTACCACAGTCTCAAGAGCAACAGCTGCAAGCTCAGGGGCTGTGCTTTGAGCATCGATTTCTTTCAGGCCTTCACATATATTCTGCCTTGCTACGTTAACATGTATGTGACCAGAATAGCGATTTACTTACATTTATCACATTTGCTCATATGTTACACTTTCGGCTATTTTCATGCACAGCAGATATCACCAACGAGATGCATTCCGCAGGTGGAGGACGAAGAGCCCTTAGTGCCCACCGCCTATGCTGATCTCCATAATGCATGTGCTGTGCGCTGTATCCTGTGGAGCCAGGAGGGAGAGCCAAGGGCATAGGCATGGACAGAGCTGAACCACGTAGTGGCCCAAAGGCAGAAGGCATGTGTATTCCAGGACCCCTTAGCCGTGGTACATTCCGAGAAAGTGGCAGTGGCGGTGGGGGCATGAGTGCTCTGGGTGCTCCAGCATTTGCCACAGCGTTCGAGTTTGACATCGCCACGACTGGGGGAGGGTTGATTGAAGCTACAAGTGGATTGAGCGATGACCAAAAAGAAATAATGATGTTTCCTTACCATGGGACTGTGCAGCGCTGATAGACTGTTGTATGACCTGTGGGTTAGGCAAGGCTAGCACGCCATTAGAAAGCTGCGAGGATGAACTTGACGAAGGGAATTTACATACCATGTACATGCTGGGCACGGACAGTGGTAGCAGGTTTGCTCTTATACCACTTGTAACAGTTCTCACATACATGTTTTCCTGGCTGAGCAGGGTTGTACGACGCAACATAGTGGCAGGGGTCACCTTTGCGGATGAGCATCTGGCACTTAGAGCGATCACAAACTCGATCAGCCATAGCACATGCATCCTCAGTAAACTGTGTGACGAGGCCTTGGCTAGAGGTTTGCATCATAGAATGGCAGGAAAATTGCAGGAAGTGGCAGCGTGGTCCTGGTGGTGGGTGGCAGTGGAAAGGCAGGAGGGCGCAATGGACAAATGGGAGGGTACTCTTTATACACTGCAGCCAAGGTAGCAGAAACCATGTCAATTGGTTGAGGTCGCCATTGTCGAAGCATTTGTGTGTGGAACAATCTAAGAAACCTGGAAGATGGAAGGTTGTGGTGAGACGGAGTCGCCATGTCAAAGAAAACGAATAGAAGTCACCATCCTTGAGGCATTCAGTGGTGGAACATCCAGAGAAGCCTGGAGGGTATAAGAGAGTGGGCAAAGTATGCAGGCAGATCCCTGACTTGTCGACCGTCAGAGGGCTCCAGAAATTGAAGGGAAACAGTGTAGATACCTAACACGTGGGAAATTTCAGTATTTTGCCATGTGTAGAAGATGATTCAGCAGCCAATTGTAAAATATTATATTCTGCTAAAGTATTATCTGGTTTGTATAATTTTATATTTTGAGGTGTGGCCAAATGTATTTGTAACACATAATATTTTACAATTGTATTCTGAATTATATTCTACCCATGGCAAAATATTGAAATTTCCAGCATATGTCCATATTGGTATGACACTGCATCTGTAACAATGGTTACACTGGAAATTTCAAGATTTTGCCATGGGTAGAATATAATTCAGAATACAATTGTGAAATATTATATGTTTCAAACACATTCAGACCCACCTCAAAATAATAAATTATACAAAATGGATAATATTGTATCAGAATATAATGTTCTACAATTACTTTCTGAATTATCTTCTACCCATGTCACAATATTGAAATTTCCCATGTGTAAGTTTCCGAAGTGATATTCCTGGGACGTAACGGAAGAAGCTGATTACACAAGGTGGCATTGATGTTGAGATTTGAACTTGCACACAACTCTGGAGTCCGGGCCCAAGGCCAACACTAGTGACTAGCTCTGCCCTTAGTCAAATGAGTTCATGATGGCCAAACCAAAACAATCCTACGCATATGTATAAACTTGCAACTGCCACTTCGAAAGTGTCTTGATTTTTCTTCTACATATAACACAGCTCCCCTGGACCAGATCACACCTCACATTATGCGGTTGTGGAAGGCTCGCCTCACGGACAAGGAGATTGTTGCAGAACTTCGCAAACATATCGACACCACTCAGTATGGGATCAGGCGAGTGTTTACGTCCTTGGGTTGTGATATATGATAGCTCACTCATGCATGTTGCTACAGGCTGACAAAATTCAAGGAAATACAGAAGAGCCTTGGATTGCAGTGTACCCGTCAACAGGGCCACACTCCTGAGAGTATCCAGGTGGTCATGCTCGAGATGCGAAAGATGTATCCTGATGCTGGCATACATGAGATGATTGGCTTGCTCTTTCATGAGCACAACCTGGCTGTTTCCAGGTCAGTCATTACCAACACGTGACAAGAACTGACAATAACATCAGGTCTGTTATGTGCCAATATTTCATGACCTATGACACTGCAAGCATTTCACAATTTTTCATGCCAAAGTATGTTGAAAAAATTGAAAGAAGAGATACTCTTTTATTTGGGCTGTGTTCACAGAAAAAATGCAAATATAATATTTTGTTTTCTTTGTCTTTTCTGTGGAAAAACAGGAATTGATGCTAGTGCTGATTAGCTTCTGCACTAATGGGTATTACCATCAATCAATGTTTTGTGGCAAGTCATGCAAAGAAAAGAAAATATTATTTTTGCCTTTTCTCTTTGAAAACTGCTACCAAAAAAGAGTATCATTTTCTTCAATTTTTTCAGCATGTTTTCTGAAGAAAAATTGTGAAATGCTTGCAGTGTGAGTCACATTTGGTCAGACAATGCAAAGCCAACCATTTGCAACATCACCAATTTTGGGCAGCAGGTGTAAATGACATCTGGGCAATTGACCAACATGACAAATGGCTACGGTTTGGCCTTGCATTGCACATGGGTGTTGAACCCTTCTCAGGCAGACTTCTTTGGATTCGGGTCTGGCACTCTAACCAAAATCTGCAGCTCATCCTCTCATATTACCTCGACACAGTTAAGGAACTTGGATGTAAGTCTGATGCCTTTTCTCTCATTCTCTCATTAACACAGCTTGTGCGGCATGCCATCAGTCATCCCCATGATTACTCAAAGTGATCCTGGGACCGAAAATTTTGGCATTGCCAATGTGCAGACAATGCTGCAACAGATGCATGACCCCACCCTTGAAGGCTTTATTCAGCACTGGTGGATGTGCACGAAAAAAAACATTGCCCCAGAAATTGCTTGGTCTCAGCTACGTTGCCGTTTTTCCCCAGGCTTTGAAGCACTTCTCGAGGAAGGTGGGGATGCTGGATGGTATGATATGGACAACACTCTCCAACTGTTCGTATACTGTCTAATACTGTTCCACTGCAACTAATTGTGCCTTTTGATAGCATGGTATTCCGTTGGGTGTTTATCCCATGGCTCCAAGCTGAACTTGACAATTATTGAGATTGTATCAACAATAGCTGAAAGTGCCGTGACAAAAAAAAGGTGTGTGTTAGGGTTAACCCGAACGTATTCCCCACTAACTTCTTGTCTTAAAGGTCCTACCCCATGGCATTCCCGAGCTCATTTATCATTGTGCAGAAGATTATGGAGCACTCGACTTTAAGGTAATTATTTCCACGTTGTCCCCATATTGAATAGTTTTTTCCATCTTTCTCCTAGGTAATGGTTGCGCCAGGAGCCATTGATTACGTTGAACAACTCTACATCACCCAAAACCATGTCATTTTTGACCTTCTCCCAGCAGCCCTCAATGACCTTATTGAATCATGCTATGACCAGCTTGGTTGACCTCCTGTCAGATGCTCTTCTGCATGGACCGTCTACCATGGCCTGCTTGACCTGGTGCAACAGCATGCCGAAGCTCCTGCACTACTCGTGGCATTGGAAAATGAAGATCCAGCACCTGATGCTGAATTGGACCTCCTTCCGGGCCTTTGCAACCTGCATGAGACTGATGGTTACATGGGTGGTGTCGCAAATGGGCTGGGCCTTCGTATGTATCCTGCTCTACCCTATCATTCTGACATTTGGTCGTGCACTCATAAACTCCCTTTATACCAGAGGCTGAGCACATATGTGCAATGGACACTTTGCTTGCTGACGAACTGGAAGGACTCGATGAAGTTGATGCTGGTCCCTCACTGATTGTTCAACTTTCTTCTGAAGATGAGTCAGCTGACGAAGATGAAGTTAACTGTCAACTGTAAATGTGTAGGGCGTCTGCATAGCGATTGTGCGATTGGTATATGCACATAATACAAATCACTTCTGTTACATCAAAAATCTTTGACCGTAGTTTATTTTTTGAATTTGTATATGTACATGTGGCGGTTCGACTTCAATTAATCGACTTTTGGCTTTGCGGTGTCCAAAGTCTCTCAAGTGGCAGTTGCCAAATGTGGATTGCTGCTTCGCAAATGAAGCGCGACTGTCTGGCTTTCCATAAAGGAGAGAGAATTTCTATATTTATATACTGCAACAAGTAGACTGCTACTAAGATGCGGTGCCCGAGGGCCAGTATAGTATGTTGTAAAGTATATACTACCTAATGGTAGTTGTGGAGTAAAACGTGTAGTTTCTAGTTAGCATTTGGGGTATATGTATATGCACAATGTCAAGTGGTGATGAGCGTATTATTTCGTAATGTACTGTGAATGGAATAAAACTAAGAAAGCAATATGAACATCGAAGGAGTGCATCACGCTGCAGGCATCCAGGTAGAACAAACATTATGTAATCAAAGATCTTCAATAAATCGAGTAAGACTTGGGAATCTATGGTGCACATCACCTAGTCACCACTAGTTTTGTACAGTGGCCAATTTGGTCTGGGAACAACAAACTTAGGGGCTAGGTTGTCAGCTAAGTACTTAGTGGCAGTTGCAAATGTAACAAATGTAGGGTCAACTTATAGTACATGTTGGACACATCACAGGAATAGACTAAAAATTTCTGACAACAGTCCACTGCATGGCCTGCACCAAAAAATGATACTTGAAGCTGGCTACAGCTGGTCATGCTGCACAAGCAAACAAAAGAGCTAAAAATATAGATCCTCTGAGTCAGACAACCTCAGAAGGACCTGAAATCCTGAGTCTGGATGCAGAGTGGCAGGAAGTGGGAGTTGAATCCAAGTGTGGCTGGGATGGAGAGGTCAGTTTTCTGGCTTCTGACTCAGCTGCTGGTGATGACAATGGCCATGATGATGTGGAGGTCTTGGAATTGGAGGGCACAGAGCTCCTGCAAAGTTTAGGGTTGCACTTCACAAATGAACATGAGCTACTTACCACTCCAACACCATATCAATTGCTGCAGCATGGTGTGTCTTGGAGTGAGTGGGACAAAGCAGAGTGAAACTGCCATCTTGGGTACAATGGTTTGTCAGTGAGAACAAAAGTGGAGGGTTGTTCACCATAATTAGTAATACTGTAGGGGTCACCTTCCTAATATGGACTTATTCCCATGCCTGGCCATTTTGACTGTCACCAGAATTTATAGCTTGGTCAGTTTTTGAGATATAAAAAATCTGTCTAGTGGGGTTGTTCTAGTGTTAAATTCAAGCACTTTCACTAAATTTCAAGTTATTATATGATGATTTACATGTGTGGAAACCTTTGTACAAAACTAGTGGTGACTAGGTGACATGCACCATACATCTGTAAATTGGAACCTGACTCGTTTACCGCCACAACAAGGTCTTGGTTAACAAGCGCCAATCACTTCAAGAACCGGCAGTGAGGAGCATTAATTTTTCACGCAATCAACTCCCTTGAGCAAACTAAAGGACTGAAAAAAAGAACATAGTAAGGACATTCAACCTTCTGCAATTTAGCATCTCTTTCTTGCATGTTCTTTCATTGCTCGTAACTCAAAAGTTTCGCTTTCGAATAAGGGTGAAAAAACGATGACACGACAGGAAAGAAAATTTACCTCGAGGACCGTGGCACCTCCTACCAGTTGAGAGGCGTTGGACCAAGTCGTTCAGCTGGAACGGATTCACGAGGAAAAGGCAGTCGTTTTCTTGGTATGTGACATGGTCAGTGCGTCTTCTAGAGGCTGACTTCACGATCCTTGACTTACGTTCGGTGTCTTACTTTGAGACAACACGCAGGCTTACCGGTTACCAGTCACTAGCCCAGATCAGAAGCATGCGAAGTGGCAAGTGGTGCGACAAGAAACAGACTGGAACTGCCCACGCCTGATACACTGCCAACGGTCTTCCTGCTACTTCAAACTTTGGGTAGACTCCACAAACTGCGTTTGCAGTAGGACGTAAGCTCATTCACAACAGTACACTTTTGACACGAGCTACTACTTTACGGACATCACGCCGTCGCCGTTGTCTCAATGCCAGGTAATCCATGCGTCATTGCGAACGCACTCGGATGTGACAGAGGAGGAAATGAAGTCGCTGCTGACCCGGCTATAGATGGATCTCGAAGGTTCAGCATCAACCTACCGATCATCGTCGCCGAGACTCTGGGCATCAAACGTGCCATTACCATCATTAACCACACTGGCTGGTTGGCAAAGGGAGGACCTACATGTTGGTGAAATTGGTGGTGACCACTTTCAAGTTATCCTATCCAATGATAGTCAAAACACAGTTGGAGAATATATAAGGTGTCGTGACTTACACTTGCTACCTAATTTAAGCTGTGTCGATAAGGTGTCCGGAAAAAGTAGTCTTCCGGAGCTCACCGCAAGCGTGATGATATTCGCTGTATTCGCAGCTGACATCATTCTATCCGCCTTGTCAGCATTTGCGTATAACGTTCGGTTCCGGAACGCACGCAAAATATAGGGAACCTAATTGCACAGGCGTCAAGATCATATTCTGAGAATAACTAACGATAGACGCACCGTCCCGCAACAACACGTTTGATATGTTTCTCTTCCCTGGCGTCCGGGCGTACACCGATCTCCAAAAAGTCAATCCAAAAACGACTACGTCAAAAAGCAGCTGCCCCGCCCACGCCGCCAATAAATCTACAAAGTCAGTCCCATGTGTTGTTCAAGACAGCCAGATTGGAATTGTTGTCAGAAGCCATCTTTCGCAGAGAGTAAGAGGAGTCACCCACATATTGCCCTACACATATCAGCGGTTCAATACCAGATGTTATCCAGGGAACGAGAACTCACTGGTCAGAACTGAAAAACCCTGGGGTAGGACAACCGATCAGACTTTCCTGTGTCGGAACCAGATCCGCTGCAGGGGCAGCAGAAAATATACACTGCCCGTCCATGTGCGTCGTTAGCCAATCAATCA
Source organism: Pisolithus marmoratus (assembly GCA_024613145.1). Lineage (NCBI taxonomy): Eukaryota > Fungi > Basidiomycota > Agaricomycetes > Boletales > Pisolithaceae > Pisolithus > Pisolithus marmoratus. The sequence continues at coordinate 10,877 of JANFAE010000050.1, forward strand.
TTGGTATATATATAAATGATCGGTATCTCGCAGAGCGGACTCACGAAGCTTACAGCAGTCATACCGACTGCCAAAAATACGAGGATAGCCAATACACATCGGCTTCTTTCGTATAGAGCATATACGCGCATGATCATGACAACTGCAAAGATTCATTGACCATGACGGTATGAGGAACACACGTGCGCGGCGGAACATACGTACTTGCGCCAATCGTTTGAACGACGATGACTAACACTGTACTGTATAGAAGTAAAGGAGAACACCTGTGGGTGACAACAAGCAAGGGCTGAGTTCACCACGAGTCTCTAACATGATAATAGGATGTCCTCACCACTACGCCTTATGAGCACACCGACTAAAAAATTGAGGCTACAACAACAAAGCACATACACTGTAACTCGAACCAATACCTGGAGACCAAAACGAATAAATTGACAAAGGGATGTGGCCTAGAGCGGTAAGGTATCGATTGGCAATGAAAAGCACAAACGGCCATGATCGTCGAGGTCGTTTCCAAAATAATTCAACTTCTCTGCTGAATGTGAGCGCGTAGTCGTAATAGAGGAGTGCTGTGCGTGGGTAGTGAGTGCAGCGGATTGAGTGAGACGCATTCGAGGAACGAAGGCCAGAATGGTGTAGGATAGCTTACAGAATTGAGCGACATAGAGAGATACTCCGACATCTCTGGCATTTAGAACAACGTCAACTTCCTATAAACGTTGGCTAGAGGACCAAAAGGAACTCACAATGGCATTGGAACGGGCAACAATGCCAATGAGACCGCCAAAGTCGCTGGAAGAGAGACAGACTGTATGATAGGTGTGTGATGGCACAGACCGCAAAGACCGAGACGAACCAATCTATCGGGCGCCCACATCACTTATCACTCACATCAAATTGTCACATACCAAGTGCATGTGCTTCGGTTCTTCTTTCAGCACTGGTCGCTCTGCATGGCTGTGCGCTATAGTACCATTATTAGAAACATGTTGAACCTCCTTGATAACCTTGCAGCGTGCTGTTATCGCTGGCGTACATATGCGGCAAGACATCAGCGCGCGGCCCAAACCTACTTTCGCAACATCTTCGGTGGAGCTTTCCTCTAGATGTACAACCTTGGTGCGGCTCGAAGACACTATATTTCATTGACGTGGACACCGTGTAATGGTACTTAGCCCAGTAATCTCGAGTTTAGGATCATCGAGCTGTGCCAGTCCGACACAGTTACACATCCAGCTGTTTGGGAAATGATGACATCAAAAATGGGGAGCGTATGTAGAAGGTGGAGTACCGGCGTGTTATTGGAGCATCACAAACCCCGGATACTTATGTAACGTGATACCGAGGCACTGTACATGCATCTCTCAAACTAATTACATAAGAGTAATGATCATCGAAGGAGTGCACCACGTTACAGGCATCCAGGTGGAACAATCAAAGATCTTCAATAAATCGAGTAAGACTTGGGAATCTACATCTGTAAATTAGAAACCTGACTCGTCTACCGTCACAACAAGGTCTTGGTTAACAAGTGTCAATCACTTCAAGAATCTGCAGTGAGGAGCATTAATTTTTCATGCAATCAACTCTCTTGAGCAAGCTAAAGGACTGAAAAAAAGGAACATAGTAAGGACATTCAACCTTCAAGTTCTGCAACTTAGTATCTATTTCCCGCATGTTCTTTCATTGCTTGTAACTCAAATCTATGTTATGGCTCTGACGATGGGCAACGGGCATCGTGGGTTGGGAGAACATCAGGATTTTTCGCTCACGGCGGCCCATAGTTTAGGATATGCTGTCATTACATGAGTGGGTGAGAGGGGATGCACTGAAGAGTCATGGTAACGATGGGATTGAGAAAATCCTTACACATTGGTGAACCCTGCGGTGAGTGATTTCGTTCTTGACTGATGAGCGGTTAAGGACCATATAAACAAACCGCCAGGTCGAGCCGGCTCCAAGGAGGACACACCGTATTGCATACCCGTACTACAACACACTACCAGAGAGGCGGTGATATTCGTGGCGCTGCCAGTGGTCATAAGGCTATCCATGAATGTACATGCGTCAACATTCTATAGTAACCAATCCTACAAGAAGTGACAAAGTACGCACCCAAAGTATAATACACCTGTACGCGATGAAGAATGAGTGCTCGGTACGTGTACATCAGGACAAGTGATTAAACGTGTTGCAGCACTCGCCATCACGTGTGAAGACATCCAGATTTCCTAGTCTTAGTTCGGACGCACAATGTTCTCTATCAGGTAAGCACGGATACGGTTGTGTCGAACGTCATCGAACCGCCCCATGCAATCGCCATACCTGAGGAAGTAATGAAGTGTATGATTCCCAGAAACAACAATGCGACGGACTTTCAGCCCTGACAATCAAGTGGTGTACTCATTACGGGTCACTGTCAGCTGACCGAGTTACAACTTACTCCTCCCATTGCTGCGTCCACGCAACATACTCTCCGGGGGCACGGGGTAAATATAATCGTTGTCCTGAAGGGGCTTGTGCAAACGGAGAATATGTCGATGTCGAGATCGGGATGCAATGGAAAATGCCTGCGAAAGAGTCTCCCCTATAAAACAGGGATTTGTTTGCATGCAGCGTGTACGAAGCGATGGCCAGGTTAAGTGTACGATGGACGTCAGACCACGGAGGGAAATCTGAAGACAACAGTGCCTTGCCGCACATACATGTTGAATGCAACTCAAGTTTGACTTGTCCCTGAACAACAGTATTGATAGATTACCCTGCGGGAACTGTGATACCTCCTAACAGTTGAGAGTCAGTAGACCAATTCGTGCAGCTAGAACGGATTCACGAGGAAAAGGCAGTCATTTTCTTGGTATGTGAGATGGTGAGGGCCTCTTCTAGAGGCTCACTTTACTTATCCCCAACTTACGTTGAGTGTCTCACTTTGAGACAACACCCAGGCTTACCGGTCGCTAGCCGAGATCATAAACATATGAAATGGTAAATGATGCGACAAGCAACAGACTGGAACTGGACACGCATGTCACGTTGCCAACGTTCTTGTTGCTGCTTGAAACTTTGGGTGAGCTCCACAAAATGCGTTTGCAGTGCAAGATTGCAGGGATAACACAGAGACACTGTTTGGTTCGGCCGTCAGCTACTACAGGACAGGACGTAAGCTCATTCACAACAGCACTCTTTTGACACGAACCATTAGCCTACGGACATCACGTCGTCGCCGTCGTCTCAACGCCAGGTAGCCCACGTGTCATTACGAACGCACTCGGATGTCACAGCGGAGGAAATGAAGCCGCCGCTGACCCGGCTATAGATGGATCTCGAAGGTTCAGCATCAACCTACCGATCATCGTCGCTGAGACTCTGGGTGTGTACCAAAGTGTCATTCGGATCATTAACTACATTGGCTGGATGTCAAGGGGGGGGACCTACATGTTGGTGAAGTTAGGGGTGACGACTTTCATCTTATCCTATTTAATAATAGTCAAGGCACGGTTGGAGAATAAATAAATTGTCATGACTTACACTTGCTACCTAAATTCAGCTGTGTCAACAAGGTGAGCAGAAAACGTGGGATTCCAGAGCTCACCACAAGCGTGATGATGTTCGCTGTATTCGCAGCTGACATCACTCTATCCGCCTTGTCAGCATTTGCATATAACGTTCGGTTCCGGAACGCACGCAAAATATAGGGAACCTAATTGCACAGGTGTCAAGATCATTCTGAGAATAACCAACGATAGACGCACCGTCCCGCAACAACACGTCTGATATGTTTCTCTTGCCTGGTATCCGGGCATATACCGATCTCCAAAAAGTCAGTCCAAAGACAACCACGTCAAAAAGTAGCAGCTCCCCCCCACGCCGCTGATAAATCTATGAAGTCGCGCGTCATTCAAGACAGCCAGATAACAATTGCAATCGTCGTCAGAACTCGACGTTCGTAGAAGGCTATAGGTGCCACATACATATTCTCCTATCACATATCATGGTCTCAGCGCCAGATGTATCCACAACATACAGTGGACTAGAACTTACTTCGCGAAACTGAGAGGTCCGCCAGGACAACCGATCATGTGCTGCTGTGTCGGAACCGCATTGACGACAGCGGCAGAAGTCACAGCCCACTATCCGTTGATGTAGGGCGTCAGTCAATTATTGGTCGAAACAATCCATTGATCGTTATCGTGCAAGGAAGACTCACAAAGGCTACAACGGTCATACCGGCTGCCATAAATACGAGGATAGCCAATATACATCGGCTTCTTTCGTATAGAGCATATACGCGCATGATCATGACAACTACAAAGATTTATTGACCATGATGATATGAAGAACACACGTGCGCGGCGGAACATACGTACTTGCACCAATCGTTTGAACGACGATGACTAACACCCCACTGTACATGAGTAAAGGATAACACCTGCGGGTGACAACAAGCAAGGGTTGAGTTCATCACGAGTCTCTGACATGATAATAGGGTGTCCTTACCACTACGGCGATATGAGCAGACCAACCAAAAAATGAGGCTACGACACGAAGCACGTACACTGTAGCTCGAACCAACACCTGGAGACCAAAACGAATAAATTGACAACGGGACGTGGCCTAAAGTGGTAAGGTACATCAGCAAATCTGCAAAATGCTATTTCGACTATTTTTATACTATTTTGCACTACTTACAGCTTTTTTACACTTTTCGTGCTTCTTGCACTATTTATCAAAGTTGCGAAAGTAAACACTGCCGCCATAGTCAAATAGTAAAAATAGTCAAAATAGTCAAAAAAAGAAAGTCCCTATAGTCAAAATAGTGAGTGGCGAAAGTAAAACACTGCTGCCATAGTCAAATAGCAAAAATAGTAAAAGAAAAAAAAGTCCTTAAAGTCAAAATAGTTATTCATCTACATGTATCTATCTAATGCCACATGCAAAAAAACCGAAAGGCCTGGTGTGAAAACGGGCGAGATATGCCATCCTGACTGCCCAACCCTGTTCAAACACAAAAACTTAAATAACTTTGGAGCTGTGAATGCACATGCAATGGCTCATATATCATCTGGTAGGTTTCGACTAGTAGAGTCATGTCTAAAAAAGCAAATGATTCAGACCAGAATTGCCTGAGTTATGCCCTAAACAGGGTAGGGGGTAGGAGGAAGGGTATGCACTGACAAATAACAGCTGAGTGCAGCAGCACAAAACACAGGGGAACACTCAAGGGGAGTGGGGAGAGGTTGGAGAACAAGGGGTTGGGGGAATACACACACCCAATCCTGAGATATTTGCAAATTCATCCAACAGCTCCTGCATCCACAAAAATACCTATATCTCCAGAACAGCAGCAGCGACAGCGATGCAAAAGGCACCGTTCGAAAGGCCTTAGCAACGAGAGCAAGGATCCTGATTTGCGAGAGGGTAGATGCATCAGGGGACAAGATATTGCATGATCAGTGTCAAGGGGGAGGGGGAAAAGTGGATCCAAGCACAAAAATATCCATTAAAAACATAAGCAGAATCTGCCAGTCACTGACCTTATTAATATGTCACCTTGCTTGCAGCAAGGTCACCTGGTGTTGGCAGGTGTGGCAGAGACATGTGGAGCCAATGAAATCTCCCAGCCACCCATCAGTTCTTGTTTTCAACTGTTTGACACGAGAGTCTGAGTCAACATTTGTTGAACCCTGTTTTGGTTGAACCTCACCCAGAACTCTCTTGGTGCCTGCACTTTCATATGTGGCCTGCTGAGGATGTGTGCATCAAGATGGTATGTTTTTTAAATTTATTTGAACTGTAATATTATCTTCCTTGTTGCTTGATGCATGCCTCCTTGGACAGGCATCTCAACAACTTTGTCAGTGGTGCAGCAACTTTGGATCCATCACAATTACTGTCATTTCTCACTTTCTGGTTTCAGATATAAATTCTGCTGTGCTGTCTCTCCCTGAGGTCCAGTCAAAGTGTTCTAAGCTGTTGGACAAGTTGGTGTTCAGCAAGCAGGTGATCTCAGAGGAAGGGACTGTTCAATCTGATGAGAAAGATACTGCTGCATTATTAATTGCTAATCTCTGTAAGTCATGCCATTGTTTATGCACAACTGACAACTAGTTGATAGGACCCCACCTTTTGGACCTTGCATTCAACAATATTTTTCTGTTATATTTGCATGTGCTTTTTGCTTCCCTCCCCCACCTCACTCAGTAGTCAACCTGTTCAAGTCACTTGTCACATTTGTTTTAGGACACTTGCTTGTATGGCACTGCACTTTACAATGAATGCATTGCATTTCATTTGCTACCTGCAGGGTGAACTGAACAAAAAGCTGGAATAGTGAAAAATAGTGAAAATAAGTGCTAACCAATGCTATGATTCATGACAAGTTGAAATAGTAGAAGTGGTCCAGGAATAGTCAAAATAGTTGAAAATAGTCCAAAAAATAGTAAATTTAGCAGATGAATCTACTAATTTGACTATTTCAACTATTTAGTGCAAATAGTACAAATAGTACAAAAATAGTGCCAAATAGTATGAAAATAGTAATGTGTGAATTTGCTGATGTATCGATTGGCCATGAAAAGCACAAACGCCCATGACCGTCGAGGTCGTTTCCAAAATAATTCAACTTCTCTGCTGAATATCAGCGCGTAGTCGTAATAGAGGAGTGCTGTGCGCGGGTAGTGAGTGCGGCGGATTGAGTGAGACGCAATGGAGGGACGAAGGCCAGAACGGTGTAGGATAGCTTACAGAATTGAGCGACGGTGAGAGATACTCCGACATCTCTGGCATTTAGAGCAGCGTCAGCTTCCCATGAACATTGGCCAGAGAACCAAAAAGAACTTACAGCGGCATTGGAACGGGCAACAATGCCAATGAAACCTCCAAAGTCGCTGGAAGAGAGACAGACTGTATGATAGTTGTCGATAACACACCGAGACGAACCGATCTGTCGGACACCCACATCACTCATCACTCACATCAAATTGTCATGCCGAGTGCATGTGTTTCGGTTCTTCTTTCAACACTGGTTGTTCATGGCTGTGCGCTGTTGTGTCATTGTTAGAAACTTGTTGGTCTTCCGCGGTAACCAAGCTTGCAGCGTGCTGTGATTGCTGGTGTACATAGTGCGGCGAGACATCGGCGCGCAGCCCAAACGTACTTTCGCAACATCCAGGCTCGGTCGAGCCTTTCTTCTGTATGTACAGCCTTGGTGCACCTCGAAGACGCCACATTTTAGACGTTCGACACACCGCGTACTGTAATGGTACTTTCAGTAGCCTCGAGTTTAGGTTCATCGAGCTATACTAGCCTGTCACGGTTACATATCAAGTCACTGATATGCGATGGCAAAACCCGTACTGGCTGTTTGGCGATGATAAGATCAAAGATGGGAATGTATGTAGAAGGTGGATGTTCGAGTACTGCATGTTATTGGAGCATCAAAAGCCCCGGTTACTTTCCGCGATACCGAGGTGTTGTTGTATCTTTCAAAGGTAATAATTTTCAAAGGAGTGCATCGCGTTGTAGGCATCCAGGTGGAACAATCGAAGATCCTTCAATAGATCAAGTAAGGCTTGGGAATATGTGACTGTAAATTGGAATAACGCACTTTCGACTCGTCCGACTTCACAACAAGCTCTTAGTTGACAAGCAAGCGTCATTAACCACTTCAAGACCATAGTACTGTCAGGGACACTGATTTATTCTCTTAAGCAAACTGAAAGATTGGACAAATTAGAGGAACACAGTAGGGACATTCAATCTTCTGCAGCGTAGTAGCTATTTCTTTCATGTTCTTTCATTGCTTGTAACTCTAAATCTGGGTTATGCCTCTGGTCACGGGCAATGGGCATCGTGGGTTAAGAGAACATCAAGATTTTTGGATCACGGAGGTTGAGCATGAGACGAGAGACCATAGTTGAGGATATGCTGTCATTACATAAGTGAGTGAGTGGGGGTGAGTCATGGTAAGGGGATCGAGAGTATCCTTACACGTTGATGAACCCCGCGAGGAGTGATTTCGTTGTTGACTGGTACATAAGTGGTCAAGGACCATCTAAACAAACTACCGGGTCGAGCCGGCTCCAAGGAAGACGCACCGTATTGCACACCTGGACAGGGAAAAATTGAGAGGACATGAAAGGCAATGCACTGCAACACATTACCAGAAAGGCGGTGATATTCGCGGCGTTCGTAGCGGTCATAAGGCTATCCATGTATGTACATACATGCGTCAATGTTCTATAACCGATTCTACAAGAAGTGACGAATTACGCACCCGAAGTATAATACACCTGTATATGACGCAGGATGAGTGTTCGGTACGTGTACATCCGTATCGGTAAACCAGAAAAGGACAGGCGATTAAACATGTTGCAGCACTCACCATCACGTATGAAGATATCGAATAATGTGCGATTTCCTAGTCTTCGGACACGCAATGTTTGCCATAAGGTAAGTACGAACATGGTTGCATCGAACGTCATCTGCCCGCCCCATGCAATTGCCAGCCCTGCGCATGTAATGAGATGTACGATTCCCGGAAGTAACAATGCGATGGGCTTTCAGACCTGCCAATCAAGTAGTGCACTCATTATGGGATTTGGATGGAAAAGAAAGAGACACACTGTTCATATGTAGTAGGGGGATTACATCCGTTGCGCAGTGGAGGGGTTGGTACAGGTCGAGCTGTCGCAGGTAAGGGTGATAGAATAGCCCACTGATCGTATCCAACATCGTACATGAGGATATAAAGGTTATCATCCACAGAAATGACGGTGGGGATCACACCTACACAACCCACACTAATGGCAGCTAGAATGACCGAAACAAGGAAGAGAAGCACTCTCCTGCTTTTCATATACAAAGCATATACCCGTATGATCATGATGACTGGTCGCAGTGCTAGCCAATGCCTTCAATGAAGTATGACACGTACTTCCTCCTATGATCTGCACGGTTATGATCACGAGTTGTTCATAGACGGAAACTCCGTTGCAGCTAGGGTAGAATGCATTGGTTGCATGTAAAACATTACAAACGAGTAGTCACTGACAACTAATGCATGGAATTAGAGGCTCACGAAAAGCAAAAGTATCATAGTCACGTACGGTGCCATCTTCCCCCCAACTTCGTGGCCAAAACGCACTGACCATTCCAGGTATACGACCCAAAAGGGTGATATACCGATTGGCAACAAAGAGCACGAATATCCACGACCTTCGGGGCTTCATCCAAAAGAAATCCACTTCCCTCGTCGTCGTCAGCCAATACTCATAGCACAATATCGCTATAAGAGAGTGTGCCATGGTAACGCTACTCATGTAAAAGCGGACACCTACTGTTTGCTACTAGCTGCCATACAAAGGAGACCTCCCTGTCGGAGATGAGTCTGTGACGGGAGAGGCTATTAACAAGCTTACAGCTGAAAAGGTATGAAAGCGGGCGTCGCTGTGGAGAGAGGTTCACAGAGCGGACACAAGATGTAGGTTGATATGGCGTGGCAGGGTTTTACAGTTGTTTTCGGAACGCGTCGTAAACCTCGCGGTCGTGAGGACCCCGTAAGTACCTACGCCCGTGGCCGTGCCCAAAGATACATCAGTACCATGTCCGAATCGGGCTATGAGCTTGTAGCGTTCATTTTTGAACGCTCTAGGTGCTTGGCAAGCATTCTGAGACAACCCAGCAAAATGCTAAGCTCCAAAACACCCGCTGTTTCAGAGCTTCGCAAGTGTTGACGATGGATCCTGTCCTCGGCGTTCACCTTATGAAATGAACGTTTCCACACTGGTTTCCCCTTCCTTACTTGTCATCTGTTGTTGTGTGCAGGTGACTCTCTGTTTCAACGGGTATGCGTAGATAGCGGGAAGGCTGACTCGGAACAGCGAACTGGAGAGACCAGGCTGAAGTCTTGCGTCCTCCGTGTCTGTTGGCTGACGTCGACATTAGTGGCTTTATGTTAGAAAAACGGAAAACGGATCACAATGGTGACACTTTTCGCATTTACCCCATATTTGGTAGGGCTGGTTGCTTGCAATGCTTCAAATGAGTGTGCTCTTGCAGGGGTCGTGGTGGTGTCATTATAGGGAGATTTGAGCTATGGATATGACGAGTGTAAGTCTCTCAGATTTACTGGGGCTCTTGGGCGTTGATTGGGCCTTTGAAGAGACCTCAGGATGCAGAATCGCGCCGTTTTGTATGTTCAATATAGGTATGTACGCTAGATCGTTGGCTTGTTGCTGACGTCGCCTAGGACGTCTTGATCCTGACAAAACATCGTGTTCCCATTGACATTCGGAAGGTACTGGCTGTCGGAGTCAATAGTCCATTCTTGATGGGTTCGAGTCATTTCCCTCCCCCTGTGCCCTGATCGTCCATTGACGCTGCCGGAACGAGTGCAATCTTGTTCGATATTGTATCTCCACCAGGAAACAAGGCTAGCTTGAAGAGGGAGTTGACAAGATATTGCCAGCGACTTCGCCATGAATTCATTGGCAGACCATGTTGCCAAATTGAGGTACGCCCAAGTTACTTCTGTGTATGAGGTGTTCCAGAAGCCGAGCAGTGTTACGAGGGTTTACATCAACATACCCATTCGTGATGATCGGTGGCAGACTGGTGGAAGTATTAAGATGCCAGTATGTTTGAGCATCAATAGGACGGGTGGGAATAACAGTGAACCACAGCTGGCAGATGTCACTGAATGGCAGAGCAGGTACATTGAGCATGCAACTTGTTGAGAAAATGCAGGGGGGTTTCTGGAAGAGTGCCAAACGCCGAGTTAAGCCGGTGCTGTATGTCAACCCGGCTTACCCCTGTATCCTAGTCCACTCAGGAGATGCAGAATTTGCCGACAAAACCCGTGACTGGCATAGCGCCAAATGTCACCACTGTTATCTTCGAAACCGTACGATAAGGGTGGAGGTGACAAATCTATGTGTATAGGACTTTCCAGGATGCTACACGGGGTGTCCATCATCAGGAAGACGTGGACATCGAGACAGCCCCAGCTGATATCATGGAGCGAAGCGCATCCTGCATGTGCGACTGCAGTGCTTGGGATGGTTCCGCGGGGCATAGGCTACTGGACTGTTTTGCATCCGCGGAACCATTTCATCCTGATGCCGAGTGAGCGTTGTCGCCTTTGTTCATGCACCAGTTAAGCGTAGTCACTGGTACATTGCAGTGGTTGACACGGATCATCAGGTGGTTGACTGCTGTAGGCGTGCGCACCTGTCATAAGACTGGTACCGTCGAGTCTCAACTGTTCCGCTGTTCCTCCCTTCTCGCAACTTTCACCTATGCCACAGTGAAATCCACGAACGTCGGTCCGGTCTGAGTGGTGTGACACATGCGTCCCACAAAATCTTCTAAGCCGCTGTACTCGCTGTTCCATGAAAACTGCAATTACAAAGCATCCATCTGTATTCTCAGCACTGGGTTTTGTCTTACTTATCGTATCATTGCAATCCAGGAACCATCTTGTCAACACCTTGACGGGTTTTGGGCTTACTGGGATCATCGTGAGTCCTCGTGTGGTGAAGTCTGTTCGCAGTTCTCATCGTTTTGAGGCGAACTTCTCTTGTTAGATATAAGGCATAAATCATATGCTCCTGGACATCCCAAATTCTTGTGACAGGGTTCGATGGTATGAATGGGAGTATGCATTCTTCTCCAATTCAACGCAGAGGAAGAAAGCCAAGTGCACGTATATACAAGGCTGTTCAACATATTCAATGTTAACAGAAATGTTTCAGCGCACGTGACAAAATCACGTGCGTCTGTCTGTGTTCTGACAAACGTTAGTGGTGCTTGACATTTAGTGCATGATGTCTACGATATCTACTGTGTACTACAGGTGTCTGCCTTGTAGCCCCGTTGCGCTGCACAGACTTTGTGAAGAGTCCGTGTAGCATGACGGAGCTTGTAGGATGCCTTTGCCAGGATGTACATGAGAACCACGCCCCTCAGATTGGGATCAATGCTCATGGAGGGCAGTACAGGTATCTATTTCAAGATAAGGTGGACCGGGGGAACAGTCGATGGTATGAGTATTGAATGGGTGAGCATGCATATAGCAGTCAAGGGCCCACCATAGGGTCAGCCACCGCAGTGTAAGTGTGACCACCCGCGCTTTTAACCGATACGTGACGAAAGACGACGACCCCAACCAGATGACATCGGGATGAAAGTCGTGCCACGGAAGCAAAATGATCGAGTAGCTCATGCCCTGTAGACAATCAACCCGAGTAGTCGTACATGCCTAGTATGCTTCAGCCCACGACATGAACCGAGTGATATGTTCGCACTACAGTCGCTCCCTTGCAGCAAGGCTAGAGAACCAAACCGAAAGAAGAGACTGACAGTGGCATCAGAACGAGTAAAAATGCAAGGAGGACTGCCTAGCTGCATGAACAAGTATCGACACGCACCGCAAAGACCTCATTACGGGATTAGGAGGGAAAGGAAGGCGACGCACTGCTCACATTTAATGGGGAAATTACATCCATCGCGCAGGAGAGGGGTTGGTGCAGGTCAAGCTGTTGCAGGAAATGGAGAGATAGAAGGTCCACTGACAGCGTCCATGAGGATATAAAATCATGGTTATCACCCACAGACATGACGGCAGGAGTCATCCCTACACAACCTACACTAATGCAAGCCAGAATGACCGAAATCAGGAAGAGGAACACTAGCCTTCTTTTCGCGCACACCAGGGTAGAGTGCATTGATCTCATGTGAAACCTTACAAACGAGTAGTCACTAGTCACTGACAACCATGCATGGAACTAGACACTCGCGGAAAACAAAAGTACATACCATGGTCACTTACGGTGCCATCTTCCCATAGCAAGGATGACACAGAGATGCACTGTTCGGTTCGGCCCATAAGCTACCACAAGACAGGACATACATAAGCTGATTCACAACAGCACTCTTTTGACACGAGCTACTACCCTACGAACATCACGTCGTCGTCGCCGTCGTCTCAGCGCCAGGTAATCCATGCGTCATTGCGAACGCACTGGGATGTGAAAGCGGGGGAAATGAAGCGGCTGCTGACCCGGCTATAGATGGATCTCGAAGGTTCAGCATTAACCTACCGATCATCATCGCTGAAATTCTGGTGTGAACCAAACGGGTCATTGCGATGATAAGCCACCCTAGCTGGATGTCAAGTGGGGGACCTACATGCTAGTGAAGCCGGGGGTGACCAGTTTCAAGTTATTCTGTCCGAGAATAGTCAAGACACTTCTGGACGATGTATAAAGTGGCGTGACTTACACTTGCCACCTAACAGCTATCTCAATAAAGTGTCTGGGAAAAGTAGGGTTCTAGAGCTCACCACAACCGTGATGATATTCGCTATATTCGCAGCCGACATTACTCTATTAGCCTGATCAGTATATGCATATAGCGTTTGGTCTCGGAGCGCACGCAAAATATAGAGAACCTAATTGAACGTGCATCAGGATCATATTTTGAGGAGAATAACCAATGATGGACGCACCGTCCCGTAACAACACGTCTGATATGTTTCTCTTCCCTGGTATCCGGGCGTATACCGATCTCCAAAAAGTCAGGCCAAAGACGACTACATCAAAAAGGAGCAGCCCGCCCCATGCCGCTGATAAATCTACAACATAAGCCACAGGCGTCATTCAAGATAGACAGATAGGGGAGTCAGTCGTCAGAAGTCGCTATTCGCATAAGGTAAGAGAAGTCACATACATGCTGCCCTATTGCATATCAGTGATTCAGCACCAGATGTATCCACAATACGCGGTGAACGAGAACTTACTGCTCGAAACTGAGAGGTCCGCTAGGACAACCGATCAGGTGCTCCTGTGTCGGAACCGGATCGACCACGGTGGCAGCAGACACAGCCCACTATCCGTCCATGTACGTTGAAACAATCCAATGATCAGTATCCTGCAAGGAGGACTCACGAAGGCTACAACGGTCATACCGACTGCCAGAATTACGAGAATAGCTGATACACATCGGCTTCTTTCGTATAGAGCATATACGCGCATGATCATGACAACTGCAAAGGTTCGTTGACCATGATGATTTGAGGAGCACGTGTACAGCGGAACATACGTACTTCCACCAATCGTCTGAACGACGACGACTAACACTCCACTGTATAGGAGTAAATGATAACACCTGTGGGTGACAGAAAAATCTATCACGGGTCTGCAACATGACAATGGGGTGTCCTCACCACTACGTCGATATGACCAGACCAACCAAAAAAGTGAGGTACAGCGATCAAAAAGCATAAGTGAGGTCGCAACGCCACAAGCCACGTACGCTGTAGTTTGAACCAACACCTGGAGACCAAAGCAAATAAATTGACCACGGGACGCGCCCTAGAATGGTAAGGTATCGATGGGCAATGAAAAGCACAAACGGCCAAGATTGTCGAGGTCGTTTCCAGAATAATTCAACTTCTCTGCTAAATGTGAGCGCGTAGTCGTAATAGAGGAGTGCTGTGCGTGGATGGTGAGCACCACAAGTTGAGTGGAGATACATTCAGGGAAAGACGGTCGGTATAACATAGGATAACTTACAGAATTGAACGACGGAGAGAGACACCTTGATATCTCTGGCATTTAGAAAACCGCGAGCTTGTGAACATTGGCTAACCAAAATCGAGAGAAGAGACTCACACTGGCATTGGAACAGGCAGTTTGCCAGCGGGGACGCCAAAACCGCTAGAAGAGAACGAGACTAGACGGGAATAAGTAATACTACATGATAAGTGTCGACATACACCGCAGAGACCGAGACGAGCCAATTGGCCTGTCAGAGAACCCACATCACTTGGTATCACTCACATCAAATTGTCGCACTAGGTGCACACTAGGGGGCGGCATTGCCGCCGAGGGATCTTGCTTGCATTGGGGCGTCCTTTTGAGGGCTTTGTGTCACAATGTTCAGGCATCGTCTGCATCGATGGTTTTCGTACTTCGGAAACCAGTTTTGACATGAGGAATACTGTTGCTAGTTTAGCCCAACCAGTCAGGCATGTATTCGTTCATGTGGACAATTTGCATACGAAGCCAACACTGCCGAAAACAAGGTGATACTTGACTTCCTTCAACACAAGTTGCTGCACGCTATTGTGTTACTTGTTGATCTGGCCATCAGCTGAGACAGGGCACGATAGACTTTGTCAATCAAATTGGCTATTTCGAGCGATGCAGGCATCCGAGGTGTCTCGAGTCACTTGCGGCGTGGCGTGACCGTTGGCGTAGTGTGGCAAGGTATTTGACACGCAGTCTAAACTTACGGCATTTTCCGTCGACCTTATCCCCCTTGAGGCCTTGGTGCGGCTCGTACACGCCGTATCTAGACCTTGGACACTCGGCGGGTCATGAGCCCATTCGTGCATCAGTCCGTCACGGTTACATATGTGTGTCACTGATCAGTGTGATTGAGATGATAAGATCAAAAATGGTGAGCGCAAGGTGAGTGCATGTGGAACGTGGATGTTCGAGTCACACTCCCGGCGGGCGGGTCATAATTGAAACGCATCAGAAGCCCCCTGGTTAATTACCGCCTACTCTTTCATCTTCCAAATTCACGTGTAACAATCATCTGAGGGCATTACGCTGTGGTGAAACAGTCGAAAGATCTAGTGAGGCTGTTATGAATCTGTATCTGCAAATTGGAATAAGGTCCTTTTGCCTCGACTGACCTCTTGACAAGTTCTCGGTTGAAAAGCGAGTGTTCTTGATCACTTCAAAACCCTGCTGTCAGGGGCAGTGATATTTCACCGCATCAACTACTTGAGTAAACTGAAGGACCGGGCTGGAGAACATTATAGGAACATAGTAAGGACATTCAACCTTCTGCAACATATGTATTATCTATTTTTTTTCTTCTATATTCTTTCAATGTCCGTAGCTCAAACATTGGATTGCGGCGCCAATTCGCAAGAGCAATAGGCGTCACGGGTTGAGAGGACATTGAGATTTTGGGATCACGGAGGTTGAGCATTAGGCGAGAAACCATAGTTGAGGATATACTATCACTACATGAGTCGGTGGGTGGGACAGGATTAGGAGAAGCCTTACGCGTTGGTGAACCCCGCAATAAGCGATTTCGTTGGTGACTGATGTGCAGTAAAGGGCCATATCAACAAACAGACAGGTTAAACCGGCTCCAAAAAGGACACACCGTATTGCATACCTAGGCAGGAAAAAATTGAGAGGACGTGAAAGACGACACACTACCATACATTACCAGGAAGGCGGTGATATTTGCAGCATTAACACAGGTCATAAGTCTTATCCATGTACGCGCGTCAACGATATTTCACAATGAACTCTGCAAGAAACGATACGGCACACACCCGAAGTACAATACACCTGTGGATGACGAATGACGAGCGATCAGTACATGTACACGCAGACCGTTAGAAAAGGACAGATGATCAAATATAGCACTCACCATCACGTATGAAGACATCCAATAGAGTGCGGTTTCCTAGTCTTGGAACACGCAATGTTCGCCACAAGGTAAGTACGAACACCACTGCATCGAACGTCATCTGACCGCTCCATGCGATCGCTATCCCTGTGGATGTAATGAGGCGTGTGATGCCCAGAGACGACAATGCGACGAACTTTCAGCCCTGCCAATCAAGTGGCACACTTATTAGAGGATCAGGGGAGAAAGTAAAGAGACGCACGCTTCGTAGGTAATTGGGACATTGCATCCATGGCGCAGAGGGGGGGTTGGTACAGGTCGAGTTGTCGCAGGCAAGGGAGATAGAATGGCCCACTGTCCATGTCCAACCGTCCATGAGGTTATAAAAGATGGTTATCATCCACGGACATGACGGTAGGCATCACACCTACACAGCCTACAGCAATGCCAGCTAGAATGACCGAAACCAAGAAGAAGAGAACTCTCTTGCTTTTCATGTACAAAGCATACACCCGAATGATCATGAGGACTGGTCACAGTGTGAGGCAGTGTCCTCGATGAAGTATGACACGTACTTCCTCCTATGATCTGCACGATTATAATCACATATTTATTGTACGCAGAAACCGTTTCACAGCTAGAGTAGGATGCGTTAGTCGTGCATATGTAAAGCGTTATGATGAGCAGTTAACTGACAACTAATGCATGCAATTAGACGCTCAAAAAACGATAATATTATGGTCACGTACCGTGCCATCTTCCCCCCAGCTTTGTGGCCAGAACGCACCCACCATGGTAGGTACACGGCCCAAAATGGTGATGTAACGATTGGCGACAAAAAGTACGAACATCCACGACCTGCGGGGTTTCATCCAAAAGAAATCCACTTCCCTCCTCAACGTCAGAAGATAGTCATAGCACAATATTGCTATGAAAGAACTGTGTGATAGTGACGCCACACACATAAAAACCAATACTTACTGCTTGCGACCAATTGGAATACAGATGAGATCTCTCTGTCGTAGACGGGTCAACGTCCATGTGACGGGACAGGCGATTGACGAGCTCACAGTTGAAGGGGCATGAGAGCGGGCGTTGCTGTGGAGAGAAGGTCATAGAATGCATATATACTATTGTCTCCGAAACTATGAAAGCACAACGCGTCGTGAGCGGGAACTTGCAATGGGTGAGGACCCCGCGAGCACCTAATTTTGCCAAGAGTTATACATCCTATTGTGGGACAGCACTCAATTGCCCGTGCTAGAACTTCAGAAATGGTCGAACGCGGTAGTCTTGGCGATTTTCATATATCAACGTCTCCACGATGCTTTCCCATTCCTTAATTGCCATCTGTTTCTATGTGCAAGTGACTGCCCCGAAAAATGGAAGACTGACTTTGAACAGAAAACCGGCTTGCGTCCTCTCCATTTGTGTCGACATTAGTGACTTGGAAGGAAGGAAACTGATAGCAATCGTGACACTTGTCACATTTTCCCTTATTTGGTAGGGTTTATTTGATTACAATTGCTTCAAATCTGTGCGCTCATACAGGTGTCGTTATATGGGAACGCGAACGTATGAATATGACCGGGCGAGTGTAATTTTCTCAAGTTGACAAGGACCCTTTCATATTGGTTGGGACCTTGGGGATCTCGGGGTGCAGAATCGTTTTGTGTGTTCGACATAGGTACGTGGACTAGATCACTGGCTTTGCCGCTGACGTGGTCTAGAAGGTCCCGATGGTTTTGGTCCTGACATGCGTTGTGCTTCCGTCGACGTTCGGAAAGTCCTGGCTGTCGGAATCAATAATCCATTCTTGATAGGTTCAGGACGGTTTCCCGTACCTGTGCGCTGATCATCACTCATCGAGCTGCCGGCACGGCTGCAATATTGTGCGATACCGCATTTCCATAGGGAAACAAAGTTGATTTCAAGGGTGTAGATGACAGGACACTGTCAGCGACTTCTCCGTGAATCCGTTGGCAGACCGTACTGCCAAATTGAGTATGTCCGAGTTACTTCCATGGCGTTGTGTTACTCAGTACGTGGGGTGAGCAGAGAAAAAGTGCTTACCGCAAGCCGGGAGACACAGGTAGTTCTAAATACGCGTATGAGGTGTTCCAGAAGCCGAGCAATATCATGACTGGGAGAAATTTCATGCATGCTGCAGGTGAGATATGAACAAGGGCCTACATGGGAAGGGTTTAAATGGACCAACATACCCCTCGTCATGATCGGTGGCGGACTCGTGGAAACAAGATGCTGGTACTTTTAGCATCAACGTACGAGTGGGGGTGACAGTGAACCACAGCTGGCAGATGTTACTGAAAGGCAAAGCGAGTACGTCGACTATGCGCACCTCGTTGTTGGGGAAAGGCAAGTGGCTTGCTGGAAGAACACTAAACGTCGAGTTAAGCAACACACTGCCAGTGCTCTATGTCATAATCCGACTCACCCCCATACCACCGGGGCGCGAGCGACCAATCTGTGAGCACAAGATTTTCCAGGATGCTATATGAGGCGTCCATCATCTGGAAGAGGGACATCCCGCATGCACGACTGCTTTGGATTATCCTGCAGGGCATGGGCTACTTGACCATCTTGCATCCGCGGAACTATTTCATCCTGATGTCAAGTGAGCGTCGTGCCTTTTTTCACGCACGAGTTAAGTGTGATCACTGGCACACTGCGGTAGTTGACTGCTGCACGTATGCGCACCTGTATAAGGCTGATACAGTCGAATCTCGGCTGTTCCGCCATTCCTCCCTTCTTGCAACTTCCACCTATACAGCAGTGAAACCAACGAGCGTCGATCCCGATCTGAAGTGCGTGGTTCTCAAACACTTCCATCCCACAAGCAAGCTTTCCTACCCACCATACTTGCCGTTCCATAGAAACTGCGGCTATAAGCACCCGTCCGTATGCCCAGCACTTGGCTCAATCCTGCTCGTCGTGTCATTGCAATCCAGGAGTCCTCTTGTTGACGCCTCTGCGTGTTTCGGGCTTACTGGGATCATCGTGAGTCCTTGTGTGGTGAAGTCTCTTTGCCGCTCTTATTGTTTCGAGGTGAGCTTTTCTCGTCAAATAAAACGCCCCAAATTTTTGTGGCCGGGCTCAAGGGTAAATGGGAGTGTGCAATTTTCTCCAGCTCAGCGCATAGGAAAGAAAGCCAAGCACGTATCAGGCTATTCAACATCTCCAATGTTTTATGTAAAAAAAGAAATTCATGCCTCCATTTCCATGCACGTGACAAAGACCGTTTTGCGCGTCAGCGAGTTCCGCGTTCCCGGCTGACTTTCCATCCGTGCGCGCGTTCTAATAAATGTTAGTCGTGTTTGAGATGTAGCGCATGATATATATCTACTGTATACCATAAGTGCCTGCCTCCTGGAGCTCTGTCATGTTGAGCAGGCTCCTGTCCAGTGTCCCACGTGGAGGGTTTGACGTGAGGCACGTGACATGTCGGGGGACTCCAGTGTCCTCCTTGTGAGAATATTTCCAACGATGTTGATCGTGCTACACCATCCGTGTGCCGAAGCGCAATTGTATGGCTTTACTGGAGATTCATGACTCATCACCAAGGTTTGAGCAAGAAAGAGAATAGCAAGGAGTTCGCTTGTACGCCTCGAAATTTCACAAATGTACAACAAATACGTGCTTTGGAAAATGACTGTTTCCTTCGTACTTAAGACAAGTGTCACTGTCTACCGCCTCGCCCCTCCGGAATAACGGTGTGCTCTTGTACTTTCAATCAACGTCCTGTAACGGGCTAACAGGTTCCTGTCGTACGGGTAGTGTTTTTGCGGGAACCCTAGCAGATCGACAAAAAACCGAAGCCTTCGTTATTGTTCTTAGGCGTGATACATCGCTGTTCACGTGAGCAGCAGCTTTTACCCCTCTATCATTTAGGGGATATTTATAGGGGCATGTCAAACGGGCAACATTTTAAACAGTAAGTCTCAACTCCTCCCTTCATCAACATGCAACCCAAAAAATCTAATGCCCTGTGTGACCAAGCTCGTCTTTCGGAACAGCTCCAACTCCTTGATCAGCTCTACTCACCCATGAAGTGTTGGTCAACATGGTAGCAACTTGCAGCATGTCTGGACCTCCAAAGTCATTGACGACATCCATGCACTTAACATGATCGCTGTCACTCTGGCGACCGGCGCCCCTGGGATTTTTTGGCCGCTGCGTTCGACAAACTTCAGGGTTTCACGCTTGTCTTAGCGAAAACGTCCGTGTCACCACTGAAGATGATAAGGCCATCTGTGACTTGGTCAAAGCGATCACTGCATCCAGCTCTGCAAATGCAAATGGTGTTTTGTCCTGGTTGTTTCCTCCTTGCTGGACGAACATCGTGCAGTGGATCATGAAGTTGCATGAAGCCGTGACTGCATTCTCAGATGATCTCGAGGCAGTCCTAAAGCAGTACCACCCCGCGAACTTTGCCGACGAAGAGTTTTCCAACTCTGCAGAGTATCGCAAACGAAAGTATTCTGGCGACGTGCCTCCGTTTTCGCAAATCATGCATGATCTGTTGGCGGAGATCATCGTAGCGGGACGGGCTTTCCGTTCGGGGGACCCAAATCTCTCCGCAGAACTCTACGCGGAGCTCGCGAAGACTGCCATCATTCTCCAGAAATCCCGACGTCTATGTTGGGCCAGTCACGGGTATTACCCCTAGAAACCACAAGTGGAAAAGTTGAAATGCCGCCCCACCAAGGCTTGCCAGTATTATTACGGCATTCCCTACCTGATCAACTATGCGAAACGTTGTTTCCCGCATGGCATTAACCATCGTTGGGTTGCCGCTACTGGTGATACTGAGGAGAATACCATTGTACTCGACACCGACTATTTGGAAGTCGTATCGCGTGCACTCGACAGTCCTCTCTCGGAGGGAACTGTAGCCACGCTGCGCCCAGGTTTCCAGACATGGAAGAGAGGTGGCGTAATAGCCTTCTCCTCATGACCCGTGTTCATCCCGAAATTTCTATCATGCTTGATCTAAGTACCCCATTCAACTCTTTGGACCTTTGGCATGAGCAGCCTATCGGATCTAACAAGCGGGCCTGTATGTGCGGTACTATATGGATTAGAATATGCAAACTTCAGTTTGGTGCCCGATGGCTAATGAGCCGCACCAGTGGCAAGGCAGATCCTACTTGGGCTTTCCCTGACTGCTCGTATGAACATGCTATAGCGTGGGGTGAGAAGAGTACTGTTAATGAAGCTGTGCAGCATGGAGTGCAGAGATGCCTGACCACAAGTTTGTATTCACTAATTTCTGACCCGTCGGACCCAGAGAACAACGAGGCGAAAGCGATTTGGGATGTTATGAAAATGAGATGCGATGGTTACCTCAAGGATGCCGTCGACTGCGGGAAATTGTTGATGAAACGAATCATCAAGCCGTTTAAACGACAGGGTAATACCTAGCCTGGTTCTCCCATTTGACGACTCAGATACATAGTCAGTTAAATATCTCCCACATATTTGGGCATAGCTATAAATTGGAAAGGAACTAAGAGATGAAACTTAATGTACAGTCTCATAATACTCAATCCTTCCTGTATGGTGCTTCTGGATGTGCTAGCAAGAGCGGCTGCAACAGGATGTAGACACGACGTACGAAACTTTGCTAATACTTAACTACCCAGACTCACTAACGAGGCAAGAATGTAGTGGCCGCTCTTCCTGGATGAGCCATGAACAGTCTTGCCATGTGTATAGAAATGGAGGGGTGAACTCCTTGAAGCAAGGCATGTCGACAAGCCTTCATGCCCGCAAGGGTCGTGTTCTTCCTTTGCATTGTGCTGAGGACGAGGATATCAGTTGTGTATAGTGCATGCTCAGGCATACACCATCAAACCCTATGAACGTTCAACGTTCAGGAGCATACAATATCTTCCTGGAGTCAGAAGAGAGAAGCTGGCATGAACAGCGAACAACCTTCGCTACCTAAGGGTTCATGATGATCAGAGTAAGCCCAATCCCGCACATGTACCAATATGGAGGGCTTCTGTACTGCAATGACACGATGAGCACGACACCAAGTGTTGGGATTCGAACACCTACGAATGAGCGCCCTGTAACTGCACGTCCTATAGAACAGTGAGCACGGCGGATAATAGAATCTTGCTTGTGGGATACCTTTGCCGGGATGTACATGGGAACCACCCCCTCGGATCGGGATCGACGCAAATGGAGTGCAGTACAGGTGAAAGCTCCCAGAAACGGAGGAATGACAGTCGATGGTATTAGTCTTATACAGCTGAGCATGCGGATAGCAGTCAACCGCCAACCATAGGGCTATGTCAGCCACCGAAGTGTGCCAGTGACCACACTTTGAATCAATACGTGGCGAAAGACGACGACCCCCACAAGTTGTTATCAGGATGAAAGTGGTTCCGCGGATGCAAAATGGTCTTGCCCTGCAGGCAATCATCCCCAGCGGTCATACATGCGTAGTGTGCTTCGTTCCATGATATGAACCGAGGGATATGTTCGAATTACAGTTGCCTCCTTGGCACGCGAATAACATACGAGTAGTAATTCTATTTGCGTCAGAAGTTGAGTGCTCGCGGGACGGTGGGTAAAGCTGGGCTCAACATGTGAGTGCTGGGAATGGTGTGACCCCGCGTACTTAGCCGATGGAACAAATTAAACCGTACTCGAACCGTACATGCCTACGTTGTTCATGATATCCTGAAGTTAGCTGGGCAGTCAATGGGGAGGAAAAAGGAAGAGATGTCGCGAACATGTATTATGTATGCCACCCCGGCGATCCGTTGGTGGACTTTTTCGTTTTAGTGGGAAGGCAACCTCCACAGTTGGCATACCGTCTCCAGAGAGTACAGCAGTCCACAATCGCGAGAGGAAAGAGGTGTTGATGGGGTCGGACCGTATCATCGAGGTTCACATCCTCCATGTTGAAATGGCTCAGATCCCTGCGCTCATATGTGATCAGAGAAACAAGTTACAGTAACTAGAAATACGCACTAATGTGGCGCTCTCTCAGCTTTTCTTCAGTAGGCGCTTGTTCTTGTGCCAAAGGACATCATAGCAGCCCCACTGGATGCAGCGATGTAAAGGTATGGGATCCCGTGATTCCATACTGCAAAGCCAGTGGGAGGAAGGGTGCACAGAAACGCAGCAGTGGCCCTTGGATTGTGACCAAGCAAGTATACCAGAAGTACGTGGGGGAACTCGCTTTGGGACATATGTACAAGGGAGCTAACGATGTTGATGTTTGCTGTGCGATCGGTCAAACGGCGTTTGAGTCAGACCACGGCGTATCATCCTCCTGCTCTAAGATCTCGATAAGTCTATCCAGGGAAGGTGTGCAAAGTGAGACCAGGAGAACGTCGGGGTGTTGATACCGGGCTGGTAGAGACGTCACGGAGCTATCACTCGCGTTGACTCGTCGAGGCCATTTTTTGAATAATTCGATTGCTCTGCTGAATGTAAGCGTGTAGTAGTGATAGAGGAGTGCTGAACGTTCGGCGAGTGCACGTTCTCGGAAAGAAGGTTAGCAGGTTCGATTGAGCTTGGTCGGAAACCTATATCTGTAAATTGGAATATTATAGTCCCTTTCGGATTCGGCTGACCTCAACAAGTTCTTGGCAGGTATTGTGTAACGTCTATGGGAAGTGAATCGCTTTGCAAGTTGCAAAGTCGTTACAGAGATAAGGTCGGACAAGGTCACTGCCTTCACGAGGCTAGTCGGGGATTCCAGACAAGTCTGTCAGTTATTTGAAGTAGAAGTAGAAAAAAGCGTCTCCGTGCTATATGTTACAGCGGTTCTTTATAGAGTAGGCTAGGCACGGTATCTGTCAGAATGCTAGCACCCATATCGTAGAATCAATCGCAGTAATGAGAAATAAAGTGAGATGAGAATGAAAAGTCAAGCCTTTCCATACACCAAATCCTCTGTGCTGTGCTGTGGGACCGAAACCCTATGTATTGATCACTTCAAGACCTTGTGGTCAAGGTGATTGGTCTTCATGTGGTCAACTCTCTTGAAGAAACTGGACGAAAGTAGGGGAACATGGTAAGGTCATTCAATCTTCTGCAACATAATGTGCATTTCTTCCAGGTCCTTTCACTGTCTGTAACTTAAAGATTGAATTTCGCCTCCACTGATGGGCAATGGGCATCAAGGGTTGAGGGGACATTGAGATCTCGGGATCACGGAGGTTGAGCATTAGGCGAGAGACCATAGTGGAGGATATGCTGTCATTGTATGAGTGTGTGAGTGGGGTGGGATTGGGAGAATCCTTACACGTTGGTGAACCATGAAACGAGTGATTTCGTTGCTGACTGGTCAGCGGTAAAGGATCATATGTAAACAAATTGACAAGTCAAACCAGCTCCAAAGAGGACACACCGTATTGCATACCTACACAGGAAAAGTTGAGCAGACATGAAAAACAACGTACTGCAACACATTACCAGAAAGGCGGTGATATTCGCGACATTGGCACCAGTCATAAGTCTGTCCGCATATGTACATACGTCAACAACATTCCATAACCAATTCTGTAATAAATGAGTACGCACCCGAAGTACAATGCACCTGTGCATGACAAGCGATGACCGATCAGTACGTGTACATCCGGATTGATAAATCGAAAAGGACAGGTGACCAAATACACTGCGGAACTCACCATCACGTACGAAGATGTCCAACAGTGTGCGGTTTCCTAGTCTTCGTCCATGCAATGTTCGCCATAAGGTAAGTACGAACACGATTGCATCGAATGCCAGCTGACTGCTCCATGCAATCGCCATCCCTGTGGATACAATAAGGTGTACGATTCCCAGAGACACCAATAGGACGAACTTTCAGCCCTGTCAATCAAGTGGTGAACTCATTGTGATATTGTGAGGGAAAACAAAGAGATGCACCGTTCATAGGTAGTGGGGACATCACATCCGTTGCGCAACGGGGGGGTTGGTACAGGTCGAGCTGTCGCAGGCAAAGGAAATAGGATGGCCCACTGACCATATCCAACATGAGGATATAAAACCATGGTTATCATCCACAGACATAATGGCAGGCATCGCACCTACAAAACCCACACCAATGCCAGCTACAATGATCGAAACTAGGAAGAGGAGGACTCTCCTGCTTTTCATGTACAGAGCATATACTCGTATGACCATGATGACTGGTCACATTGTAAGGCAGTGTCCTCGATCAAATACGACGCGTACTTCCTCCTATGATTTGTACAGTTATAATCACGAAATCTTCGCAGACAACAGCCGTTTTGCAGCTAGGATAGGATGTATTGGTTGTATGTAAAACCATGCAATGAATAGTCACTGACAACTAGCATATGTCATTAGATGCTCCTGAAAGACAGAGGTGTCATGGTCACATACAGTGCCATCTTCCCCCCAATGTCGTGGCCAGAACGTACTGACCATTGCAGGTACACGACCCAAAATGGTGAGGTAACGATTGGCGACAAAGAGCATGAACATCCATGACCTGCGGGGTTTCATCCAAAAGAAATCCACTTCCTTCCTCAACGTCAGCAGATAGTCATAGCACAATATCACTGTGAATAAGCGTGTGATAGTGGTGCTCATGTAAAAAGGATAAACCTACTGCTTGCTACCAGCTGGAATGCGGAGGTGACTTCCCTGTCGGAGGTGAGTCAACGTCCATGTGATGGGAGAGACGATTAACGAGCTCACAGTTGAAGGGT
Organism: Pisolithus marmoratus; assembly: GCA_024613145.1. NCBI lineage: Eukaryota > Fungi > Basidiomycota > Agaricomycetes > Boletales > Pisolithaceae > Pisolithus > Pisolithus marmoratus. The sequence continues at coordinate 37,039 of JANFAE010000050.1, forward strand.
CATGAGAGCAGGCGTTGCTGTCGAAGGAAGTTCATAGAATGGATACAAGATATGGGCTGATGATGCACTGCAGATGTTGGGTTTTCAATGAAGCTTATCATGCGGAAAACGAATTTCCAGAGGGTTTCGGGACCCCGTGAAGACCTAATCCTGCCAAGAGATATGTCAGAAGTGATTGAACCATCTCCCGGAGTTAAATAGTTCACGGGTACAACAATTGATGTCCTTCATAAATCCACATTTTTCCTTACTTGTCGTCTGTTGCTGTGCGCAGGTGATTGTTTCAGCGTGTATTCGTAGATTGGGACAAGACTGGCTCGACCGGATGGACAAAAGCCTTGCGCCCTTCGCATTTGTTGGCTGGTGTCGACACTCGTACTCCTTGACTTTTACAACTCAAGTGCTGCTTCCAACTTTGGGTGGGCTCCAAAGCGTCGAAGAAAGCAGGCTCCTTCCCGGCCACTTGCTTCGTGGGGTAAAGATAAATCCGAGTGGCTGTGTACAAATTCCAACACTGCCAACTTTACAGTAAACTACATACCTCACAACCCCAGCAGCTCGATCGTCGGCATGCCATACTGACTTGCCAACACGATGGGTAGTGCTGAAGACGAGTCAACCTGGGATGAGTAGTGGAGGTGGTTCGGGTACTGGTTATGGAGAATCCGACTCTAAGCCAGGGTGAGCGAAGGCATGCGAATTTGCACACTGTGAGTAAGTGCGAAATATTTTCCATCTACGCTTGATGAATAATTAGGACGAAGGTTAGCGGACCATGCTCCCGACTTCTCGGATGTTGCGATGTGGCGTGGTCTGAAGACATAATGGGAACTGAATATATGTGCTATATGTCTATATCTGAGTGGTCACTCACCTTCCCGCAAGGTTGCTGCCACTTCCATGCAGGGATCAACGTTCTCTGCTTTGGAAGAATGTTGCTACAGTCACGAAACCGCAGTGTTGAGGTATCATACTCTGGCCAGAGTCGGCCCAGTCAAACTCATCCGTGCCAGGGTGACGTGACCGAACAAGAGTTACTTACAGTAACAATCAAGGACATGTTCACTGCACCTGAACTTATGACGATACGGCATTGTAAAATAGTCCTAGTCAAGGTTTATGGCAAGGCTTGCCGTGGGTGTGCAAGTGCCGGTCACTCTTAACTACTGCACGTCATGCATTCATGTTTGCCAAGATGTACAACTACATGCCCGCAGTATCACATTATTCGCCATACCAAGCCCTCTTGGTCCAAGCAGCTCCTACAAACACAACAATGGAGCTAGGCCCAAGACCACTCACGACGGTCGTTGTGGCATTCCCGCTAGCTTGCATTGTGACAGAGTAAGTATACCAGAGGTATGTCGGGAAAGCTCGTTTTGGGACATACAAGGGCTAACAGCGTTGATGTTTGCTGTGCAACCGGTCAAACGGAATTCGAGTTCAGACCATTGCATATCCGTCTTCTCTAAGATCTGGATAAGTCTAACCAGGGAAGGGTACAAAGTAAGGCAGAGCGCCTGGGTGCATGGGAGTGAAATGCACCCTCACTCAACCTACAACACTCACCGCCCGTGCACAGCACTCCTCTATTACGACTACGCCCTTACATTCTGGGAAAGAAGGTCGAAATGTCAGAATGGATCAAAAACCCCGGTTACTTCCCGTAATACCGAGGCACTGTTTTATCTTTCAAATTCAAGAGTAACGATCAATCAACGATGCTCCAACGGGCCGGTGTGGCTTCAATGAATCTGTAGCTGTAAATTGGAAGGAAGAAGTCCGAATCGGCTCGTCTGACCTCAACAAGTTCTTGGTTGACAGACCATACTGCACGTTACAGTGGCCTTTTTACACGGTAGAGACTAGGCACAGCGACTGTCAGAATACCGGCACATATATTGTAGGCTCAATCACAGTAACGAGAAATAAAGTGAGATGAGAACGAAAACGACAAGCCTTTCTACACATCTAACCCTCTCTGTTTTGCACTGTCAGGCGGACACCCTACAGGTTCATCACTCCAAGATCCTGCTGTTAGGGGCATTGGATTTCATGCAATCAACTTTCTCCAGTAAACTGAAGGACTGGACAAATGTAGGGGAACATGGTAAGGACACTTAATCTTCTGCAACATAGTATGTGTCTCTTTCAGGGTCATCAGTTGTTGGTGGCTCAAAAACCGAATTATGCTTCCGGTAATGGGCGATGGGCATCATGGGTTGAGAAGACATCATTATTTTGGGATCACGGAGGTTGAGCATGAGGCGGGAGACCATAGTGGAGGATATGCTGTCATTGCATGAGTGGGAGAGTGGGACGGACTGGGAAAATCCTTACACGTTGGTGGACCCCGAAAGGAGTAGTTTCGTTGCTGACTGACAAGCAGTAAAGGATCATATAAACAGACTGATAAACCAAACTAGCTCCAAAAGAGGACACACCGTATTGAATACCTACACAAGGAACAGTTGAGAGGATGTCAAAGGCAATGTACTACAACACATTACCAGAATAGCGGTGATATTCGCAGCATTGACACCAGTCATGAGTCTATCCACGTATGTACATACGTCAACAACATTCCATAACCAATTGTGTAAGAAATGCCACACTACGCACCCGAAGTACAATGCACCTGTGACATGATGAGTGGTGACTGATCAGCTATGTGTACATCCAGATCGATAGACTGAAAAGGACAGGTGACCTAACAGGTTACGACACTCACCATCACGTATGAAGCTATCCAATAGTGCACGGTTTCCTAGTCTTAGGCTACGCAATGTTCGCCATAAGGTAAGTACGAACACCACTGCATCGAACACCAGCTGAGTGCTCCATGCAATCGCGAACCCTGTGGATGTAATGAGGTGTATGATACCCGGCAATGACAATAGGACGAACTTTCAGCCCTGCCAATCAAGTAGTGCACTCATTACGGAATTAGGAGAGACAGTGAAGAGACACACTTTTCATAGGAAGTGGGGACATTACATCCATAGCGCAGTGGAGGAGTTGGTACAGGTCGAGCTGTTGCGGGCAAGGCAGATAGAAGGGCCCACTGGTCGTATCCAACATCATATATGAGATTATAAAACCATGAATATCATCCGTAGACGAGATGACAGGCATCACACTTACACAACCTACACCAATGCCAGCTAGAATGACCGCAACCAGGAAGAGAAGAACCCTCCTGCTTTTCATATACAGAGCATATACCCGTATGATCATGATAACTGGTCACAAGTATGAGGTAGTGTCCTCAATAAAGTATGACACGTACTTCCTCCAATGATCTGTACGGCTATAATTACCCATTGGTCATAAACAACAACAATTTTGCAGCTGGAGTAGGATGCATTAGTTGGATGCAAAACCTTGCAATGAGTAGTCACTAACAACTAATGGACGGAATTAGGCAGTAACGAAGGACAAGTATCATGGTCACATACGGTGTCGTCTTCCCCTCTACTGCGTGGCCAAAACCTGCCGACCATTGTAGGTACACGACCCAAAAGGGTGATATACCGATTGGCGACAAAGAGCGCAAACATCCATGACCCGTGGGGTTTCATCCAAAAGAAATCCACTTCCCTCCTCAACGTCAGCAGATAGTCATAGTACAATATCACTTTGAAACAAGTGCGTGATGGTGGCACTACTCACGCAAAAACGGACACCTACCACTTGCTACCAGCTGCACTACGGAGAAGACCTCCCTGCAGGAGATCGGTCAACATCCATGTGACGGGAGAGATGATTAACGAGCTCACAGTTGAAGCGGCATGAAAGTGGGCGTTGCTGTCCAAAGAACTTCATAGAATGGACACAGGGTATGGGCTGATATGGTGCTACAAAATATCGGATTTTCGAAGATAAGAACACCTAAGCCTGGAGCGGTGCCAGAAGATCTATCAGAAGTGATCGAACCATCCTCCGGAGTTAAATAGCTCACCGGTACAACAGCAATTGGCGTCCTTTTTCCCTTATTGTCTGTTGCTGTGCGTGGGTGATGGCTTCGACGCGTGTCCGTAGATCGGGACAAGACTGGTTCCGAACAGCAAACCGGACGGAACAAAGTCCCTTGCGCCCTTCGCATCCATTGGCTGGCGTCGACACTCACACTGTTGCGTACTGCTGCTTCGCTTTGGGTAAGCCCCAAAACGTTGAAGAAACCCTGTCATGCCTTTTTCTTCCCTCCTCAGTACACCGACTTCCCCAACTAAAGTTGTGGTTTGTACCCACAGTTAGCTTCGCGAGACCGACAGAAAACACCTTCCCACGAAACTTTTGTTCTCACCATAATAGCGCTGTGAGGGATTGGTCAATTTCCACACGCTGCATACTAGTTGACGGGATCAGGAACTGTGAGCCATGAACGTTGTTGATTGTGGGTTTTGATGCCTGCGTGCATCGTTATTCTTCGTGATTGAGGTCAGCCTTCAAGCTTCATCTCTTACATTGCTCACCGCAACCTTATTGTCGATCACAACTTCTTGTCGTAAGGAATACCCTAAAGCTTAGGCCTTCATGTCACCATCTACCCACATTTGATGGAGGCATGGGAGAGGGATAAGTATCTTCCAAAGGCGGTAAACTCGGTTGTCAGCGTTCCTTTGCACATGGCACTACTGCTCCGTTTCTGTGCACTTCAGCAGATATGAAATCGTGTCTGAACTGGTTCATAGGAATATACCTTTAACGCTTTTGGGCCTCATTTGTTATTCTATGTGTAATGCTGTCAAAGGGCTGTAACATTCCTTTGATAGTCCCATACCAGAAATGATACGAGATGGGTGACTCGCTGAAAAGCAGCTGGAGGATGGTCGAACGCCCTCCGACTACAATATTCAGAAGGAAACAATTCTCTACCTTGGTATGCACCATCCGCTTCTCACCTTGCGCATTCGCTGACCTACTCAAACACAACCACATTCTTCATTCAAGGGTATGAAATACACTGTTCCAATGCCAAGGGACGAGACTTCCAACCCACAATACATGATTTGAGGTACTGAGATACCATTAGTAGCTTCACCCAAGTTTTGCTACCGAACTAGATAGTTCCAAGCCATGCGGTGAGTACAGAACGATGAAAGACACATAGACATCATCAGAAACGTCACAGCGATCACAAGTTTGGGCCAGCCCCTGCAGTGGTTGGTTGTTATCGGGGTGGTAAGGGCCAGCAACGGCAGTGAATAATAGAGGGCCACACTTACTCTGACAGGCTCCGGATACACGGTATTCGATGCATAGCTAGGCCAAGACCGGTCGTGACAGCCATCATAGCACTCCCACGAGAGCAACAACATGCAACAGTATGAAATCTCGTGACTCCACGCTGCAAAGTCGGTAGGAGGGGGATGCACCGAAGTGCAGCAGCGACCCTTGCATTATGGGGAATGTCAGAGAAAGTCCTTTTGGGAATACCCGACAACGAGGAGATAACGATGTTGATAATCAGTTAGGCGGCGCTCGAGTCATTGCATTCGTGGTATCTTTGCATCGTGCTGCGATCGTTTGGTACATGGCTAAATGTATTTTCACACCATCCTCGGTCGATTCCCTCTACAGCCTTGGTGCGACTCGAACATGCCGTATTTAAACGTTGGAAATCTGGCAAGTCCAGAGTCCATTTGAGCATCAGGTGCATATTAACTGGTACCCACTGTTAAGGATCATCGAGCTGTACAATCCGATACGGTTACATGAATCACCGATAAGCAACAGCTAAGGCGGTGCCAGCTAGTGATTCATTTGACACTGCATGAGTGATTATGAGATCAATACTAGTGGCGGGTTACTAGGGTGGAGGCATGACAAACGCCGCGAACCGGTTAGCGTGACGAGAGGCGCTGATATAATTGTACGCTAGAATTCTATTCAAGAGTAACAATCATTTAAGGAATGCGTCACATTGTATACATCCAGGTGGACCAGTTGAAGATGTGTGATCAAGTGAGGAATGTGAATCTGTATACGTGGAACAGAGCCCTTCCGATCATTTAACCTCATAACAACCTGAGAGGTAAGCCTGTGCCCACAACCAAGTATTTCATGCAATCAGGTCTAAGCATAAGTGAACCGAAGGGCTGGGAAAAACTATAGGAATATGGAAAGGACCTTCAATATTCTGCAATATAGTATTTGTTTCCTTCGTGTACCTTTTCCACTGATTGTAGCTCGAAAATCGAATCGTGCTTGCGGTGATGGGGAACAGGAATCATGGGTTGTGAGAACATTAAGATTTTGGGATCACGGAGGTTGAGCATGAGGCGAGAGACCATAATTGAGGATATGCTGTCATTGCATGAGCGTGTGAGTGGGGTGGGATTGGAAGAATCCTCACGTGTTGGTGAAATTCTGGAAGAGTGATTTCGTTGTGGACTGATGAGTGGAAAAGAATCGTATAGATAAACTGACAAGTCAAACCAACTCCGAAAGAGGACACACCGTATTGCATACCTACACAGGGAACAATTGAGCGAACGTGAAAGGCGATGTACTACAACACATTACCAGAAGGGTTGTGATATTGGCGATATTGGCACCAGTCATAAGTCTGTTCGTGTACGTACATATGTCAACAACATTCCATAACGAATTCTGTGAGAAATGTCACGGTACGCACCCAAAGTACAATGCACCTGTGCAGAGCGAGCAATGATAGACTGAAAATGGACAGGTAATCAAACACGCTGCCGTACTCACCATCACGTATGAAGATATCTAGTAGTGTGCGGTTTCCTAGTCTTCGGACACGCAATGTTCGCCATAAGGTAAGTACGAAGACGATGGCATCGAACGCCATCTGACCACTCCACGCAATCGCAACCCCTGTGGATGTAATGAGGTGTATGATCCCCAGAAGTGACAATGCGACGAACTTTCAGTCCTGCCAATCAAGTAGTATAGTCATTACCAAATTAGGAGGGAATGGAAAGAGACACACTGTTCGTAGGTGATGGGGATATTACATCCATTGCGCAGCGGAGGGATTGGCACAAATCGAGCTGTCGAAGGCGAGGGAGACAGAAGGGTCCACTGAACGTACCGTGAGGGTAATAAAATCAAGGTTATCACCTGCAAACACGATGGTATGCATCACACCTACACAGCCTACACCTATGCCAGCTAGAATGACCAAAACCAAGAAGAGGAGCACTCTCCTGCTTTTCATGTACAGAGCATACACTCGTATGATCATAATGACTGGTCACAGTGTGAGGCAGTGTCCTCGATGAAGCGCGATACATACTTCCTCCTATGATCTGTACGGTTATAACAGTGACTTGGTCATGAACAGCAACGGCCTTGCAGCTAGGGTAGGATGCATTAGTTGTGCGTAAAACCTTACAATGAGTGGTCACTGACAACTAACACATGACATTAGACGCTCATGAAAGCACAAAAGGTGTCATGGTCACGTACAGTGCCATCTTCCCCCCAACTTCGTGGCCAAAATGTACTGACCATTGCAGGTACACGACTTAAAAGGGTGATATACCGATTGGCGACAAAGAGCACGAACATCCATGACCTGCGGGGTTTCATCCAAAAGAAATCCACTTCCTTCCTCAACGTCAGCAGATAATCATAGTACAATATCGCTGTGAAACAAGCATGTGATAGTGACATTGCTCATGTAAAATCAGACACCTACTGCTTGCTACTAGCTGAGATACGGTGAAGATCTCCCTGTCAGAGATGAGCCAATGCCCATGTGTGGGAGAGGCGATTGACGAGCTCACAGTTGAAGAAGCATGAAAGTGGGCGTTGCTGTCGGAAGAAAGATCATAGAATGGATGCAAGATATAGACTGATCATATGGCAGTGCAGACTATAGCCGTGCCAAGAGATACGTATATGTGCATCCTGTCGCGGGGCAGCACTTTGCCCGTGTCACCCCCCGGAGTTAAATAGCCCATCGATTACAACAACAATTAACGTCCTTCATAAATCAGAGTTTTTCTGTACTTGTCGTCTGTTGCTGTGTGCAAGTGATTGCTTCCACGCGTATGCGTAGATCGGGAAAAGACTGACTCGACCGGACGGACCAAAGCCTTGTGTCCTTCACATCTATTGGCAAGCGTTGATACTCGTATTACTCCTGCGTACTGCTGTTAGCCTGTTTCACTTTGGGTGAGCTCCAAAGCGTCGGAGAAACCCTGCCATGTCTTTTTTCTTCCTTCCTCCAATGGCACATCGAATTTCCCCATGGCACTCGCAATTAGTTGCATGAGAACGACAGAAGACACCCTCTGACGAAATCTTTGTTCACTATGGCAGCGCTTGGGAATTGACTAATCACCACGACGCTGTGCGCTAGTAAGTGGTGGATTGACGAGATCCGCAGCTCTGATCCGTGCGCGTGAGCACTTGAGCGTTGTCGACTTGTGCCTTTTTGTAAAATTTGATGCACAATGAAATGACATGCATCGTGACTTATTCTCGCGCGTGGTCGAGCATTACATAATTTCCTCCTCGGTACTAGCCTCCAATCCACATCATGGTCAATAATGACAACCCCAGCGCAGTACATGCATTATTGCCCACGTTTTCGAACTGCACAAGTGTTCGGATATGCCTTCCTCCCCTTCATCTTCGCCACAGCCTTATCGTTGATCTCAACCCGCTCGTCATAAAGCAATACCTTAACATTTAGGTCCTTGTCTCACAGTCTACCCACGTCGATGAAGGCATGGGAGAGGGAGAAGCGTTTTCCGAAGGTGATAAACTCGCATGTCAGCTCACATGTCAGCATTCCGTTGCACGCGGTGCTGCTGACCTGTACCATTCCTTCCCGCGTACCTCATCAGATCTAGTGAAATCGTGTGGACTGACTGGTCGATACAACAGAAATGAGTGTGGGCTTCCAGGGTCATGGTCACCTTGTCATAGGTGAATGTGCATCTATAGGCATGAATATGATAATGGCATGTTCATTCCCCAGCTCCAACAGTTTTTTTCGTCGTCGAATCCGACCGTCGTGACCCCCTGAGCAGCTTCTGTTCATCCCGAGACCCGGAAGATGGTGGAGGAGGTAGTCAAGTATTCAGTGATATTATCATTTCCTTCGTGTCCTTGTCCGAGTCAATCTCACGTCTTTTGAAGTCCGAGGTATACTGTATGCGGTAGGCGCTGAAAATGAAGGGTTGATGATTGATCGCAACAACTTTCCAGTGCAGGTGGAAGTGCGCGACTGGGTGGCAAGTATCATCAGTCATGTCATTGCAGAGGCACTCAGCTGCGTTGCTGCTGGTATTTCGTTTGCAAGGGGGAGTCCTGTTTGTGATTCCTTCCGGTCGAAAATTGACGTGGCAGTTAGTCCATCCTTTGTACCTGCCATGGCTGTACTCGAGTACTGTCCTGCTTTCTTAGCTGTCTGGCCAAATGATTTGGATATGACTGCCCATCCGCACGCACATCCTAAACATCGTTGTGAGGCATTTAGGCGCTTAGTGCATGACACATAATGTGATTCCCTCCCCACATATACATTGCTCCACTATGCCGCACAGTGGTCAATCATCGGCGCACTGCACCGTCGTGTATCACGTCCTAACTCTGGCCAGGAAAAGTATTGTTATTTGCAATGACGGACGAGGTGGGTAGGAATGTGTCGTGATAAGGTTTGTAACTGTAAAGTAAGTCGGCGATCTCCGACTGGACAAGGGACGACACGAACGACTACAAACCCCAAATATAATGTTCCATGGACCCGATGTGTCCCACGAAGAGATGAGTAGCACTAGCAATCTTACTATTGGATGTGGTAAATTCGACCTTCAGCCAAGAGCAAAGGTAAGTATATACACGACGAGTAAGTGCCAACATCTTCCAGCTTCTGACCGGAAAGAAAGGCTAAGCCGTCGAATAGTTCCAACAGATCGTTTTCTTGACTGCAGAATTGCCCCAGATGTTTGTTGGCGATGAGGGTTTACCTGAGCACATCCTGTGAATTCAATGGACCACCATTTCCGTCCATCGACCTTCCGTGTGACGAATGTAGGCTGCATAGTTGATGGTTTGACGCATGTGCAGATAACTTCCGGGATGAACATGGGGGGGAAGTTCGTCGTAGGATGTCGAACTTCATCATGATACACGAGTCTGGTACTAGGAGAGGACCGACGGGCGACTGAGTCATAAGTACTCACTACGTTTATATTTTCTTCGTACTCAAGACTCACTGAATTTGGTAGGATGGCTGCTGGTATAATTCTGTCATTGTGGTCACCAAATATGAGGCCATGCCACTGGAAGTCGAAAACAGGTGTTCGGGCGTATGTGTATTGAAGTATGTCTCATAATATCACTATTAATTGCAGGGAAAAGTCGAAGTACTGGATGACGTCTCTTGTTTGTCCCGCAGACGTACTCCGACTTCGCCACCACAGCTCCGTCCTGCCGTATCCTTCTCCCCTCATCCAGCACGGCTAACAAGTAAGTACTCTTCGAACATAAATCCTACCTCGAGATACGTGAGATACAAAGTCGTAGGAGGGGTACATATGCACCAGCGCCCTCCACCCCAAACTCATTGAGAATGCGCCTCGGGTCCTTCTTATGCGCTATGAAGTTACACCTTCAATTTTCCTTCAATGTGTTGTACTCTCAATGGGTTACTTTCCGGTCCCCCGCATGCATTTCTTGTCACTAAAAAGGTACATACGCTGATCACAACGTCGACAGCGCAATGGACAACCCGACACGAAAGTTTACTTTTGACGCTCAATCCATTTGCTTGGTTTGTGATTCCATCTCATGCTCCACCGTTTCGCACTTCTCTCTGCTTCCATGTGGCTTAACCAGACGACTAAGTAAACTAGCACTGGGGTCATCGTTGATACCAATTTTGCACGGACTGGTCATTTAGGTACTGAAGGCAGAGTAAGTCAACATGTCAGCCATTCAATCACCGTTTGAAACTTGCCAACATGTGCCACCTCTGCATGAATGAATCCGATGATCACTTCGGTTTTTGGGTGGTGCGTCGCAGGTGTTGCCGGGTCTTACTTTGGGCCATTACGACGAGATCAAGTAGCGGTAAGACTCCCCCCCAGAGCCGAGTGACCTGACTAGAACCATGGAACGGACTGCGACTCTGTATGAAGGTAGATGTTACTAGCCTCTCTTACTGCACAGTGCGTTGACAATCATCAGCAAACTCGCACATTACTATTTTCATACTATTTGGCACTATTTATGTACTATTTGCACTATTTGCACCAAAATAGTTAAAATAGTCAAATTAGTAGATTTGTTTGCTAATTTACTATTTTTTGGACTATTTTCAACTATTTCGACTATTCCTGGACCATTTCTACTATTTCAACTTGTGGTCAATCATAGCATCGTTAGCACTTATTTTCACTATTGTGGCTTTTTGTTCACCCCACAGGTAACAAAATGAAATGCAGTGCATTCATTATAAGGTGCAGTGCCAAATAAATGAGTGTCCTAAAATGAATGTGACAAGTGACTCCAACACATTGACACAGAAAAGGACAATTAATCAAAAGACCTGATTAATTGAAGGATTGTAGTTGCTACTGATGAACAAGGTGCAGGAGGGAAGTGAAGAGCACATGCAAATATAACAGAAAAACAGTGCTGAATGTGAGATCCAAAAGGTGGGGTCCTATCAACTAGCTGTCAGTAGTGTACATAAAACATGGTATGACTTACAGAGATTAGCGATTAACAAGGTGGCAGTATCTTTCTCCTTGGATTGAACAGTCCCTTCCTCTGAGATCACCTGCTCACTGCCCAGTGTGAGGATGGCTGCTCCCACAAGGATTTCACAGAGTGTGGCATCATCATGCTTGGCAATTGCATCAGCATATTGCCTGGTACAAGAGCTGCAATTCTGCTCAGAGAACATCAAAGCAGTTGATGATTCCTTTCCAGTTGCCTTGTTCATCTTGAGAGGCATTTTGGCCTTTCCAGGGGCAACCATAACATCAAGATCCAGCATACCCTCATTGTACAGGGTGAGAGTACAGTGTAACTAAAGAAAATGTGTTAGCTGACCATTTAGGATTAAAATGTAATACATACCACTGTGCAGGTAAGGGCTAGTGCACCTTTGATGCCTGTTCTTTTCAGATCCTTGAAAATCAGTTTTAGTGTGTTAGGAGAAGTGCAGGCCTGTATATGCACATGGCCAAGGAGGTATAATACAAAGTATGATTGGAAAATGGTCTTTGGGTTGAGGGTTTCTTGGTCTGAATATAAAAATGCCAACTTGTCCAACAGCTTAGAACACTTTGGCTGGACTTTGGGGGGAGATGGCACAGCAGAATTTAAATCCAAAACCAGAAAGTGAGAGATGGTAGTAATTGCAGTGGATCCAAAGTTGCTGTGCCACTGACATAGTCATTGAGATGCCTGTCCAAGGAGGCATGAGTCAAGCAAAAAGGAAGATAATATTTTGAACAATACAATAGTGAACATTGGCATCCCAGGGTGAATCTCATCTAAATTTGGGAAATCTGGGAAAGTAGCCATGATAATGGTTTGGAGCAACTGCACAAGTTTATCATCTGAGATCATCCAAGGGTCAGCTAAGCTTCCAGCCCATATGAGGAGAGCAGGCATGATTATTTTTGACCATACCCTGTCCTCCATCAGCACAGAGGGCAGATTTTTCTGACAGTGATGCTTGCTGGCCTTGCCCCTGGTCATCATTGAAGACACTTGTCCCAATTCTTGGTCTGCATCCTTCTCGACCTTCACTTTCTTTTCATTGTTGGTCTGCAATTCCAAAAGTATCAATATACAGTTCAAAGAAATGAAAAAACATACCATCTTGACACACGAATCCTTAGCAGGCCCCATATGAAACTGCAACTCATGATCCTCATATCCATCATTGAAGTCTTCAACCTCAGATGACATGACATAACCATTGTCATCATGATCTGATTGCTTGTGCTTCAAACCAGTCTGCACCTCTTCATAGATGGGCTGATCAAATTCATTATCGGTCTCTGCATTGTAATCCATGCCCATGGCCACCTAGAAGTAATACAGAAGGCAGCTGTCAAATCACATCATGTGACATACCCTGAAATTTTCATGACCTACAACTCTGACAGGGGAGACTGGTTGGTCCTCTAATTCTTCTGCATCTGTATAGTAGATTGGCACCAACATCCTTCTCTGATTGGAGGTGTTGAGAATGACTGATCCTACTTGACAGTGTAGTACATACCTCCCAGCCTGGGTTGGAGCTGACAAAGGTAGTACTGCCAGTCATCAAGGAAGGGATGGCAGAGGTTGGGGGAGGACATATTCCATTAGATTGTGGTGTCTTCTCAATTGAGACACAATTAGCCCAACACTGGAGTTCATCCCTGTTGTTTGGATGCTCCCAGGCACTGATAGCATTCCAGGTGAGGTTCAGCCAAAACAAGGTTGATTCAGTTAGTAGCAACATCTCATATCAAACAATTGAAAACAAGAACTGACATTGGCTGGGAGATTTCATTGGTTCCTGTTGGAGATTATCTACTTACAGTGAGTAGTGATTATGTAATGTGCCCATGTACTTTCAGCACTTCTTTTTTCCCTTCAGACCTCAGGCTTTGATACCAAATCAGAGACTGAGGTATGGTTCTTATTTCTACTATAGGGTCTAATACTTACCAACCTACTTAGTATCTGTTCACATAGGTTGGTTAATATATTAGGCTTTGATACCAAATCAGAGACTGAGTATCTGTTCACATAGTTCAACTCTGCTCTTGACTTCACATCAAAAGGTTATGAGCCCCAGCAGCTACTGAACTATACACAGAAAAATCTCATCTTGCCTACTCTATAAGCTACTGCCATGTCAAACCCACTTTCAGCTTCTACAGCTGGCCCATCAAGGGCAAGTGCATCAACTGCAACTATGACTACCACATCACTCTCAGCAAAGTCTGCTCATGTGTCAAGTCGGCTCTATGATATCCCATCTCTGGACAACAATGGGACAAACTTCCAGACCTGGAAGTATTGAGTTGAAATGATACTAGATGTATGTGGACTATGGGACATCGTTGGTGGCATGTCAATGACTGCACCCAACCCTAATGCAGATCCTGCTGGCCATGCAGAATGGTTACTCAAGGACAAGGAAGCTCAAGCCCAGATCACCCTTACCTTGAAGGACGAACCCCTCAGCAGAGTTCTCCATGCCATGACAGCAGCCCAAGTCTGGACCAAGCTATGCCAGTGCTACAAAGGAAAGGGCAAACAGACTATAGCATATCTTATAGGCAAACTATTCCAAGGCATGCTCTCAGATGACAGCCCTATGGAAAGTCAGTTGAATGCCATGTGACAGAAAGTGCACATCCTAAAATCATTGGGACAATCTCTTGATGACTTGCTCATTGCAATTGCCATGGTCATCTCTCTACCACCTTCATATTCCACACACTGCATGATTCTTATGTCCACAGATGACAAGCTCTCAGTTGATGATGTCATATCACAGGTCTTGATTGAGGAAAAGTTGCAGAAGACTGTTCTTGGTCAAAGCATGCTTACAGCAAAAATGTCTGCACAACAGAGAAAAGCAAAGGATGAAAAGAAGAAGCTGAAATGTACCTACTGCAAAAAGATTGGTCATCTTGAGGATGACTGCTGCAGAAAGAAGGCTGACAAAGCTGCAAAGACCACAGTGTCAGATGAGAAGAACAAAGCAAATGAAAGAGACAAGGGTGAGCTTAATGCCAAGGTTGCAAACATGTCCTCTGCAGACATGACATATCTCCAACTCTTTTTAGCTAACATGCTCGACACAACACTTGACAAGCACTGGATAGTAGACTCCAGAGCCACTGTAAACATGTGTTCCCATAAATCTTGGTTCTTGTCACTCAAATCTCTCTCACCTGCACAAACGGTCACAATAGGAAATGGAAACACAGTACTTGCAACTGCAACAGGATGCATCAATCTTGACATGCACCTAGTGGATGGCAGAACTGGTCATGTCGCACTACAGACAGTGTATTATGTGCCAGGCCTAAATGCAAACCTTCTCTCAGTCTTGTACCTTGCCAGTCAAGGTGGAAAGGTTGTCTTTGAGTCAAGTACTTGTTCCATAATTGCTGACAACAAAACTGTGGGTATAGGTCAAAAGCAGGATTCACTATACATCCTCACAGCTGTAGAAAAGGGCTGTAGGCAGCCTCAGTAGTGACTCAACTACTGAGGGAATAGTACCAAAACTGTAGTACTAAGTGCGCTCTAAGCGCTTATGTAAGCAAGTAAAACTCGCACCAAAATATACATCACACTGGGGTGATTCAATCTCCAACAGCAGCAACAACACTGACCCAGAGTCACCCTGCCAACATACTGTACCAAACCCCTTCTAAACCCAACTTCTGCACCAACATTCCTGCAGTGACAGTTGTACATGCCAGCTCAAAGGTTCCCCTTATAACTTGGCAGCAACAACCCAGCCACACAGACTCAGAGAGAGCCTGTAGTGCCATAAGCAAGAATATGGTCACTGGAAAAGTGGTTACTGGCAACAAACAGTATTCAGATGCAGTGTGCCATCCCTGCCTTGAGGGCAAACAATATTGAGACACCATGCCATCTACAACACCCACTGATAGTCCTACCACATCACATCAAGATGACTCTGTGGTGCATGCACCCATGGAAACTGAATCCAAGGGTCTCCACCTTCAAGCAGATCTGCACATGTTGCAAAATGGCACCAGCAAGGCTAAATGGATGAACAATGCTTTGGTTCAGTGCATGACTACCATGCCAAGAGACACTGCCCTACCATACCATGGGGGCAATGCCCTACCAGCAGGCCATGTCATGAATCAAACACTGGCTCCTACTGTCTCCACACAAACTACTATTCCATGCAAAACAAATACTGTAGCCATGGAAGAAAATTTGGGAGGTCAAGCATGAGCCACACTAAATCAGTTGGCCATAGGTCAACAAGGTCAATATAGGAAATGTGAGGGGGGACTTGCAGATGTACCCAAAATTCGCCTGGACACACATGGCCACAATGACAAGAACATTGGCATGATGGACACCGATCTTCAATTGGAAGGATCCCACAAGGAGAAGGGTGTTGAGAGTGTCTGAGATGACACACATGAACCTCCTGATGGACCCAATAAGCCATTGTCATCACCTAGCAAACTGGACAAGTGCCAGACAAAAATGCATTACCTACTGCAAAACCCAGGTCCTGCTCACCAAATGAAACAATTATGAACCCTACAGAACCTTCTGAACTCATTATGGAGCCTGTCCATCACCTATGAGACACAGCACAGCCCTTCATGAGCCCAGAATTCAAAAATGAGCCCAAAACACATTCTAGGAGGGAAAACAGTCATGTTTCAACCTTAAACCAGTCCCCTGGGCACCCACGAAGCAAAATGGTCATACCTAGGCCATCTACTGACTCAGTGGGCCAAGCGATTGGAGGGGGCGACATGACAGGTGCAGAGAGCATGTGTGAGGGGCATAAAGCACTGTGAGAATGAGTAGACCACGAGGTGGCTGCTTACCAAGCACAAACAATGAACAACAACAGGGTGTCCTTCGACACAGCACTTCATCTTGTTGATGGTGATTGGGAGCATGCTACGAATAATAAATATTATTGCCTTGCAGCTGAGACAGACTGCACACAACTGTGCCATACTGCCAGTACATTTACCACCACCCACACTATGCCTGTCCTTGAAGCACAGCATGACATATACATTTTTGGCACCAGCATTTCATCTACCTTGTGCAACCACTTCTGGATTCATGATCCCTACAAGATTCACTTGCACCTCAACATGAACAAATGAAGATAGCCATATGAAGCTGTTACTCCCACACACACAGCTACAGTACAGGTATCTTACACATTCCTCCTTCTCTCACTTATCCCACTGAGGGGGCATGTTGGAGATTATCTACTTACAGTGAGTAGTGATTATGTAATGTGCCCATGTACTTTTGGCACTTCTTTTTTCCCTTCAGACCTCAGGCTTTGATACCAAATCAGAGACTGAGGTATGGTTCTTATTTCTACTATAGGGTCTAATACTTACCAACCTACTTAGTATCTGTTCACATAGGTTGGTTAATATATTAGGCTTTGATACCAAATCAGAGACTGAGTATCTGTTCACATAGTTCAACTCTGCTCTTGACTTCACATCAAAAGTTCCACATGTCTCCACCACTGCCAACATGTTAAGGTCAGTGACCACACCTTCCCTTCTCAACAGGCAGGCTACTCTCCCACCCCATGGCTTGCTCAAATAGTCCACAATGGCAGGACCAGTTGCTCAGTGAGCATCGACTTCCATAGGGTCCATGTCTGTATCAGCAAAGTCTGAATAGTGTTATCAGTGTCCGCGATCGAATGAGCTATCGAATTATCCTCACCTTCAACACAAGGTTGGACAGCTATATCCCCATGTTTCCCTTGAAGGCTGACAGGCACTCATCTTGGTTTAACTGACTTCCCTTTAGTAGCATCTTGGATTGCCCATCTGGCCTCCATTGCAACAGGAGGACTGGTTCCTTGGCCGATATCTACTGTCACATTGTCAGTGTCTGCAGGCTCACAACATGAGTAACTTTACCTTCAACATGAGGTTGGACAGATATATTTGTAGGTCTTCCTCTACTGACAGGCACCTGTCTGGGTCTGACTGGCCTAGCTTTAGCAGCATCTTCAGTAAGCTGTCTGACCTCCATGGCAGCCTCCATCTTGCTGACTTGGGCATGAGCCTGCTGTACAGCAGCTGCCTGAGCATCAATGATACCCTGTGTGCACAGGTCATCTGCCTTCTTCTGGGCTGATGTATGCCATTTGGTCTGCAATTTGAGAATGATCCTACCTGGATGCAAGTTGGCATTCTTTCATCATGGATGATTGGTGTTAGAAGGAGCAGACATGATACTTCGTGTGAGATGGGAGATGAAGACAACACAGGGTGAGTTTGAACCTGTCAATTTTATGCAAGACAATTTTTCTCACAAACAAACAGACAAAGTTCTGCCTAATTTTCTGACTGTTTACCAATTACACAGGGTCCTCTAGCACATTCATTTGCTATTGGAATGCCACCATGCAGAAGCAGTGCTCAAAATCCTCAATGGACAAATTTTAGTGCTCTATGCCTCCCTTGTGATGTGCCAGGCTGCAACCATTGGTTCAAAAACCAGTTGGGACTTACTCAGCACAGATGCAACCATTTGCACCTCAACCATTCCCAAGGGTCTCCCAGTTATTCCAAACAGGACCAAGGTTCAAATGCTATACCTCCAGCAGCTGACCACATTGCAGATGATGGTCTTCAAGATGACCATTCACATGACTTCAACCACAGCACAACATCAGACCAGGACCTTGATGGAATGATTGCAGAGTTCATTGGCCCTAGCCACAAGATTTATTGCAATTATCATAGGGGTCTTAACAGTAAGCCTACATACACATGATTCCATGTACCTCCACTCATATGTTTATTTCTCGACAACGGCTGCACCAACATGGACACAAGGTACACCATTCGAAAGCGCTGACAGTGGTATCAAATCCCAAAAAATCGAGAGGCACGGTGAAGATCCGAGGGAGATACGATGCAGATACGGTGTGGGGCAGCAGGATGGGGAAGAAGGAAACGCCGCTGCGGGGCAACCACTGGGGCAATCGATACGAAACTGGAGGTGGTGGTAGAAGGCACCTGGGAGGAGATGACGAAAAAGGAATCAAACCGATTGGCCTATCCAGTCCCGAGATATCCACAAGGCCGTCTCCTACTCCTCTGCACACGAAAAACTCCCATATCTCCACAATCAATGAGCGCGTCATCATGGAAAAGGTATCACCAGGTAGCTGTTAACAGGTAGAACCACAACGCGAGAAAGCGGGAGGCACGGCAAGAAAACGACCCTCAGACACAAAAACTCGAATAACTCTGGAACCGTGAATGCGCACGCGACGTCTTGTATATCGTCTGGTAGATGTCGTCTAGTAGAGTCACGTCTGAGAAAAGCGAGCGATTCGGTCAAGAATTGCAAGAGCTATGGTCAAACCACAGTAGGGGGGAGGAGGGTGGCATCGCGTTGGTGAGGAACCGCTAGGTGGAATTCTACGAAACTTCGG
Organism: Pisolithus marmoratus; assembly: GCA_024613145.1. Taxonomy (NCBI): domain Eukaryota; kingdom Fungi; phylum Basidiomycota; class Agaricomycetes; order Boletales; family Pisolithaceae; genus Pisolithus; species Pisolithus marmoratus. The sequence continues at coordinate 56,207 of JANFAE010000050.1, forward strand.
GAGGTGATAGGGACTTGCGAGGAGAGTTGGGAGAACAAGGAACCGGAAAAAACGGCGCACCCATTCCCGAGATATTCCAGATTTCGTCCTACAGTGCCTTTCTCAAGGGATCAGGCCATATCTCCAGATGCGCTGAGACTGCTACAATGAAAGGTACACCGTTAGAAAGTTCTCGTCGAGTAGAGCCTAAATCCCGATTTGCGAGAGGGATGGGTGAGCAGTGGTCGAGATATCACGTCGACGAAGCAGGGGATGAGGGAGGCGCGCGGCTGCTTGACACTCGGCAAGGGGAGACTCCATGAAAGATATATTCATAAAAAGAAGAATAAACACAATAAAAAGATCCCAGTGGGCTAAAGTGGCCCCCTGTCTATTCAGTACAGCCAGCGCGAAGGCTGAGGTGTGCGGCTGCGGCTTCATGACCTTCTCGAGTGGGTTGACGCGTGACTGCTACGAGACTGTCGAGTATCATAGGAGGCGGAGGACACCACTCTGTCGACTAGCCGGTTGGTGGGCTGGACTGGAGTGGGCTCATCCCTCGAGATTTCTAGTAACGAGTGTGCGAGTCGCGGTGCAGGTGGTGGTGAGCGGTAGTACCGGTAGTCACGGGAATCACGGGAATCGCGGCTGCGCGGCCTACTCGAATACAAGTACTGATGCCTATGACCATGGCCTGGTGAATTCTCGACGTGTGAACGAGACGGCGAGCGGGGGGCGGCCACGACTTGGTGAACTTTCGAAGTACGAGCGAGGCAGCGAACGTGGGCGGCCATGGCTTGGTGAACTTTCGAAGTATGAGTGAGGCAAATATGGGTGGCCACGGTCACGAGAGCGAGATTGAGATCGACCGTGAGAGTGAGAGCGGGAGCGGGGTCGGCCATGAGAGTATCCTGTAGGTAGAACACGAGAGGGTGAATGAGGGCGGCACAACAAGCCATCACTCGAGCTCGAGGACACAGTATGTGTTTGAGTGGGGCCCTGGGGTTGCACCGGCGCTGAGCAACGACTCGGCCCTTCCGCTGAGAGTGGCGCACACAACGATTGTTCCGAGGGGGTATTGGGGTGCACTGACAAGTGGGGATCCTCCAGAGATATGAGCCAGCCTGGACTCGAAGGAGGAATTTGAATATCCGTAGACCGATTTCCTAGCTCCCAGCTATCCAGACGGTCCTTGAGAGTGCGCCCGGGTACTTCTCGCGGTATCTCTCGCCCTGTAGGTAGTACAATGCGACCTTTCGCAATTAGACACTTTCCCACGGCCAAATATTCCTTGCATGAATCACAGTTTGCTCGAATATGGCCTTTCTGACCACAGAAAAAGCAAAACGAGTATAACCGACGGGGTGAGCGACTGGGTGGTGGCTGCGCGCGTGAATCACAGGCCTCGAGGGGGCCTTGACAGGACTCGAGAAGTGATTTTGCTGCAGTCGCGACTCGAATTATGTCATCGAGGAACCTTCGAAGGTCCTCAGGGCGCCGAAGGAAGCTTGGGGCTTCGGAAGAACTACAATCCGGGGTATTCAGGTCATGCATGACGTCAGGGAGGGAACTTGATTAATTATAGCAATATACGAGGGAGTATTTCAAGAGGAAAGATGAGCACGAGAGTAAGATTGAGGGTGAAACTGTGAAAATGCGAGCAAAACCGAGAAAACGAGACCTGGAACTGCAAAAATGAGACTGAACCTGATGAGACTATGGGACCAGACTAAGACAGAAGCCCCTCGCGGTGGGCTCCAGTTGTAGGAAAAGAAGACAGAGACTAGGGGGGAGAGTGGTGATGTCTGAAGGAGGAGAGAACTTCCAGAGGGGCTTCTATAGCCTGGAGAGAGACTGTCTGGTGAACGTCTGAGACTGTCTGAGGCTGTCTAAACACAGAGAAAGGCCACTCTCGACCTTCTCAAACTCGAACTCGAAAACTCGAACTTGAACTCGCGACTTGTAACTCAATTGTTAGAAAAGTAAGTACAGGCTAGGTAATGAAAAAAAATGCTGACTAAGCAAGAAAACCTTGCACTAAGGTAATAAACATATAATAACTGGAAAATCAAGTTAAAATATGAGAAACACAGAATAAAAACAAAATCTCCTGGTAGGGAAAACCCATTCCCTACAGCGGTCACTTTGTCATAGGTGAATGTGCATCTATGAGTATGAACATGATAATGACATGTTCATTCCCCAGCTCCAACAGTTTTTTCATCGTCAAATCTGACTGTTGTGACCTCCTAAGCAGCTTCTGTTCACCCCGAGACCCGGAAGATGGTGGAAGAGGTAGTCGAGTATTCAGTGATATTATAATTTCCTTCGTGTCCTTGTCTGAGTCAATCTCACGTCTTTTCAAGTCTGAGGTATATGCGGTGGCGCTGAAAATAAAGGGTTGATGATTGATCACAACAACTTTCTAGTGCAGGTGGAAGTGCGCAACTGGGTGGCAAGTGTCATCAGTCATGTCATTGCAGAGGCACTTGGCTGCATTGCTGCTGGTACTTCGTTTGCAAGGGGGAGTCCTGTTTGTGATTCCTTCCGCTCGAAAATTGACATGGCAGTTGGTCCATCATTTGTACATGCCATGGCTGTACTCAAGTACTGTTCTACTTTCTCAGCTTTCTGGCCAAATGATTTGGGTATGACTGCCCATCCATGCGCACATCCTAAACATTGTTGTGAGGCATTTAGCCGCTTAGCGCATGACACATAATGTGATTCCCTGCCCACATATATGTTTCTCTGCTATGCCACACAGTGGTCAATCATCAGCACCCTGCACTGTCATGTATCACATCCTAACTTGCTGGCCAAGAGAAGTCTTGTTATTTGCAATGACAGACGAGGTGGGTAGGAATGTGTCATGATAAGGTTTGTAACTGTAAAGTAAGTTGGTGATCTCTGACCATTGTAGGGAGGGAAGTCTCCCTACTAGGTATTTTATTTTATTTCACTGTTTTTACTTTACAGATCTGTTCTGTTCTTATTTCCTTATCTTTTTACTTAGTGTTTGGACATGTTGTTGGCTTATGTAAGCCAACAACTACTTACAGTACACTGTACTTAGAAAAGGAAAAAAGAGCTGCATTACCAGAGACAAGAAGCCAGAAATAAAGACACAATGCCTTGGGAGAATATTTCTTGGTCCTCAGTCACTCCTTAGACATTATCTCAGCTATTGTTGGGACTTTTAGGGCGCATTTTTGTTGTTTTCACCACACTCTTTGACCTCTACCAGGCATCTCTAGCCTCCTGGGTCAAACTAGGACCCCCATCCAACAGGAGACTGCTCTAGCCTCCTCCCACTGTCCTTTCTCAACAATCTTTACACTGTACACAAATGACATGAATGACTACAAACTCCAAATATAGTGTTCCATGGACCTGGCATGTCCCATGAAGAGATGAGTAGCAGTGGCAATCTGACTATTGGAACCTTCAGCCAAGAGTGAAGGTAAGTATATACATGATGAGTAAAGCCATGTGATGAGGGTACAAAGTGATGAAAGACACAAGAAGATAATTGGCATCAGCAGTAACATTACAACAATCACAAGTTTGAACTTGTGCTTCTACAACCCCTGGGGTTGTCAGTCAGTAACAGAGAGATAGAAGTCAGCAACTGCAATGAATAACCAGGGCTCACACTTACTCTGACAGATTCATGATGCATGGTACTCAAGTACATAGCTAGGCCAAGACCACTCATAACAGACATCATAGCACTCCCACTAGAAGCAGCAAGGAAAAAGTATGGAATCTCATGGTTCCACAATGCAAAGTCTGTTGGAAGAGATGTACACAGAAATGCAGCAGTAACCCTTGCATTGCAACAGGGTAAATATACCAGGGGCATGTTGGGGCAACTCGACTGGGGACATATGCAACAGCAAGAGAACTAACAATGTTAATGTTTGTCATGCAATTGGTCAAACAGTTTTTGAGTTTGGACCATTGCATGTCATCCTCCTGCCCTAAGGTCTTGACAAGTCTATTGAGGGAAGGTGTGCCAAGTATGACTAAGAGAGCACCTAGGTGTATGTGAGGGGTAAACATGGATGAGGCTGGTAGAGATGTCATGAAACTATCACTCACATTGATGGAACCTTGACAAGGTGGGAAGAGCATCACTCTGATCAGAATCTGTGGGGGTATCAGATGAGGCTACCAGTTTGTGTTGTTCGTCCATCATGTAAGGAGGAAGATGTAGAAATTGGGCTACTGTGAGGGAGGAAGACATGGGACAAGGAAGGCACTTACCTCCCCCTGTTTATGCACTTCCCACAGTCTGCAATGATGAATGTGTTTTATGAAGGCCACTTGAGCACCTGAGTAAAGTTTAAATGATCTAACAGTACAAGTGAGTCAACATGTGAGCCAAAACCATTAGTATTGCATGTTGGAGATTGAATCACCCCAGTGTGATACCTTAGTTTGGTGCGAGTTTCCTGTGATTACATAAGCACTTAGAGCGCACATAGTACTACACTTTTGGTACTATTCCCTCAGTAGTTGAGTCACTACTGAGGGTAAGCCTACATATTATTCATATTAGACTACTTACTGATACCTTGTAGCTGCCTACAGGTACTTCAATATATATAGTAGTTGAGTCACTACTGAGGCTGCCTACAGCCCTTTTCTACATTGCAGTGGAGTAGTGACCAAGACACAGCATCACATAGACCCATGTGAGGTGGTATTCCCCATGGGTGATTTGGGATTTGAAGTGAAACATCATGCAATGATACCACTTTGTATATGCTTGTAATAGATTGCAAAACACACCCAACATTAGATTGCTCTGTGCTGGCTTACCACATAGCACATACAATACAAAGTAGTGTCTGTCAAACAGAGGACTGCTATGGAAATTATAAGCTCAGCCCACTCCTCAACATTATGGTATGACATGCTGAGAAGGAATGTTGTATCTTGGCAATGTGCTGTAAAACTGCTGGAATATGTTATGTACATTGTTACAGACATCAGGGTTAAGCCATTTGATATGTACATATAAGGGCTCCCAACACTACAGTAATCACATGCACCATGCATAATGCATTGCATGCATAGCATAAGCAGCTGGCATTTGCTAGCAGCATGCAGATCAAGTGGTGGTCCTAGTTTTCAAATGGGAAAGGCATAAGTTATCCTGATTATTCTGGCAACTTTTTACATGAAATGAGTGCATCAAAAGTCGATATCATCATTGTCACTGGTGTCACCACTACTGTCTTCCAGATCAATCCCAGAGTCACTTGCATCCACATACCCTGCCTTGGATTCAAAACCATCATCTTCCTCACCATAGTTTCCTTCAGAATTCCAGCTGTCTTGATCAATCTACAATCATATCATTTACATTGCAATCACCGGTGCCAGCACAGCTGCTGTTGTTATCTGAGTCTGGTTCATCTCCACTGTCATGGGCACCAGAATTCATTTGCATGGGACACTGTACCTCATGACCAACACCTATTGCAGCAAAATGACAGAACATGTCATGATCTGCAAATCTGGTTTGATAATCCAACCATCTGTTAAGAAGAGGATAGAGAGCAACATATGTGTTGATATAAAATGAATGCCAATCATCATCATCAGTCAGATGTCTTGCAACAGAGGCCCCCTGCTGCAGTAGTGCTGTCATCTACCCATCTGAAAAGGAGGGGATGAGATGACACCCATGAATCATGAATGAGGGATCGAGAAAGCCAAAAGCATTGTAATCACCCTCTGGAACAAAACCAACTTTGGGAAGGTGCACCTCCTGGAAACCCCAGCTGTACTGTGGTTCCACTCCTAGCCAGTGGACCCATAGTAGTTCCATATCCTGTGGAGAATGGCACCATGCATTGGGACCAATGTGAAGGACATTAATGTGGAATGCTTGGAGTACTTGGGCATACCAAAATGGGTGCACATTGGGTCCATCTTCCCATGATAGAGTCATGATAAAGCATTCAGGTCCTGGTCGCATGACATCCTGTTTGCAATGGATGTCATATGTTGTGTAATTAACTCAAATGATGGTGGATTTGATCACCCAATTCATACCACCAATGATCCACAGATCATTATGCTCATTGTCAGTGAAAAAGTGTTCATCACCATCATACTCATAGCCATATAGTTGGGATAAGAGGTGGTCTTTCATCTTGGGCATGAAGTTCTGCATCAGGAGAAGGTAAGAATGACAGGATCAACTCCTTGTACTGCTGCCTCACCTTCACTGCAGGGTCAGATTGATTCTCTCTTAGAAAACTCATGAGGTTGAAGGCATTGCATGGTAAGGCATGCATAATATGGTGGAGTTCTGGTGATGATTTGATTTTGTCTGGTGAAACACTATCAGGGATTATCTCTTGACTCGTGTAATCACCAAGCTGCCTCCAGATACATGTCTGCCATCTCTCTTGTTTTGTAAGACCTGTTGCCACATCTCTTTTGTTCGTATGTTGGTAAAATTTCTTAACCAAGTGGTGCACAAGTTCGCCCTGAGGATCACCATGTGATGTCAATCAGTAATGGCACATTATCAACTGCAGTCTGCTCACAGTTTGCATTGTGTAGGAGTCAGTGGACCCAAACATTTGGATAGATCCTGTGTAATCTCCAAGCACATGAAATTTGTAAGTGAGAATGTTGAAGGGTTTGGGGCAAGCAGTGGATGACACAGGTTTCTTTGGGAATTCTGATTTGGACTGGGCCTGTTGTCATCTATGTCATGCAGCAACCTCACTGGGTAGTTCATGTGTCTTGAATGCATCACAGGTAGTTTGTTGGAATCTCCTAATCTCAGCTGCAAGTCTCTTTAGAGCCTGGTCAAGTCAAGCAAAGGAGTCATCTGAATGCATTCGAAGTTTTGCAAGGGCATGCCATTCTGAAAGACAAAATAGAAGCATTTTGACAATAGCATTATGTTCCACAGGGAGTAGGCCCTTGAAAGCCAGGATTGAGCACTAGGATGTTGAGCCTTTTAACAAAGACAACCAGTTGACTACACACCTGTAACATATCTTCAAAATGTCTGGCAACTTGTTGTCTCATCTCTGCCATGTTCAGCAGAAAATGGCATATTCCATTAACCCCAAATGGCAGTATTGCAGAAAATCTATACATGCATCAGTAGGTGAGTTATAGTTGTTAAAGATACTAACTGCTTGTTCAGTGTGGAGACCAGGTTTGGGTCAATTGAATAGAGTATTCAAATCAAGTGCTTGGGGATCAACTTCAACACCCCAAGTTCAAATTCATGCATGAGATCCACAACAAGGGTGAGGAATATGTTAAACTGAAATGGTGAAAGATGCTCAGCAAATGCATTCTTGTTTGGGCCTTCAGCACAAGGTAAGGGCAAACATGAAGGCATCCATCTCACCAGTGTCAGCACCAATGAGCAGTCCTTCAGAATTCTTTCAACCACTGTACCCTTGATGGGATTTCCAAACTGGTATATTGCACATCTTGCAGCACAGACCTTGACTCAAGCATAGGCCTGTGTATGAGTAAGCCATCCTGTGAGATCTGAGGCGAATCTGAGGTGACTAAAAGAAGACTTCAGAAGGCAACACCTGGGACAAGGGCACAGTCCCTTGTCACAAATAGTCACAAGGATAATCCTGGTGATGAAGTTCAGATTGTGAATAAGAAAAGGTGCTCGATATACTTCTCTGGATAATCTGCTGAATATGTGAAAATTCAAGGATAGATGCGATGGAGCACCCCATCATGGCACCCAATAACAATTCCACTCCTATATGCTTCAACAAACTCATCATCCAACAATGTCCTCCAGACAGCATGGAAAAGCTCATGTTTACAATGTGCAAGTATATCCATATGGTTCTTCCTCTTTGTAAAACTATTAATGAAATTGGAAAGCAATTCTGGAAGCTAACAGACACTCATAAGTGTTGGGTATGTGATATCAACTGTGCATATGCTTACAGATGGAATGAATGCCACTGGATGGCATGGTCCTGGACTGGCTGATGCACACTCATACTTGGATAAATTCCTGAAGAATAGATACACTGGCCATGTAGTTGCATGGCCAAATTGAGCAAGATGAGTACTGTCTGACCAGAACATTAAGCCCACAATTACTGTTTGAGGGTACAGCCATCCTCTTGCCATTGCTTTTCACTGCAAGCATTTCACAATTTTTCATGGCAAAATATGCTGAAGAAACTGAAAAAACAGATACTCTTTTATTTCAGCTGTTTTCAAAGAAAAAAGGTGAATATAATGTAATGTTTTCTTTGTCTTTTCTGCCAAAAAACATGAATTAATGGTAATGCCCATTAGGTTCTTCACTAATGGGCATTAGCATCAATCAATGTTTTTTAGACAATCATGCAAAGAAAACAAAGTGTTATTATTGCCTTTTCTCTTTGAAAACATGTGTCAAAAAAGAGTATCTCTTTCTTCAATTTTTTCAGCATGTTTTCTCAAGAAAAATTGTGAAATGCTTGCAGTGTTTGCACATCATCATGAGCCTTATTCCAGATGTCAGATGTATATAGTTCATCATACAGTCACTGCTCCTTTCCCATAACTGGAGATTTCCATATATGCTTGAATGGGGTAAGATGGAACCATCTTGATGCTGCCTCCATAAATGCTGCCCAAATGACAGATACCAGAGGATGGTATGCAAGCCCATGAACTGTGAAAACCCTTCCATTTCCCTCACTGCACTTCTTGCATGAGGGGACTTGGATATCAACATTGACATCCATCTTCCAACCATCCTGTTCTGATATAGACTTAGATTCAGATGCAAGAGTGACCTCTGACCTGTCCATACTTCAGATCACTGTTTCAGCATTGAACCCTGAGATATCCTTGAGATTGAAATCTTTGGCAAGAAGCATGTTGTGAATGAGTCTTGTGGTCTCAGCACTAGATTTCTCACCATTTCCCATCAACTGCCAAGCCATCAACCTCCATATTGACATATTTGGCCATGGCCAGGGGGGTGGTCTGTGTTGAATATCTGAGCCTGCTGCACCACCACCATTACAAGTGGACTCAGAGAGTTCATGGGCTGAAATGCTGTGCTCCAGATCATATGAGGGTCGATGTTGGTATTCATGGGCTATCCCAAATGCATTGAAGCTGGTCCAGAATGAATCAAAGACATGAAGGGTTACTCATGGCAAAGAGGTACTAGAGGCCAGGTCTGGATCAACTGGGCAGGGGAGCTCTGGAAGTAAATCTTGATATTGTGCAGGAAGGTGGTGCATTTGTGGTGGAAGGACATTGGATTGGGAGTTGCAGGAAATGGGGTGCTAGGTGGGATAGAGACCCAGTTATGATGACCATAGGGAGAAGAGACAGAAGAGATGTCTGACTCACCAAAGGGAACTGGCAATTGGATGTCACTGGAGTTTCTGCAGGCATAGGAGTTTCTGAGTCATGACTCAAATGTGGTGCATGAAGACAAGTAGATGTCATTGGCCCACTCTGCACTTGGGCTTTAGACATAGCAGTGAAATAAAATGACCAGCAGTGGCTTACTCACACCACTGGTTCCTCAGAGTGCAGTGATTTGGTCTTCAGGTGCTTCATGGGAGGCCCTTGCTGAGGTTCACAACCAGCATCTCTGAGGAATTGCCAGCATCAGCAGAACTGTTCCTGGTAGTGAGGACAGTGTTGGCAGTGCTGAGTCAATGCTGCAGTGTTTGCAAATGTGTGATTGCACTGTGCACTTCCACACAGACAAGTATTGCTCTGAGTCAGCATGGTCACTGCAAAGAGCCTAGTAAGATATTGCTGCAGGATCAGGAAAGCTTTTGTCAGTAGTCTTGTTCCTCATCAAGTATTCAAGTTGTACTAATCAGGCAGGGCCAGTATGACTCCACAAATGCTCCTGAACCTCTGGCACTTCCTGATTCTTCATGAGAAAGCAGTGGTAATGACATCATAGCCAGCTATGTCAGATCCTAGTAGTAGTATCATCTGGTCACACTTACTAGTAGTACTAGTAGTAGCAGAGACTCTGGTTGAAATATTACAGACAATATCAGTGGCAACCACTGACCAGTTCATGCATCCTTCGTCTTGAATCCACTGAGTCCACTCATTGACCAAGCATGTCTTAACTTGGCTTTTAGGGGAAACCAGGGTTTAGTCTTGGAAACTTGAATAGCACTTAGTAGTAGATGGTCCCAAGGTGTGTTGGAAACACAATTGAAGTTACAGCTGTCTGCATAAATTATGGCAGTTGAGTTGTGAATTTCACTAATTATAGATCATAGTGAGACTTACCAAAACTCTGGTAGTTGAACTATTAGACATGCTGGCAATTCTCTTGACCAGGCTTGATGAGGCCCATGCATTCATGCTTCTTCAACACAGTCTTCCAGCCCAAACATGCCTCAGTCAAATCTGCAAGCTAGCATCCTGTGACTAATGATTGAAAATGACCAATTCGATACACATCAACTTTCAATGCAGTTCACTCCACCTCTGATAACTGAAATATTTCTTCTACTGTGCTTGCCCAAACAGCAGGATCAGGTGAGCAGAGCCAGCCCATCCTTTCCAATGATAGCATGTTGACAATGCTTTCTGTTGGCCCACTGCTGTCACATGCCAGAACAGGCAGTCCACAGATCATACCCTCCACAGGACCAATCCTAAAGTGTTCATCTGGGGGTGTGTAGAGGAGCACAACCATTGAGGGGGGGACTGGATAAGTGCTGATCATTGTCCAGTTGTGGAGTTGAGGAGGAAGAAGATGTCTGATTCAGTGTGTGAAGTTGCATCTGGGAAAGAAGGGACACAGGTGCTGGATTTGGAAGGCATGATCAATTTGAATGTGCAGTTGTGCATTCGCACAAGATCAATCAAATTGTCGAGGGTTCAGATGTTGTCTTTGAGACAAGGCTTGTATCCCCCTGTTATGTGGATTATGAGTTACAGAGGCAATAAGTGGATGAAGGGGATGGACCAGCAAGAACTGGTCACATGCCACTGGGTACTGTAGATCTCCCTCTGAGACAAGAAAATGCTTCAACAGCAAGTGCCACATTCTTCTTCATTTCAAAATGGTTGAGAGAGAGGAGCATCAGTCTTGGTCTGTTTGGCTGGTAAGAGTACATATGTGGGGGCACTGGCAATATCACTTACAAAGAGACTTGGACAATGTCAGGATCTGTCATATCTACTGATGTCTTGTGTGCATGGATGTTGATACCTGGATATACTACCTTGAGCAACAAGGGTATCATCCTGCTGGAAGCCTGGTCCATCCCTTCATGATTGTTCCCCCCTATAGGTTGGAGCACATTGTGATAGAAGGGGAGGGGAATCATCTCTGCATTCAGTGCAGTTTTGCCAACAATGCTTGAAAAGACCAGGGGACTTGTGGGTGGTGGAATGCACCCAATGGGCACATGTCCAGATGGCAGAACAATGCTTGAAAGTAGAGATAGCAATCCATTTGGGCCCCCAAAAGTCTGTTCATTTCTATGACCACACCTTCCTCCCAGAGTGTTGACGTTGATAGCCTGAGCTCACATGTCCACATTGCACAGCCCATGTAGGAACACCAACCTGGATGGAATCATCAATAGAATGGTAACAGATGTCATGTGGCAGTGGCTTAAATGGCAGAACCTTAAAATTGAATCAATAGTAATCCAGCTATGAGGTAACAGTGCTGTGAACTCCTACATTTTCTGAATGCATCTTGCTGGGGGTGTGAACCTGGGGGTGAGGGAGTGGATGTGCATTGGGCAGTGGCTGTATGGAAGGGAACTCATTGTTAATACCCTTATGATGCCATTGGCTGGCATATTCAGCATTGTCAGCAACATATTGTGGGTGCAGAGTATACTGGATTCGCAATAAGGGTCATGACTGAGGGCTCAGTGGAATGGCTACTTACATCTTGAGTTCTAAGTGTTCATGAGGGGGGGGGGCATGAGGGCCAAAATCCTTGTCAAATGGATTGGAGAATGCTGATCATACTAGCAGTATCTTGGAATCCCCTTCAAGATGGGGAATGAACCTCAGGCAAGATCATGGGACAACTATATCTGAATACAGGGAATGTCAAAATTTGGCACCTGATGAGAAATGCTGCTCACATCGATGGTAAGATGGTTCAGTGCTGGTGTAACATGTCTTTGCCATCAGAAAAGTACCTGGGTACTGCATCATACAGGATGGGGCTAGGATCATGCTGCTGCTGCTGCTGTGGGTGGGTGACAACCAGAGAGAATGATGGTGGTGAATGCCCTAATACAACTTGCATGTTGGATGGCTGCCTTGGGCAAGATGGACCACTTTGCATGGCTGGTAAAGTAGATCACAAAGGTTGGAATTGGACAGGAAGTGGTGGGTAAAAGGAGAGTGGGATGCTGTGTAGGAAGGAAAGAAGTGAAGCCTTCAGCTGCTCGAGGGTATGATGGACCTTGTATATAACACTTTCTGAGCATGGAAACATGGGTACACCACCAACAATTGTGATGGCAGTGTTGCATACTCTGGGGGAAGGCACTGAAAATAATGTTCAAAATGGATTGATCAAACCTCTGGGAACCCTGATCCAGCTATGCAGTCATATGGTGGCATATGATTGCATGGCTACACTCCTTTATCCACAAGTGTGAAGATGTCTGTGAAGAACATGTTTGTTGGAATCACCAGCAGGTAAAGTGAGCCATTGTCACCCGAGTGGTGAACTTGGAGTTGGCAAGAATGACATCAGCTTGTCCTACATGAATCCTGTGAGCACAGCCTAATGGGACAAAAGTAATGGTTCAAAGTACTTGTTGTCATTTCCTCCAACCACTCCATACCAGGGTATCGATAGTATTGCTTCATCATAGAGGCAAATGGCAGCCAATTTCATGTATGGGAGATAGCATAACCTAGTAACATCATGCTGACATCACATTTGGGCACTTTTCACTGGCTAACTAGAGTTCAACAGGAGCCTCATGAGATTTGCAGCAAATAGTACTAGTAGTACATGATATCATGCCCAAGTCAATAACTGCATAATGGTTTATACTGCATAACTACCCATCAGACATTCTTCCATCTCCCTTATGGAGACATCTTCAGAAGGATAGCTTGGAGTAGATTAGTCAAATCAGTCTGAGTTGAGAAAATGAGATGCATACCTCACATCCTTGTATGGAAGACTGAAAGTGCATTCCATCAATGAAACTGTGACAGATACAATACAATAATATACATCCACATCTTGAAGGATGAATTGCCTCCCAACAAGGGTAGAGGGTGAGACTAACATGTTATGGACAGTGGCATTGGTGAGTGGAGCATGGTGACTGATAGGGAGTCTCTCCAATTTAGGGAGAGTACTGGGGGGTGTTAGAAATGCACATTTCTCTTTCTCCAAGACAGAGTTTCTGTCCCTCAACAGAGACCTGCATCAGAATATAAATTAGTTCACATCTTGGTCATGAGGAATGATCACTAACCTAAGTTTGATAGTTCATGCATCAACTTTGCCCATCATGTTGTATGAAAGCTTCTTCATAACTTCCATTTGCAATAGGAGGAGATTATGGGCTGTAAGACTGACAAAGATGTAACTAGTGTACATGTTGGTCAGCTCACACATACAAAATCAGAAGTGAAAAGTGTACTCATCAAGGGTAGCAGTAGGAGTGTGCAGAATGTGCTCAAGGGCATCGAGATCATCATCAGTGATGGATGTACTGTCAGATATGATGCCTCTGCTCATTACCCGATGATATGCATTAGTCACTTCATTGACTTCTTTGCCTCTGATGAAATCTGCATGTTGATTGAATAGTTGCAAGTAGAGTGTGTTCTGTTGGGCCATGTGTTTGACAACATTATCAGCATGGCCAGAGGCCTTGCAGCATATGCTTGGGTGTGAAGCCAGTTTGGATACCTTGGGCATTGCTGAACACTACAGTAGCACAACTCCAAAGCAAAATGTGGCTATATATGTGGTTACATGAGTATTTACTACTATTTGTATCATGCACTTGTCATGGGATGCTGCTGTGGCTGCCAGGCATAGATTTAGTTATGACATGTCAGCTGTGGTATACATGATATACTTGAAAGATATGTTCCTGAAAGGGGTTGAATGCAGGAAACTGCTAGCTTCTGATCAGCCTAGGATGCATACAAATAGAGGCTGTAATTACTCCCTCACCTGCACCAACTGATACCGCCACTCTGCATTTGAATTCAGAGCAGTAAATCCAGAGATGTCTTGCAAATGTTGCTGGGTATGTCAAAGAGTTCTACAATTCAATGTGGGGTCATTCCATGATGTGATTCAGACGAGTACAAAAGAATGTGATTTGAAATTACCTTTATTATTATTTTCTTGCCATTTAACAACATGCTCTGCAATTTTCCAGAAACTATGCCTGGGCCCTGCATGTTTGGCAAAGTGGGACATATTGAACACAATGATTCTGCAATCTGTGAGATTTTGTCATGCTAGATCAGTATAAATCTCCTCACAACTCTGGTACTCCATCCACCATAGAACTATCACCTGCAGCCTTGGAAAGTGTTGCAGGATCTCAGAGAGTATTTTGATATGTGTCACATGTTGTCCAGGGGGACAGATATGAAAGGAGAGGTGCATCAGTTGACATAGCTCTTGAAGACCAATGTGCAGGCTGCACCTGGCCACCCAGTTATTTGCCAAATGAAGATGCTTAATGTGGCACAGTAGAGGTAAGTTAGGAAGGAAAATAGTGGGTCCATAGAAAGCAGCTGCAAGATCTATGGATAATGTCATCAGCTGTAGAGTACAAAGTGGCTCAAGTAAAGGATTCTTGGCATCTGGTTGGTTAGCAATCCTGCAAGTTTGCAAGGTTAGCTCCTGTAGTCCCTGACAGAGTTTAAGGATCTCCACCCCTTCTTCAGGGAAAACTGCAGGTTGAAGATGCAAGACCTTCACTACTCTCTTGGCAAAAGCTGGTCGAGGTTGTAGGGATGACATGAATAACCTGGCCATTTTCTGGTTGTGGACATCTACCACCCAGTATAAGACCAGCTCTGACCTAGGATCAAGTAGCTGATGATTGGCATGGGGAGACTTGGTGGGGGTTCCTTAGTACTTACCAGGAGTGAACTCACCTGGCAACAAGTAGGTAACAACACATGTCTGCCAATCCTAATTCAGAGTTGCCACTAATAATACTGGCTGCCCAGAAGAAAATTTCGTGTTCAATGTCATCTGGAAAGCACGAAGTTGAGATGCAGTTCAGAGACATCAATGACCTGACTTGGAGGACCCATGGTGACTCCCCAGAGTAGTAGTGGTATTCATATGGTGCGAGTACTGGTGAACATCACAACTAGGGCTGGAAATTGCACACCTCCAAGTCAGTCCTGATGTGTTTCAAAATCTAATTGAGTATATGTCATAATAGCCTGGTATTGTTGGGGTGGTTCTGTGCCACCCCAGAAATTCAGGTTGTTGGAGCATCATGGAGTCAGACCTGGCAGTGACCAAAAGTCAATACCATTTCATTCTAAGTTATAATAGTGTGAGGATGGTAGGATGAGGATCCCACTGGCCCATCCTGCTACTACATTCCTACTGTTAGCATGGCAGGTGTCATTATACCTCTGGACATTTATTATACTCTTGTTAGCATGTGAAGGGGAACCTATGGTCTCTCTTATGATATCTCTACCCCAGCCACAGAAGAAGATCTACCTCATGGGTGGAATTCATGAAGGGGTGCATCAATTTCATTGTGTACAGTAGTGTGATTACTGTATGACAGCCTCAGTCTGATGATACAAACAGTGGAGACATACAGACAGATCACTCTTTGTTTAGAGCACAGTGACTTTGCCCACTTACAGAAGAGTGATTGGATCTGTGAAAATATGGATGCAATCACGACTTACTATACAATGTTAATGTTGTGCAATATCCCACCCCCCAGAAAGTTACAGAGCACAGTCAAGGGGCTCAAGATGCACAAGATCAACAGCTACCATTATGATATCAGTCAGGACATCCATCTCAGTGGGCAGTATGCCACCACACTCGAGGGCCCCACACCAAGCACACTGGTACCCACAAATGTGCCAAGTGTTGAACACCTTGATGATTTCTTGCTGCCACAGTACACCAAGTGTTCAGATGCTGCAATGGATGTGGCCAATTGGAAAGTATGAACTTCATCAATCTTTCATCTAGTGTATACCTGACTATTCTTTGCCCACCACAGACCAACTGACTACCTGCACTACTAGTTTAGTAGTAAGTACAGCATGTATATCCTGACTTGTTAGTCTGTGGTATATTACTATATTACTCAGCAAGCTCCCACCAACCATTTGCTTGGCCCAGTCAGAGTCAGTTCCAAAGTCAGTGCCAACTCCTAGCCTTACTAAGCCTGACTAGTATAGTACACTGGCACTGCTAGTGTGCACAAACATAAATCTCATGCTGATGGATGAATCAATTGCAAGGGAGCACACAGACAATAACAAAGCACATGCAAGCCATAACCATTGTCAGTAATTACACCATGTGCAAGTCAACTGACATATTGTACAGAAAAGAAAGTAACACAGAACTGCTGTTCATGTCCACACACTGCTGGCAGTGGCAACTCTGAATAATGACATGTGCTATCAAACCAAGAATAAAAGCCTGTATGAAACCATGAACATTGCTAGAATTCAGTGGTCTAACAGATTTAATTCAAGTATTTGCCATCATTGTCATAGATGGTCATATCAGAAAAATGGCTTGGGTACTAAGGTTCAATTCCAGATTTGGAACCAAGATGCACTGGCAGTTGCTAAGAGGAAAGAAGGCATTACTACACTGGATGGCCAGCAGGTGTCCCCCACAAACATGTTCCTGAGATCATGCACACATGGATGTTCTTGAAGGACTATCTCTCTGTTGAAGTGAAGAAGAAAATTTCTCTTCTTAACCTGAGCTGAGGAGGACCATGTAGGGGGAATGATCATGCACTGAATCATTTCAATGTGACAGCTGTGGATATCTCACTTTGCAGCAGCAATTGCTGATCGTGAGACAAGGCAAAGTGCACTTCCACAATCACTCCTTGAAAGGAGCATCAGTGGGCTGGGGGTCTGATGGGCTCACCAGCAGGGTCGTGGTACACAGGCACAGGGGGAGTACGGTGGGTACTGATTTCAGCAAGAGAAGTTCAGCAAAAAACCTACCCTATCTGGACTAGTACAGGTATGCCAGTGCCAGGTCCCAACTACCATCTGCCCCCTCCAACTTTCAGCTCACTCTCAAGAGTGAGTGGTAAGTTCTTCAAGTTGTTCCCTCTTGATTTACTTGGGCTCAGTACTAGTCGCAGAGCAGTACATACCTGCTCAGTGCAAGCAGTATTTATGGCATCTCAGCAGAGTCAGGTGAAGATGATGTTTGACTCGAGGTGCTCAATCTGCTATCACCCCAGCCTCTGCCTGCAGTGTCTCTGAACTTGACAACATCTTTGCCAAGTTTGGCAGCATGTCCACTAACAGCTCTCAAGATCACCATATCCTATCACCCAAACCAACCACTTCTGCCCTTCCATAAGTGCTGAACCAGGAAGTCATTTCTACCCTTCTTGGCCTATGACCTTCACATGTTTCAATGATCCATCCAGTATGAAAGGGATAACAAAGCGAGTGGTGATGGTGTATCTGAGCCTGGTTCCTTGTCTTCCAGTATCCTGCCACTCACCATGCCTCCTGGCCATGTTGAAGCTTCCATGAAACAACATATCTTAGGGGATGCCATACCCCATGTGTGCATAAGTTCAACTCAGATACTGTAAACCAAGTTACCAGTATTCTCACCATTGCAGTGTGGAGGTCACATCTGACTGTCATTCTCAGAATCAATGAGAGCAGCATTCATCATGGAATATTGCTGGTATGCTATACAAAACACTTGGACACAGTGATGGAAGCTGATGCAAAGGGATTAGCTACTCTTGCAGAGTACAATATTTACATATTGTGTCCATATTTTCATGAGACACCATTGTCTGATGAGAATACAAACAGGTGAGGCATTGAATTGACTCCTGATGAAACTAGTGAGAGATGCCCAGTGCAGTGATGGCCACATACCTTGAGCCTCAACTACTCAATGACACTGCCAGTGAGTGATAACTTCTGAGGCCATACTAGTAGCCTGGGCAGTGCAATGGATGGATTGAATGGTGTTGTAGACTCTCAAAAAGAGGTCCATAATCAGAATAGGTGGCAGTGTGAACAATATGTGGAGGCTCTCTGGTGTTGCCAAGTCCATGTCATCCAGGTACCTCACTCCCATCATTCTGAGTGGAACAAGGAATTGCACTGACCAGTGCTGGTGTGGCTCAACATGGTCAAGTTCTGCCAGGAAATCTTCCAACAATGGATATAGAATGCAGGGGAAAGTCAGGATCTCCCAACCATCAGTCAAGATTGATGTGCACTGGGCCTGCATCTTTGCATGAATGGCAGCCAGAGTCATTGCTCATAGTAAGTACTCATACATCATCCATCTTTATCAGTCCCACCATGGACAAACACTAATGGAGACTCTTCAGTTGTCTGCCAGGCCAGTACCCCACAATCACAAGCTGACCACCCAGTGTTTGATAAACATTACTCCACTTGAAATGAAGATTGGTCACCTGTGGTGAGCAGTGGTTTCTCCAAATTGAAGTGAACATGACAGGTCTATGCCACCCTGATTATACTGACTCAAGTCACTGAAAGGAGGACCCTGCAACAGGGACTGAGGTGGATGGTATAAATTGAACTCCATGTCAGTATATCTGATCCTGCTTGTGAAGACATGGCTCAGCCATTGCCAGACATTAACCCTGACAATTGCATTAGTGCATTCAAACATTGTATCAGTTGCCTGGAAGAAGAAAACCATGGTCTACACAATGCTCAGGCATCTGTACCCAAAATGTGGGCACATCATCTCCCTATTCTGTTCTGCATCTGCTGCATAGGCTGACCTTGTGTGTTAATCATCGCAGACACCATAATTTCTACCTT
Source organism: Pisolithus marmoratus (assembly GCA_024613145.1). Lineage (NCBI taxonomy): Eukaryota > Fungi > Basidiomycota > Agaricomycetes > Boletales > Pisolithaceae > Pisolithus > Pisolithus marmoratus. The sequence continues at coordinate 75,227 of JANFAE010000050.1, forward strand.
AGTGCTGGACATGCAATAAGATGGGTTGTTACACTCAACAACCACATTGAGGATTTGGTCAGTGAAGCCAACCACTGCTCCTGCATGGAGCAAGTTAACTTGGATGATGACAATCCAACTGGTCATTCAGAAGAGTAAGCTGCCCTCAGGCTATGGAAGCATATTCTGACATACTACCATATCACCTAGGGAAGACTGCCTGTACCATAGCTACCAAGAACTGGTCCAGTGGATTCTGTCCTTGAAATCAGGTCTCACAGCTGAGTCAGAGGACTATGAGGTAAGACTAATCATGAAAAATGTGAGTGTTGCCCTGATGTTCATAAATTTCTGGCTGAGCTCTACTAAGTTGAACAAAGGTGCAGACAGTGCACATGGTGACAATACTGCTGGACTGAAGATAGCTATTGTGGGATGGCTTATGAGCAGCTGACTGACCCCAGAGCCAGCACTGGAGCCATGGCATAAAATGGGGCATGGGTTTTATCATGATGCAACTGCTCGGTTAATCTGTCTGGTGGACTATGATTGGTCTAATCCCAAGTACATTTACCTATGCAAGTGGATACCATACTCATCAGGTCATAACTGTAGGCACAGGGAAAACATCCACAACTACCATCCCAATTACCTTGTGACTGCCAACTGCTGGCCTTTCTTCCTTTACAAGGATGAGCATTATGATCCTGAAAACCCCATAAAGGGACTCTTCAAGAATATGCTCCTCATGAAGGTTAGGGATCAGCTTGCATTCAAGAGTCCAGCTTAACCTTTTTACAGGCCTTCAAACACATCTTCACATCTCTGAGTTCAACCAATTTTGACAGTGTACCTGATGACACTGATGACAATTCCAGAGTATCCACTGCTGAACCACCTCTCAAGCACTGGAAGGGTCTCAGTGACAGACACAGCTGTTCCCATGTAGCCTCCCTTATTGGGATGAAGTTGGTTGCCCCTCATGCCATTGCTTACACTGCAGTGCAGGTGAGTAGGCCACTGCAAAAAGTGTCTGGCAACTGACTGGTGTTGGAGTTTAGTGCTGTTGAGTACACAGCGAGTACTGATTACATAATATTTCCATACCTGTCACCCGGTCCTTTTTCTCCGTGTTCCTCAGACTTCATCCTACTCGAAGACTGAGGTAATGTCATTCCTTCATTACTGTACTATATTTTACTTACCAGTTGAGTAGTTTACACTCCTTAGGTTGGTTAATATTATACAGACTTCGTCCTACTCGAAGACTGAGTTTACACTCCTTAGTTAAGTTGCTCTCACACTTCGGACACCCTCCAAAAACTGGATGTCAAGCTATGATTTGCTCTGTCAAGCTGTACCTCCTGGCATGTCATTGACAAGGATTTTAACTATGAGATGTTCTACAATAACATACTTACATTCTTTGAGGATTGCCCCACTGAATTGGATAAAGTGGAAATTGTGGAGCTTCTGCTTTGGTGGAACCAGTATGTGTCTGCCTACATGTAAATTCAAAATATCAAATGCCTAGTAGCTCCATCTTCAGTCGCACGAATGTATCTGCATACCGTCCACAGGCAACTGGGAAGAAGTCAGTTGCCTCAACTCTGAGGAAGCAGCATGAAAGAGCCATTGTGGGAATACATGCTGGACAAGGGAGAACGGATGGGGGCAGAGCTATCACTGGGTAATTGTGCTAATGTACAGCATTGTATGTTTTACTATTTGCACAGTTGTACAAATCAATGAAGGACAGCTCCCAACCAATATCTGCTAGACGTTCACTTTCACTTGTCTCTCAAAGACAGTTTTACCAGACCTTACACCAATATGAGTCTCTTTTGGGAGATTCTTCATTCATACCAACAGTGGGTATTGGTTACTGAAATTTCCCCTGCCTGCAAAATCCAATGCTCGGGAAAACTCGCCATAAAAAGGTAAAATCATTTCAAACCTTCGCTCTCGACATACAAAGTACTGGCATGCTTCAGTAGGATCAAAACGCCAGGTTAGTTCAATTGATCCCACCATTATGACAGATACTCATGATTGCCAATCAGCTGAATCTGCTGAAAACCGGGTCACTCTATATCCCTTACAACTGCCCAACGTCCTGCTTTCGATTCTTATAAGAACACAAATTTCTTTCTGCTCGCTGGAGGGCCTGGGTTTCCAATGTTCTACAATTTGCCATGTAATAGTTACGAGGATTGCAGCCTTTCCAAGAAATACAATGCCACAGGCTATTCTGTGTCCTTGGAAACTGCCCAGCATCCTGCTTTAGATTTTCATAAGGTTACAAAGTTCTTTCCATTGGCCGGAGGGCCTGGGTTTTTAATGTCCTACATTGTGCCATGTAATAATTATGAGGATTATAGCCTTTCCAGGAAATACAATATCATTACAAAGGTTGGCAGTAACACAGTGGCAGTTTCAATGTTTTCACACACTCTAAAGAGTATTGGAAAGTGAAAATGCAATGTTTTATTATGATTCAAATTAACGGGCTCTGACAAGATTTTATTCCGAGAAGATTTAGAATTTTTATTACCAGTCTATACTGGGAGAAACATTAGATATCCATCCAAAGACAATTGAAAATTATATATTGCATGAATGTCATAAGGTTATTGACAATAATATCTGCCCAATATGCTTTAGAGTGTGAGAAAATATTGAACCCTTGCTCCTCATTGGCTGCTTCGATATTTTCTCATGCTCTAAAGAGTATTGGGCAGATATTATTGTCAATAACCTTATGACATTCACACAATATATAATTTTCAATTGTCTTTGGATGGATATCTAATGTTTCTCCCAGTATAGACTGGTAATAAAAATTCTAAATCTTCTCGGAATAAAATCTTGTCAGAGCCCGTTAATTTGAATCATAATAAAACATGTCATTTTCGCTGTCGAATACTCTTTGGAGCGTGTGAAAATATTGAAGCCGCCACTGTGTAAAGATTAAAGACGCGTGATGGGAAGGTTTGACAAGCACCAATATTGTTCTGCCATTAGCCACAAGTGCACAGCTTTAGATTCCATAACCTAATTGGGGTAAGATGAATACAACAATTGACTATAAGGACGCTGTGTTTTCTCCGGAAGAGTCCCAATTGTAATCAATTGGTCAATAGTACTCCTACCGTTGGATGCATGATCTGATTATTCCGTTTCCACGGTTCGCGACTCCATGACAAGATAGGGCACGCATTCCTGCCCACAAGCGCAAAACGCGCACACCAAAATATCATCTCGAATAGAGGGCAAATCTCGGATAACACGCATCTGTGACCAGGGATGGGTATTCGTGAATTTCACATGCTGACAAAGCGTGGGTCTAACTTACCAGAACAGGGAAATTCACGGGAGATGTCAAAGGCAGCGACGATCGACCAGAGTGGCGGAGACTCGCGCATCGTCAGCTTGTCGAAATATAGGACAAAGTACTGATTACAACCCAGCGCACGAGAATGGGAAAGGTGTAGATATGCTGTGCGTGTGGTAGTGCCTCAGAAAGGGAGGGATCTGGAGGTTCCGCCACAGGGTAAAAAAAAGTACAAGAGCTACTCGAGTACCGTAAGGCGCTTAACAATCACGCAAGTGCGTACAAGTACTCGGCAGCTGGAACCTTGCATCGGAACGGCACTTTATCCGTAAACTGTAGATCTGTGATTGTGCTCAGAATCGTCTATAGGGATAAACACGGATGCATACATAGGGAATATGACGACGGAGCGGTTGTACCACCAAGGTTCCATTGACCTTCAGACTTCGGTCTCGTGCTCCTTGAGACGAAAAGAATAAGTCCCAGAGCGTATTCTCGGGATGTAACGCTGCTACGAGGCATATGCCATGGACAGGTGCGATGGGACAACTGGACAGCCCAAGAACCTGAGAGTGGAATCCGTCAAGTTAGATGGCAGTGAATCTAACGGCACATGAGTCGTTGCTACGTGGAGCTTGAACCATAGACAAAAAGTGACATACCGTCGGACGAAAAAGGTTCGTAATAGCGACAAAAAGTATTTTCTGTAGGTACCTATGGACTGAGTTGCGGTGCGAATGATATCGTGAAATGGTTATGGCCTGTAAATTTCCCAGGGACTTCATTCGATGGTAGCTCAAGTCATCAGAAACAAAGAACATACTTACCTCATTTGCATCAGCTTTGTAAATCACAGTCGCCGTAGACGTTTACTGATCACTGATAACCCCAACGGACATGCGAGGGCTGCATGGAGAAGAGTTGACGCTGCCGCAGAAAACTGACCAGTGATCCTCGGAATATGAATTTCAACTGGTTCCAATTTCGAAGGGTCACATGAATAGTTTCAGGTAGGCTCTAGATATTGGTTTGAAGCTGGATGAAATCATTCCGAGAACCTGAGATTCGAACTCGCGTGTGAAGTAATCCTGCAGGTTAGGTCGCAGTAAATCTGACACAAAACGACTCGTCGCTATGTGGAACTGGGCCTGCGGACAAGGAGTGACATACTTGAACGAACGTGGTATGAGGATAATAGCGACAATAAGGATTCTCTCTGGTAATCGAGTTACGTGTTTGCTTGTGTACTCAGTTAGGGTGCGAATGTCGTGGTGGAATGGCTATGGTCTGTAGGTTTCCAGGGACTTCAATCGATGACAGCTCAACGTCAAGGATATATATATAAAAACTTATCACATTCGCATCAACTTCGTCACCTTCAACCGCCCACCGAGTACAGATATTTACCGACCACTGATGCCTGCGACAGAATGTGCTGGCATTGCAGGGGAAGAGTCAAGGCACTGCCCGCCAAATACAGGCCGGTAATTCTCAGGAACGTGTTTTTGATTTGTTCCAACTCCAAAAGGCGACAAAAACAGTGTTCAAACGGACCCTAGACATGGTATCTGAAGCTGAGTGAAGCTGAGGTGCAGGGATGTTTGGAGCTCGTCCTAGAGAACCTTCGGCTTGAGGTCGCATCTGCTCAGACGTGAGCCATCAGTGAAGTAGCTAGTTGGTACCCGACGGTTCTTAGCAGTCCAGACTGGTCCTGGTGACAATCCGGCTCCCTGATGGTCTCCATGAAAGTCTGGGTCACTGTAAGCACTCATGGAGTTTGTCAACAGTTTCAATCTCCAAAGTCCGGTTGACGTACGAGTTAGGATCTCTTCAACACAGGGTGGGCAATGGCATGGAAGAGCTTCTGCTTGGAGATAGTTTTTCATACACGCCCGGAGGAAAAGGTAGAAACCATGTAACTGCCAGCAGACGTCATGTACTGCCAGTGCCAATAACGGGTGTCCATGGTGGAAGGTAAGTGCTGGGGGGATCAATGATGACTAGGCTGCCGACAGCATCCGCGAATTGTTCGGTTGTTGCTGCGAATCGTGCGATTGTTTGGCATGACGTGGCCTAAATGTACTTTCGCAGCATTCTCAGTCGATCCCCCGTCCAGCCTTTGTGCGACTCGAAGATTCCGTATTTAATTGGAAACCTGGCAAGTCATATACTTGTGTAACTCAGAACTGTGAAGTAAGTCGGCAATCTCCGACTGTATAGCGAGACAGAAGGCAGATAAAGATGAAGAACTGACAAGAAAAAGTGATACAAATGAGAGACTGCAGCGGATCGTCCAAGGACTAGGAGAAGAGGAAGATAACGAGCTTGCACGTGTGGGGGAAAACTAGGAGTGGCCAAAACAAAGTTCAATAGAGATGCAACGAAGCCACAAGCTGATGCAGACGCACTGTGGCGTGCGCGAGCGAGAGCGTCGAGAGAGGGCAGATTCGTCTTAGCAAGGAGTCCGTGAGTCGAGACTCTGGCACGGGTACCCCGTCGGAAGAATTTCCGTCCAAGGGGTTGTTGATAGTACCTGAGAGTGTGAGATCAATAATCGCTGAGAAGGCGGCATCAGGCGATGATGACTGTTGCAGATTGTAGGAGGCAAGTATGTGATTACGCTTAGCAGGCTCGAATGGACAAAAGTGCACATTGCTAGCGGTGGGCCTGCAGGAATACCTTTTTTTTTGGTTCAGTTGCAGCCCATAACCACCTCATGGGCATTCTAGACTCGGTTCCTGTGGCAAGCGAACGTTTTCCATGAGGCGGAACGTTCTGCATATTACGTCCAGGCACATCATGACCGCTCATTTTATTATGCGCCCATGTTTGAAGACGGCCGACATGGCTCAAGACTCGAGTACCAAACAGTGAGTTCAGTGTACCTGCCATCTTGCTTTTACAAGCCAGATTCATGTCAACCTTAAAAAGCACGAGTGACACCTAGCTCGAACAGCCGACGCTGGAACATAAATACTAATCTCACAATGACACAAATTAACGGGAATCTTTGTGGGTGTCAAGGAAGCAAAAGATGAGCGTCTGTGACGTTGATAACCATACATACAATGTGTGTTTTTTTTCTACTATTTACAGTGACAAGCACTGATAGGCTGGCCAACGTTCTTTCATTTAATTCCATCATGTCACATCTTCCAGCTTCCATTCTCCTTACATAACTATCCAGCGCGTTCGTCTTACTCGATCGACAACGTTGCGAAGGCAAGTTGTTCTTCTGCCATGCATATGCCAGCCATCAGAGCACCCATTGTTCTGTTCATTATCATGTTGCTTGGGTATGTATACACTCACTAAAAAAATGACTTAATCACCTAGCAGTATACACAAGCTAGGTAGCGCGGTCGGCCTCATTCACAATCCGAATGGAAATTGAGATTATCAGGCTACACGTAGTAGCAGGCAGGGGCTCTGGGGTTAAGATGGCCACGATGTAAAGTTCTTTGTATACATAACTAGTTGTGTGTCCATTTGATCTCCGTAGGCAGTGCATCTTTCAGGAACGACTTGCCACTGAATCGTGTCTTTAACTCGGCTGTTGGGCGCAGGTAGTGGCCAGGTCCTGTCCATAATAGAATCCGGCGCTCGCGATGGCTCCTCGAGACGAGATGGCATTGGCCAGTGAGTTTTCAAACTCATAAAATAAGTCGACAATCCATATTAGGTTATGTACGCTTTAGCTCAAACTGCACGCCTCGTTGCAGGTTACAGGTAGCACATAACCAGGAGAAGGTGAGGGCTGAACTCTTTAGTTCAGGCCACTTCTTCCCCCCCGTCGCAGCCCCGGTTCCATATCTTCGCCTTACACAATGGAGACAGAACACATGGCACCCACTGATTCTGACCGGAAAGATTCTCATCATGTCGTGCAGCGGTTCCATCGATGTGAGTGATGATAGTTTCTGCCAGCCTATCCACTGCTTGCTATCCTATGCATGCAGGTATTTTCCGTACCTTGCTTGGCACGGATTCACTGGAAAGTCTTCGTCAGATCTCCGAGAAGAACGAGAAGGCTTGGTCGAAACTTAAAGACCGTTTGACCGATCGCACAATAAATATCAACATTGTTGCTGCCCTTGCAGTCGCGTATGTCACAAATCGGGTTGTTCTGACGTACCTTATGCTTACCCGTCCTAATGCAGGGCCACTGCTTCATTTCTGACTAACCCTCCTCCAACGGACTTTGCTAAATGGGACCACCAGTTCCCATACTTTTGTGTCGCGGCTTCTAATGGGAGTGCAATGCTGGCCGTTATTAGCGGCCTTGGCCTACTTATATTTTTGAATGCCATGGATTCTAAATCTATCATAGTAGGTGTGGCTCTCGGTTATTCTATATCCTTACTAATTCACATCGTTCCTGCTACGACCAACGACCATAGGCGGCGCAGACGAGCAAATTCAAATTTGTGATCCTCGTCACATTACTAATGATGCCGCTCACCTTCCTGGCTACTGCAACACTGTGGGCTGGCCTGGCATGGATTGGGGCTGTTTGGCTTGGTGACAAATTTTGGATACAGTTGGCAGTGACCCTTGGGTGCATAGTGTTCCTTGTCACCCTGTTCGTGATTAGTGCTGCACTTTACTAGTCCCACTATGTCATGTCATCTATCTTGTACTTCATTTCGGAAATCTGGACACATGGTATTTACAACAATGAGTTTTATATCCCAGAGTACAGGATCGGCGCAGCGTTGGGTCGGACTATTCAAACAGAGGTCGAGATTGCAAAACCACGGAGCATCCCACTGACCATGCATGCCAATCGCTAACACAAAGTTCTCAAGCTCAACCGGGAGAATCGTCAATACGTCATAACAAGTGGTCGACTACGGGTCGGGTCATGCTTACAAACTGCTTCACTAGTGACAGAAGAGCAGACCTTATCGAGAGAAGATATTCACAACTATCGCCCGAGGTTGCGGGAAGGTGGACTATGTTAATTGCTTTTGCTCAGACACAATCGAGGTGCATTTTAGGATCAAGACGTTGCAGACCCTCCAGGCGACGAAGGCGACGAAGCTAGTAATTTAGCGCATATAGGAGATTTCCTTAAAACATGTCCTGTTCATTGTACCACCCGAAGGGAACGAGGGATTATGTCCTCGCCGAGTAAAATCAGTCGCGACTTGTCCAGGATAGTGCGGATCTCTACCAGGGTTAGACTTTGGGCGCTCCAGGTATTGTGTTGAGGAACCACAATTCTAGATGTCATCTTCCTAATGATACATGATCTAATCAGAGGCAATGTATGCAGTGGCCTCCGTCGTCGACGGGGTCTTGGTGGGTGTCCATTGATAGCACGACGCTCAGTCCACTCGAGTTATGATCGATAACAATCCAACGCTACCAGAGGCGGTCTCCAAGCAATGTGCCCAGCACCTTCTAGCCATATAGGAGCGTATCGATTCTAGAAGAGGAAGTGGCAGATTCAGAGGAGGGAGGCAGACACGTCCTTGCCCGAGGGATTCTTCGAAGAAAATTTGATCGAGAATCCCATAAAACTTCTTAGTGGCCACGTCGTCGTCCGGGAAATAGCTGACCTATTCCTCGATGGAAACATACAGAACGGGTGCGTTCCTGTGAAGCCTGAGGCTGCCCATCTCTATAGTCCGAGAATGGGAAGAGTCGAATCGTTTTGAATGTGCGTTGTACTTTCTGGACAGGTGTGTTGCAAAAGAATCATTGACGCGCGCCTGGTACCAGCTAACCCAGAGGACAGTGGATGGTGCGATAACGGATAGCGAGACGGATCGTGACAACGATGGAGACTTCCAACTTTATGTAAGTTGGCGTCATGACATGCTCTGCTGCAATCAAAACCACTCATGACCATCAGCTTTGCCTTGTAGAGTAGAACATGAAGAAAGTCTCGTCTGTATCCTGACCACTCCTTGAAGAACCAGGTTCCTCGTGGAAATTGAAACGCAGTAAGGAAGAGACTGCAAAGTATCACAGACCGTAATCCTCGCTGTTTGGGTCAATGATTAAGAGTGGATTTCGACGGAGTCGTTGTACGTAAGCACTGCGGTTTGTGAATGTGCGACAGGTGTATCGTCACGGTGGTCCCCGCATTTGGGCTGCAGCTGCATGGCTTATCGCTATCTTCAAATCGATCAACACGAGATTGCAGTTCCACGCCCAGTCCACTTGACCACCTTCATCCTCCGCTGCAAACCTCAAGAACTCCATCTTTGTGTTATCCATGGTTCCTGGGAGATTTAGTGGAATACGGAGGTCATGGTGGCCGCCTTTCCGGGCGCGGGGCGACCACGAAACGGTCCCTCGAGCTCCCGTTCTGACCACAGCTGCCCAAACAAGTATGTCCCAAGCCGTGAAAGATGGTCGCATTCTTGCATTGGCTGAACTTGCTGTCCAAATTATCTTCCAGGCAATATGTATGTCTGCATTGCCCCGTCGATTCCAACTATTCGTTCATGCTCTCACGTGAACGCTAGCTCGTACGCGGATATTCCTGCTCAAGGTGACTGCTCTTAATCGATATCCTTTTATTGTGTACATGCTGAAATCCCTTGCCCAGGTTCTTTGCCGAACAGCACTCGCATCCCTGTGCCTGGTGATCGAACCACGAGTTCACAATTTGCCTCCGCAAGTGCCGGAGACATAGGTAGTTCTCTGCTAAGTAGCACAGGTTTTCCCATGCTGACTGAGGTTCAAGCGACAGCCCTACATTCCTCCCAAGGTGATGTTCCTGTTCCTGTGCCCATGGGGGAAGTGCCTATGGGTGCGTGTTTGACTCGTGATGAGTGGGACAGGTCTAATAATAATAATCAGAGTCAACCCTTTCATGGCCTGTTTGCCTGAACAGTGTGCATGCCAAAGAGCATGTTGATCGCATTCGTCAATTTCGTATTCTTGTTATGGGGAGGGCAAATGCGGGTAAAACAACGATCTTGCAGAGAGTTTGTAACACCACAGATCAACCCGACGTTTTTATTGGAGGACAGAAAGTATGCGTGACACACTTTACTCAATTCTGATCATTGATATGTTGGGCTATGTTCAGGTGGACCTTTCTGTGGTGCAGGGTTCAATAAGGGTAGAATTGTCTCCTGAATTTTATGACACATACTGTTGATTCTGTCCAGCGTGGCCACCACAACATCAAGGATGAGCTAGTCTTTCGGAGTAATCCAAAATTTGTGTTCCATGATTCATGTGGATTTGAAGCTGGGAGTGAAGAACAGTTTAAAATGATGAAGGAATTTGTGATGAATCATGCCAGGACACCCATACTGGAGGAGAGAATACATGTCATCTGGTAAGGACAGCATCAGTGATGTTGCTAGTGTACTGACAGGACTTGGGTGGTTAATTTAGGTTTTGTATTCCATTGTCTGACAGCCATAGGATGGTTACAACAGCTGAAACAAAGTTTTTTGATGAATGTGATACAGGGGATGGTGTGTGTATTTTCTGCATTGTGATTCATTGCATAATTTTGCATGTCTCTGCAGTCCCTGTAATTGTGCTGCTGACAAAGGCAGATACCTTGATGCTTGAGGCTGTGGAACAACTGGAGGATCAGGGGTTGAGTGTGGATGATGGAACAAGGGTAGCAGCACTGGAGAAAGACATTCTAAACAACCACATTACAAACCTCAAGAATTGGTTGAATAAGCTCAAATTTGCACCTTATGACTACTTGTCACTTGCTAGTAAGTACTCCACATATTATGCAGAGAGTAGCTTACCAGGTGAGTAATCTCTGCAGGGATGCATGTCAATGGTGCAGAGTGCACATCACTGATAAAATGCACAACAAATGCTTTGAGTGCAGAGGGGTTGCAGGCACTCCTGATATCAACACAGCAAACCAACCTGGCACTATGTATTGAATTTGCTATATTGAAGTAAGTAGTAAAGTTACTAGTTTACCATCATGCTTGTACTGAAAGCTTCCAGAACATTAAAAGAGTGCATGACAAGGATGGATAGCAGGATGGAGCCTGCAGTTCTGGCATTTATGCTCTCAAGATGGTTTCCATATGTAAGGAGAACTGTGGTGGTGAATGAATGAACATCATACTCATTGATCATTAGAAAGTGTGTAAATTTCAGCACATGGTTACACATCATTCATGCTCGGTGTGGTTGTTACCTTGCTCTTGGCCTTTATGGGGGTAGTATGTAAGTCATCATAACAGTGATGCAGGCTGATCAAATTCACTGTACCTTGTTTGGACTTGGCTTTACAGCAAGTAAGTGGTGGGACAAGTAAAGAAGGCATGCTGATCAGGTTAATTGCCACTCTGTTGAACCTGTGCTCATAGCATGTGAGTGGAGGCATGACAGGGAGGTGGATGGATGCTGACCATAGTCATTTCCCCTGTGTTGGACTTGGGTGTATAGGTAGTAAGTGAAGTCAGGGCAGGGATTGGTGGATGCATGCTGACCATCTGCACTGAAACCCTGGTGAACCTGGTTCATAGATTGTGAGTGGATTAATGGCAGGTGGTGGTGGATGCATGTTAACTGAATGATTCACTGCCACTCTGTTGGACTTGTATTCATAGCAAGTGAGTAGGATGATAGCACATGGAAGAGGATCCAGACTGATGATGTATGTTGCCACTATGTTGGACTTGGGGGTCATAGCAAGTGAGTGGAGTCATGGCAAGTAATGATGGATGCATACTGACCATGTTCATGGGGGTTGGACTGGGGCTCATAGCGAGTGAGTAGAATTATGGCAGGTGATGGTGGATGTAAGCTGACCATGTTTACTGCCACTCTGTGGGACTTGATTCATAGGCAGTGAGTGGCACCATGGCAGGTAGTGATGCATGCATGCTGACCATGCAATGCCACCCTGTTGGATATTGGTGCATAGTATGTGAGTGAAGTGGTGACTAGGGGTATATTCATGTGACCATCATCACTGTCACTCTGTTGGACATGGCATCATAGCAAGTGAGTGGCATGGTGGGAAGTGGTGGCAGGTGTGTGCTGACTATGGTCACTGCCACCCTATTGGACTGGATCCATAGTTTGTGAGTGGAGTTCATTGCAGGTGGGATGGGTGCTGATTATTCATTGAAACTCTGTTGGACATGGGTTCACAGTATGTGAGTGGAGGCATTGAAAGTGGTACTAGATGTGTTCTGGCCATGTTCACTGCTGCTTTTTGGGATAATAGGGTGTGAGTAGAGCCCCAACAAATGGTGGTGAATGTATGTTGACCATGCTCACTGTCACCTCATTGGACCTGGGTTCATAGTTTGTGAGTGAAGTCACTGCAGGTGGAGGATACATGCTGACCATATTCACTACTGACTTGGGTTGATAGCGAGTGAGTGGTCCATGATGAGTGGTAGAGGATGTCTGCTAACCATGTCACTGCCATTGTATTGGTTGGGGCCATAGCAAGTGAGTGCAGTCATCAAAAATGTTAGTGGATGCACACTGACCATATTGACTGCCACTCTGCTGGGCTTAAATTCATAGGGAGTGAGTGAAATCAGTGCATGATGACCATTCACTGAAACTTTGTTGGATGTGGGTTGATAGTATGTAAGCATAGTCATGCCAGGTATTGGTAGATATGTGCTGACTGCCACCCACATTCTGTTGGACTTGGGATCATAGCGGGTGAGGGGAGCTATGGCAGGTGGGGGATGTAACTGATGTTCACTGCTATTATATTGGACTTGGGGTCATAGCAAGTGAGTGGGTCAAATGCTACTTGTCATGGATGCCTGCTGAATTAACTGACATTGTATTGGCTTTGTGGTTATAGAATGTGAGTGCAATTATCACAGGTGGATGTTGCCAATGGACATTGCCACTCTCTTGGTCTTGGGTTCATAGGAGGTGAGTGGAGTTATGGTGGTGGTAGATGCATACTGATCATGTACTGCCATTCCATTGGATATGCATAGTATGTGAGTAGAAACATTGCAGGTAGTGGTGGATGCATACTCACCATGTTTACTGCCCCTCTGTTGGACTTGGTTGCATAGGAAGTAAGTGGAGTCATGATAGTGGGTGGTGGATGCATGCTGAGCATGTTCACTACTGCCCTGTTTAACCTGGGTTCATAGTTTGTGAGTGGAATCATGGTAGCTAGAGGATGCATGCTAAGCATGTTCACTGCCACTCTGTTGGACTTGGTGGTCATAGCGAGTGAGTGGATCAAGGCAGGTGGTGGACTCATGCTCATTATGCCACTCTGTTGGATTTGGATTCATAGGGTGTGAGTAGAAACATAATAGGTAGTAGGTAATGCATGCTGACCATGTTCACTCCATTAAATTGGATTGGGGTCCATAGCTTGTAAGTGGAGCCATCACAGTTGCAGGACACATGACATCCATGCTCACTGCTATTGCATTGCATTTGGATTCATAGCAAGTAAGTCTGGGTGTCACAGATGGTGGTGAATGCATTCTGACCATGGTCATTGTTCCCCTGTTGGGCCATGGCTAATAGTTTGTGAGTGTGGTCACAGATGGTGGTGGATTCATTTTGATCACATTAACTGCCACTTTATTTGTCTTGGGGTCATAGGAAGTGGGTGTAGACATGGTAGCTGGTAGAGGATGCATGTTGACTGTGTTCTCTGCCATTGGATTGGATTTTGGGTTATAGCAAGTAAGTACAATTGTCACAGGTGGTGGTGGATGTATGCTGACCATCTCCTTTCCACTGTATTGGATTTTGGGCTCATAGCAAGTAAGTTATTATGTTGGGTGGTTATGGATATGTGATGATCATGTTCCTGCCATGCTGTTGGACCTGGGTTCATAGGAAGTGAGTGTAGTTGTGGTAGGCCATAGTGGATGTATACTGACTATGTTCACCGGAACTCCTTTGACTGGGACTCATAGGAAGTGAGTGGTGTCATCACAGGTGATAGTGGATGTATACTGACCATATTGACTGCTATTTTTCTGGACTTGCATCCATAGCGAGTTAGTGGATTCCTATTGGGTGGTTGTGGATATATATGCTGACAGAGGCTCTGTTACCTGGTTGGACTTGGGTTCATAGCAAGTGAGTGCATTCATGGCTAGTAGTAGATGTATACTGACAATGTTCAATGCCACCCTGTTGGGTGTGTTGATAGGCTGTCAGTTTATTGATTTCTGGGCTCATGAATCCATGCTGACCATATTCCCCATCTCCTGTTACACTTTGGTTTATAGGGGGTGAGTAGACCCATGGCAAGTGCATGCATGCTGACCTTACTCTTGTTGGACTTGGTGTAATAGAGAGTGAGTGGAGATATTGCAAGTTATAATCTGATGTATGCTGATCAACTTGCTTGAATTCATAGGAGGTCAGTAGTTTTTGTGGGTGGTGGCAGATGCACTGACTGTGTTCACTGCTGCCCTGTTGGATACAGGCTGTGAGTGCAGGAGTTTCAGGTGGGGGTAAATTTATGTTGACAACACTTTCTGGAACTCTATTGGGTGTTGGTTCAAAGCAAGTATGTCAAACTATGTCAGATGGATGTGGATACATACTGACTATTTCTACTTTAACTGAACTTTGTTGGCTTTTGGTCCATAGCATGTCAGTGGAGTCATGTTAGATGGTGGTAGATGGGTTCTCACTATGTCCACTCTCTTTCCCTTGGGTTCATAGGGAGTGAGTAAACTCATAATGCATAGCAATTTATGTATGCTGATCATGTCACCTGCCATTTTTTGGACATACTTGTAGCAAGTCAGTGGAGTCTTGGCAGGTGGTAGATGTATGCTGACAATGTGGACTGCCATTGTATTGAACTTTGGTGCTCAGTCAGTAAGTGGAGTCATGGCAGGTGATGATATATGCATGCTGACTATATTGGCTTCCAATGTGTTGCATGTGGACTATAGTTTGTGTGTGGTGTTATGCCTGGTGGTGGATTGCTACTGACCCTGTTCAATGTCACTCATCTTGAACTTGGGGCTCATAGGAGGTGAGTCTGTTCAATTGAAGATTGTAGCAGACACATACTGACTAAGCTAACTTGTTTTTATTGGATGTGCATTCATAGGATGTGAGTAGAGTCAAAGCAGGTAGTGGATGCATACTGACCATTTATCAATACATCCCTGTTACTTGGCTTCATAGCCTGTGAGTAGAGTGATGGCAGGTCATGCTGACTGCATACTCACTATGTTCACTGTGCCCATGTGTAATGTCGACCTTTTTCTTGAAGGAAGTGAGTAGTGTCATGGCACATGGGATTGTATATTTACTGATCATGTTGACTGCTACTCTATTCAACTTGGGGTTTATAGGAGGCAAGTGGTGTGATTGCTGAGGGGTCTGGATGCATCCTGATCATATTCACTGTCACCCTGTTGGTCCTGGGTTCCCAGGCAGTGGGTGAAATCATCATAAGTACTTGTGCATGCAGACTGACTACATTTACTGCTCCCCTGGTGGTCTTGGGTTTGTAGGATGTGAGTACACACTGATTGGAGATACTAACTAGAGGTTGAGCATACTCACTCCTACCCTATTTAACATTGGTCCATATACAGACAGTGAGTAAAGTCATGGTAGGTGATGGTAGATGCATACTGACTAGACCATTCTTTTCGGAATTTGGTTGATAGCTTGTATGTGGGATCCCATCTGGTGGTGAATGCATACTAAGGATAGCTGCTGCCTTGTGGGCTCATAGCTTGTAAGTGGAAATATGCTTGGTGGTGGATGCATGTGACAATCACACTACCTGCTGCAACTGGGTCTACAGGAAGTACGTGAGTTATAGCTGGTCATAGAGGATGCATTTGAACAGTGTTTCCTGCAATTCTGTTGGGCTTGGGCCATTATTATAGCCTGTGAGTAGAGTGATGGAAGTGGATGCATACTGATCATGTTCATTGTCACTTTGTCTTGGTCCATGATTCATAGGAGGTGAATGCATGCCTTGCTGATCAGCATGCAAGCATGTTGACCATCTTCACTGCTACCCTGGGTCATTTGGGAACTCATAGCTTGTGAGTAGGCCCCTGACTGGTAGTAGTGGCTGTACCCTGACCATCTCCACTGCTGCCTTCTTGGACTTGGGCTGATAGCCTGTGAGTAGAGTTATGGCAACATGGGAGTAGATTCATGCTGACTGCAGCCTATTGCCATCTGGTATTAGGAGGTAAGCTTTATTTCCATAATATTCATCCTGTACTAGGTCCTTAACATGATGGAGATGGTGAGGTTAATTAATACTTTCTCTTAGTTGTTGTTTAAAACATGATCTTTCAGGATGTAGGTGCCCTTTTATGGAATTTTATTTTGACCCATTAGTCTCCATCTCCATGTACAAGAATGTCAGTAATTGTCACCATTGAGCATTCTTGACAGCTATGAATGTGATTTATGCAGATGGTGAGTCCTTATTTAGATTCAGCATGTGATGATTATCAATATAATTCATAGCTGGTCTGTAAACATCTTCTCTTGCATCCCATCATCTTCCATGGTACTTGTACAGGTTGTAAGTCTATCTCCCTCCTGTGGCCTCCACCTTATAAGAGTACTTGCTTCAAATTGTCATAGCCTGTCATCCATCAAGATGATGAATCCATCACAATGCCTACTTTTGCCACTCCAACAGAGTCTTCAATGAAACATGTTGCAAAGCATGGCATTGGTAAATGGCATCTTTGCATGGTTTCACATATCTACATCATAGCTGCAGGCACCCTACTTGTGTTTGAATATCTATACTTTCTGTTGCAGGGAGGGAGTTGTGGTTTGCAGGAGAATTTAACATCTGCTGTTGAATATTATAAATCACATATCCAAGCTAATGTTCACAGAGGTGTTGAAGAAGCCTTTGAGAAACATGGTGAAGATGTGGAAAAGCTATGCCCTATCTTTGTGGGTATTGCAAAAGAAAATCAAATGTGTAAGGTGTCATGTCTTCCACTTTCAACAATGCCTTACACTTTGTTCATACAGCAAAAAAGTTGAAATAGTAGGGGATAGATATTTGGTCTTGCTAGTGCTTGACTCAGATTTCTGTAGGTCCCCAGTTGCCTAGGATGACAGTCTTTTGAAGATACTATCAACAGGATGTTGATAGAGTGATTTTAAAATCCTTGTGTTGGAAGAGAATAACTGGTGTTAGCTCCTTGAACTGTATATCATGCTATTCATGTCAATGGTACCAGTATCAGAAAATTTTGGTTTTACTAAGTGATTTAGTATGCTTTGACATGTGTTTAACAGTTAGTGAACTACGAACACAAACAGGCATGCTAAGTAAAGCAGTGTATGCTATCTGTGAGCAGTTATGTACCATCTGTGACATGAATGGATATTTCAACTTCCTGCTATGATACAAGATGATGACACTGATAGAGCATGGATCCAACCTGCCCAAGCAAGGAAACTTACAACCCTCAGACTTCAGTCTTATATTTCTAGAGGTGAAAAGAAAAAAATCCAGAGTATGAACAGATTGACCTACAGCCTACTCATGGGATGCAATGCTACTACAAGACACCTGTCACAGATAGGTGCAATGGGTAAACTGGACATCCCAGAACCTGGCATTGGAATTCACACTTGAACCAATCTGTCAAGTTAGATGGTAGCATGTCTGACGGCACACCACCTAGAGTTTGAACCACAAACCACAAACAAGAAGTGACAAGACGGAATGAGACTGGGACGGGGAAGGTCCGTGATCGCGACAAGAAGCATTCTCTGTCGATGCCTGCGTACTGAGTTACGGTGCGAACGCCATGGTGGAATGGCTATGGCTTATGCATTTCTCATGGGCTTCAGTCGATGGCAGCTCAACGCCAGGAAAAAAGAATAAACTTACCTCATTTACATCAGCTTTGTAACTCCTAGCCACAGAGGTTTACCGATCATCGATGCCCTCGACAGACATGCCAGGGTTGCATGAAGAGTTGAAGCACTGCCGCTGAATACAGACGAGGGATCCTCGAAATATGCCTTTTCGATTGGTTCCAATTTCGAAAGGCAAAAGGCATCAAAAAAGTAGTTTCAGGTGGGCTCTAGACATGGAGTCTGAACCTGAGTGAAATCATCCCAGGAACCTGGGATTCGAACTCACACCTGAAGTAATCCTTCAGATTAAATGACAGTGACTCTGACACAAACAGGTCGTTGCTACGCGGAACTTGGCCTACGGACAAGGAATGACACACCTAGGTCCGTAAATAGTGATAATAAGAATTCTCTCTGGTAATAGTATTATGCGGGTGCTCGTGTACTCGGTCGGTCAGAGTGTGAACGTCATGGTAGAATGGCTATGGTCTGTGGGTTTCCAGGGACACCAATCAATGACAGCTCAACGTCAAGGATAAAAAAATTGCCTCATTCTCATCGACTTCGTCACTCTCAGCCACCGCACCGAGACAGATGTTTACTGACCAGTGATATCCTCCACAGCGTACGCTAGCGTTGCGAGGGAACCATCGTGTCATCGTCCGTTGAGCCTCCGGAACATGCTTTCGATTGGTTCAAATTTCGAAAGGCGAAGAAAAAACCGTTCAGGCGGACTCTGGACATAGTGTCTGAAGCCGAGTGAGGCTGAGGTGCAGGGATGTTTGGAGTTCGTCCTGGAGAACCTTCGGCTTCAAGTCGCATCTGCCCAGGCGTCTCCGTGAATGTCTAGGTCACTGGAAGCACTCACGGAACTTGTCAGCAATTTCAGTCTTCAAAAAGTCTAGTTGACGCACGAGTTATCTGCTGAGCACAGGGTGACCATGGCAACGGCATGGATGAGCTTCTGTTCGGAGACAGTTCATGGTTTTTCATACACCCCCGGAGGAAAAAGAACTGCCAGCAGATGTCGTGTACTACCAGTGCCGATAACGGGTGCCCATGGTGGAGGGTAAGTGTTGCAAGATCGACGATGACTAGACTGCCGACACATCCGCGAATTGTTCGGTTCGAGGCGATCGACTCGCGGAGATGCAATTCAACTGTCGAGTTTCGGACGTCAAGGGAGTCAAAACGACACTGTGGACCGGGAAACATGCTTGGATGGCTTGATCACTGATAGTACAGCGAGTGCAAGTCGTGCTTCTTCTCAAACTGGATGCACAGCAGTCAGAGCTTTTTGGGGTCGTCGACGTTTCTCGGGACTGGGCATTGCACGGATGTCTATTGTCAACGTCGTGAAGGCCATTCCCAGAAGTACCTATGTGCTAACCCATGTTCGCCAACAGTTGCCCACCGACCTGATCTTCATCGATAACGGCTCCAATCTCCGAGACAGCATCTCCGCGCCTCGCGTCGAGGCCATCTGATGTGCAGCGGTGTATGAAGACCGGGTTCTGGGCCGTGGCGTGGTCAGCATGCCGCCGAGGCTGGTGGACAGCCTTGGATTGCCTTGTCGAGACTTTGGCCACAAAGTACTGTGCGTGCCCTTCATCCGCCCACGCTAGCCATTCCAGTCCATCCCACAAAACCAGCTCTGAGCTCGACATTTTTATTCGACAGTGGCGTCATTTATCATCACGCAAGGACGGTACTCAGATCACAAAACGCATCAGCTGGCGGGCGGCTACCCGTCGTAGGTCTTCTCTGTAGCCTCCGTCCGCCATCACCCTCGTTGATTTAATTTCCGTTGGATCCTATTCGAGCCCGTCCGCACATCATGCATTCGAAGAAGCATCGTGCCAACGTCTCCGCCTCCTCAAAGAATACTACGATGACGATGCCAGCGACTACCCCGCTCCCCACTCACACAGCACCACCACTGCCACCAGCGAGCTTACCAGAAACACGGAGCCGTCGCTCAAGTATGAACATGTTCGTCACGCTGCTTCGTTCACCAGCGGGTCTCCTCCGCTCGTCTGTCACCACACGCACACGCCCACTCTCGTCGCCGTCGACACCGACGACGTCTTCAAATGTCTCGCTGCCCGCGGTCGTCCTCCAGACTTACTCTGCATCCACGGAGGGGATCGTTCTCACAACTCTCCCCACCGCCCCGTTCTGCTGCCATGAAGACCTACTTACGATGCCTCGGGAGAAACTAGAAGACGTCGTACGAGCTTTGAACGAGAGGTTGCCTCGACGAATGCAGATCGGTGCGACTGCAGAAAAAAGGGAGCAGCGGATGGGTGATGAAGACGAGGATATCGCAAGTGCGATTGCACGTATGTCAGATGCAGAAATAAGGAGGAAAATTGAGGTGTTGGTAGGTATTAGGAGACGAGAGGGGTTGGAGTTGGGGAAATCGGATGTCCCTTTCGAGTCTGTACCAGCTGCTGCGCCTGCGCCTGAGCTATTGGGCACGTGTGCAGAGATGGAGATACCTGTGTCGCCCAAGTCTATTGATACCCCTGATCACGAACGAAGGCGAGTCGAAGACAAGGAACCAGTTCGGGAGGTCGATGTCGACGGAAGTCACGCTGGAGCGGAGCTTTCAACCCCTGAAAATGTGCACGCGATAACGTCCTCTCCTCCACGTGGACGTGGCCATACTTTGCCACCACTGACTGCCCTCGCGGAGGAGCACGAGATCGAGGAACAAGACGACACACAAGTCGAAAACCAACCAGAAGAGACGAGCGATGAGACCAAAAATATAGAAGAAGAAGAAGCAGCGCGCTTATCCAAACGTCGTCGTGTCTCGTCTGGTGGCGAAGAGAAGGATCAATCCGCTTTCATCCCAACTTGGAGTGGGCCCCACCGCTGTCTCCCAACTGTCCAGGGCTCTCGGCTTTTGGAGAATTTCGAAGTCTCGGCATTACCACTATTAGATATCGACGACGACGTCGAGATGATCAGTGCCACTACGAAGGTGGCATCGAATCCGGTTCCAACTCTTAGCCGCCTCCGACATCGATGGAGCGCCCAAATACAAAGGAAACGAAAGCTCTCAACAGAGAATTCTGATGTTCTCGGAAGAAACGTCGCATTCCATCCGCCTCCTCCTAGTGCTCGGAGGGTGAAGGCGCGGCCGTTGTCGCTTCCGGTTGGGAGATCTTGGTCTGTGTTGTCTAGTAAGGATGGGTCTATAGATCTGGGAGAGAAGGCCAGCGGTGGTGCAGAATATGAGGTCCTGGACTACGAAGGAGGTATTCGATGTGACCGGAATAGCAGGCATCACAGTGACACGGAGAGCAACGACGTACGTGCAAATTTTTCAGCCCTTGACGGAAACGTTGACGCCCCGCCGCTGACGATATTCCCCGCATTCAAGTCCAAATCTAAATCGAGTGTTCTTCGGGTTCATCCTGCCGCTGCCGTTGTGGCTCTAAATGGCAGGCCTGACGTCGATGCCCATGCGAACGGCGGTTGTATCGCTACCAAGCAGGACAAGCTAGAGCGATCCAAGTCAGAACATCACCCATCGAGGGTATCGACCGATCGCCCTCGGAAGCGGTTCAGTTTCAAGAGGTCCAGTTGGACCGCTGGAGTTTCGGGTCCAAATCTGGCAGGTCTAGGTTACGGGTCCGGCGTAACATTAGCGTCCGGGTCGGACTCGACAGCGGGGTCGGGACCCGACGACGATCACGCTGGGGACCCATCGCCACTCAGAGTATCGATGGTGGGCCTCCACGCTAAGATGGGAAATGCCAATTCCCTTGCTTTCGATTCATCGTTGTCGTTTTTGGGACCTCTCTCGGAGCACGAGCAGGCGATGTCAATAAGTACTGTCACGTCCATTCGGGATGCACTTGACGTGGATGACCTGCGTGGAAATATACGCGTCGAGGAGGAAATGCAAGACTCGGAGGGTGACGTACATGCATCACCTATCGTGTTCGCATCGCGGGAAAGCATGATGGACGTTGATCTGGGTCGGGGCGTTGCGGAGGGGATATGGGTGGCGTTGGAGAAGATGGAGGTAACGAGCGTCGAGGCCGGTATGGAGGTGTAACTTGCATCGTCAGTGTTCTTTTTCTTTCCACCCCCCTCCACCTTTTTCTCGTTGAAATGGTCTGTGTAATCTTTGTCGTTTTGTGTTTCTTTCGAGCTTTTTCGGTGGTCTCGATGTGTTCACTGGTTCACGGGGTTCAAGTGTATCGCATATCTGTATTTGGGTGTTGTAGAACGAGTAGATCGCGTATAAGTTACCACAGTTATGTAGGACGTAGGAGAGGATCCTGATGATAATCTACCCGTACGAATGAATTCGATTCGAGGTCGGGGTGATACTGTGGTCGTTAGCAATTGAGTTGGCTCTCGACCGTCTGGATCACTCACTGCATTATCTTAGCTTCTCTGCTCACGTTGAGTCCGGGGTCGACCCGCACATTCGCCAGGCATCTCCTTCGTTTCATCGCCCTCAGCCTCGCACAGGCCAAACCAGTTGGCTGACGGAGGCGCCTGTCAGCCATCTCGCCCACAACAACAACAACAACGGGAAACACTTATAAATTGACCGACACAAGCCATCGACTCCTCTGCCAACTTGTCTTCCTACCGCCACCTGAGTGGGAACGATGACGAACGCCACTATCACTACTTCGACCAAGTCATACCTCATGTGCATCCTGGCAAGAACATGTCACGGCGCAAGCTGAGCGTGGAAGTTAAAGTCATCCTGGCGCCAGCAGGCGATAGTAAGTAGCTATCGCGACATTGGAGTCTGGGTGTCTGCTCAACGCTTCCCACAGAGAGGGAGGATAAGAGGACGCTGACGCCTCCTGACTAGAATACGAGCTGGTAGAGGTGAGTTGTCTTGATGAACTGAAACGCAGGGGTCTCACCAAGACACCGTTGCTTGGCTCCATCGAACAGACACCCATCGTACCAGCTCGTAAACTGCCCATCACTCTCATTTACGCTTTTCACTCGTTGATAGCGTACAAATACGACTTTGACGACGTAGCTGATCGGGGTACGTGCTCACAATTTCGGAGCAATCATCATTTTCAACAGTGACGCTTTTTGCAGGGTCGCAACCTCACTGTAGCTGCGGAAGAACACGATGCCAGGACTAGCTTACTATCACGACGAGTGCAGTGAAAAAGACTGTATAGGGAGGGATGATGACAAGCACGAGCAGGGTTGCGTTGACGAGCGCGGTGTAGTACATAGACACCGCTTTCTGTCGAAGCGAGCATCTATCACAGCATGCTTGTATAATCCAACAGAGTGCTCGACGTACGACTTTCCTTCGTCATGGTTTGATTGAGAAGTACGCTCCCACTCACATAAAGCTGCTTTCGCCGCCCACCGTGTCAGTGTGTCAATGAGATTGCCAGCGCCTTCTTTGATATCACAGATTCTGAAACGCGGCTGATCTCCCAAATGTTGGGTAGCACACAATACAATTCATTGGACTAGATCAAGCGCTGAAGAGCAGAGAGCGAGGCATGGCTGAGGAGGTAAAGAAGCGTGGAGAGTTTGAGGCCAGAGAAGGCGAGAAAGAACCCAGGAGAAGCAGTGAGAGTATGAGTGCGTCTACGTTACCCTGTCTGCCTGGACTCATCAACTGGCGATAAGATCGAAGTCGATTCTTCAATGGCGAGCAGAAACTCGTACACGACTGAGAACCGGACGTGAACTGTCATCGCGAATGCTACTGTACAACTTTATCTTCTCGTTTGTGAATGAGCTGCATCGTCTTTTGGGATCGCATCCGCTCACACAAATCCACGTCCGTCGTCAAGACGGGGGCACCATGTCCTACACACCCGCAGAAATTCTGCGTACTCGTGGCAGTGCCCATAAACTGAACCAGATGCGTACGCACACATGACTCAGTCACTGGACCAGTTCGTTGATCGAGACGAATGTCAGCCATCGTCCCACAGCAACAAGAAATACCTATAAATTCGTCAATCCCCGCCGTCGAGGTGCCCGCCAACTTGTCTTCCTTCTCCTCCCACCACTTCAATGCTGCAGCATACCACGACGAACGCTGCCACACCGCCTCTCTACTACTACCTCATGCACATCCTGGCAAATGATTCGGGTTACTGGTGGGTTCTGTGCTTCACCGATGCTCACTCCGTTTGTGTTCTAACGAGGTGGATACAGATGTGCCACGACATCACACACAGGCTGCCGCCAGGTCTAACGGTGAACATCTAGTACTGGATAGCTATATTCTAGCTGATCACTCAATACTTTCCTCCATACCAGAGGCCGTCAGGTGTGGATGCCGAGTGATTGTAAGCCGTTGCCTCTATCACCTGGAGAGGTTTTCATATGCTCTCAAGTCACAGCTCCTGGGTCTGACGTGAATGTTTCAGCCTTACCGACTCGTGGAGGCTCCAAGGCTGGCGTGACAAAACGACCATGACCCTGTCTGGTGTGATGTGGATGGACTTACCCAATCATATTCACCCCCGTTGTCGACGGGCTGCGCAGTGGACACCCTCGGCATTCCTTCGCAGTCAGGGTCCATCGTTTTAGTCAGGCAGCTTGTCTATGGCGTGCGTCATACCGCGTCCTTCTATCCCTTCGGAACGTCCCCGAAGCAAGGACCCGACGACGCATACAAAACCCTTGTCCGACGCAGAGGTGGTACGTATTGGTGAGTTTCCGCAACAGCGATCGCATGGCTGACACGTCAACTTTCTCTGCAGCCGTAATCAGCAACCAAAGACCCCCTCAATAACCAGTCCGCATAAATGATGTCAATGGTGACGCCAGTAGTAGCTTATTTACTCGCAGGTGAATCACACGGAGGCGGAGACCACTGCGAAATGGGAGAGCACGAGACACGATGCAGGGGAATCACAAACCTAGCGAATGGATCGTGCGGTAAATGTAATCTTTTGGCCTTCGCACTGTAGATGTTGTGGTCTGTACGTACCTTCTTGGTGATAAGGAATGCGTGCGGACAGACCCGCAAATACATAATCCATCGAGAGTACAGTGTCTTGAAGACGATCCGAGGGCATGCCTTAATTGCGCATGACAGGGAAACGTTCCCGACAAGTCCGGGGTGGTCCGCAACTGAAGTGCACCTCCCGGGCCATACGCGCCCCTCCACATACACAATCACCCTATCCATCTCAAAGTAAGATTTATGTTCGATTGCGAGTACTCACTTGTTAACGGCCGTCAAATGTGGTGGATGAGAGGGGATGGAGAAGCAGTATGACTGCGCACTGCGAGAAGTCGGAGTCCGTCTAGGGACAAATACATGCATACAAGAGACGTCATCTAGGTCACACTAGCTTTCTTCGACGAGCGGCGATCTTTTCACCTGTACAGGGAACTGCGTAGGAACCAAAGACGGTATAGGGATGTTCCATTTATGCACGTATAATTGTAGCACTTCGACCCAGCTGAACTTCATCGATGAGGTATACTGTAAGGGCCATTCACGCTCAAACACTTCCTTCCATCGTAACCCAAGTTCGGTTTCTTCATGCTTATGCGATGGAGGCAGGAAACAAATCAATCACCTCTGAAGTTCCCGCTGACTCTGACTAGCGAAATGCTCATGGTGTCATGCAACGGTTCCGCAAATGTGAGTGGTATGTAGGTTCATAATGTCCATCTCTGCTCGAATAGTCCAACCCGAGATAGTGCCCGCGCTCTATTCCCAAGGCATAAAACTCGCTGATACAAAATCCAAGCGTCCAGACCTCCAAAGTAAAGTAGAAGATCCATGTCGTGATACAGTAGTTCTAGCAAAGTGCAACAATAATCAAAAATAGGATAAACAGGAGCACTGCGTAGCAAGCGGTGATGAGCCCCTTCATCCAAAGTACGTTACCGAGCCAAAGGGCCCCGGTAAATCCAACGCCAGCACATAATGCTGCAATAAGTAGGAGGGTGAGTGGCAACATCAGTAGCGCGAAAAGAGCCGCGCGCTTGAACAGGCTCGCCTGCACCGCCTATGGTCGTTGTTTGTAGCCGGAACAACAGGAATCAGAAAGAATATTGAATATCCGAGAGCCACACTTACATCGATATCTGCGGGACCCATGAAACTCAAATACACAATTTGGGATATGCCGAAAACGATGGACAGCATTCCACCCCCATAAGAACCTAGCATGCAAACGTATGGGAATTGGGCATGCCATGTGGAAATATTAGTTGGGGGGTTGGCAGCCACATATACAGCGGAGGACCTGCATCGAGACAGTGTAAGCGCAAGGTATGTAAGCTAGAGTAACTCGATTTGTGGCATACGTAACCACGAGAACAGCGATAACGTTAACATTATTTGTGCGATCAGTCAACAGTTTCTTGAATTCGGACCATTGTCCCTTGTCCCTTGAAATCTTGCGAAGTTCGTCCAGCGAAGGTGCGCCAAGGAAGGCAAGGTAAATTGCTGCGTGTATGGGAAAGCAAAAAATGAATGAGCTGTCAAGAACGTTACAAAACTATCATTCACTTTGCTTGAGCCGTGTTACGATGGGGGCAACAGACGGGGGTTTGGGTTCCTCTTCTAGAACCTCGCTGGGAGGTTCTTCCACGACACGGCTGGGAACCCTTCTCCGGTCAAAAACAGGGAGGGCATCAGAGTCCTGCTTCTGGAGGAAACCCGATTTGTTGTTTGTGACTTGGACGCTGGAGGAGGAATCCCCCCCCTTCTGGGAACCAGAATTACCACCTATGACTTGGATGCTGGGGGAGGAACTCTTCTCTTGGCGGGAACCAGGTCGGCCATTTGCGTCTTGGACGCTGGAGGAGGAACTCTTCTCCTGGTGGGAACCAGATCTGCCACTAGTGACTTGGACGCTTGGATGGGCATTAGACGGAGGACTTTTCACCATAGGGTAACGACGGAGATGTGGAGATTGGGCTACGACGTGAGAACGAGATCTGGGGGTCGCCGAACTAAAGACAGACAACCCTTACCTCGTCGTATTTATATGGTACTTGTACCATGAAACTAGTCACACAGTCCGAGCGCCCAAGTACAAACGTCTTTGTCCCAATGTAGCCTAGGTGGGCTAAAGACGTTAGCATAGCGAACCTTGAATTTATGCATATGAACCACCCACAAGGCAAACACCGAGCTTAGGTGGAGCCGAGATACGTACGAAGTGACGGTACTTGCCAAGTACAAAGAATTTGAAAGCTCTAGGAGATTATATGCTGTAATTCAGCCACTGATTGGCACTAGTTCAGATTGGTGTGAAGCGTGAGTTATGGGCGCAACAAGACCACCATGTGCTGGATAGGTGGCGGGGCAGGGATGATGGCACGGTAGATATCAACTTAGTATATCAGCGTAAGTTCCAGGACCTGCAGAGTGACCGATCATGTACCGGTCGAAGAGGCCTGAAGGACGTACTGGCGTGAGCTAAGATGAAACAGAGAAATACGGGGGAAACACGCCCGAGGTTCCATTCTATCCATGTCTGCGGGTACGAGGGATTTCATCAGCCTCAGGTTCTTGAAGGGTTTGATAGAAGAACGAGATGATCAGGCGAAAATGTGCTGTGACACAGCACAACCTATGGTAGAGTTACGTAAAGCGAGGTTCTTAGTGTTCTGATAGGAGAAGGATTGTTTGCATTGGATTTGGTCAACATTGTTCTTTACGTTCTTACATAACTTCATTCCTGGAGTTTGAGTCTCTCGCGCTCACGCTCAGGGCCTGGCACGCCGGCTAGCCATGGACGGGCAGACAGATGGCAACGCTGCCACGGCCAGGCGGCCATGTGGAGGATACACAGCTTCACACGCAGAGGTGCAGTGGTGCAGCGGCGCCCGGACTATCCCCGTCGACGTTCTCCCAGCCCCGACGATGGTCTCTCTTATATTGTTAGAGGTATTCGTCTGGTATAATGGTAAACCTAACCGTATAAATGTGTTCCGTTCTTTTCCGTTTCTTTTTGCATCCTGGCGAACATGCTCGCAACACGTTGTAGCTAGGCGATTTGATACTTAAACCGTTCATTACAAATCGGGCACCTCAGTCTTCGTATCCCAAGACTGAGGTGAGCCAGCGAGTCTTTACAACCACGGACCACATACTCACTAATAATAGTCGCTCGTTTGTCCCCAGGTAGATATACCAATCGAGTCTTCGTATCCCAAGACTGAGTCGCTCGTTTGTCCCCAGCCGTTTTCGTCACTACTGTTACATATATTTCTGCAATCGTAGTTATCCCGAAGGTCAGTTTGATCTATCTTCTTCGTCGCTGCTCTCAATAAGACCCTCTCGGAATCCATCATTCCATGTCGTATAAATTCCACGCTCACTGGTTTGTTGTCCTCTCCCCCCGCCCCTTGGATGCATATGACGACGAGTGTCGTCATACCGCTGCCCTGCTACGTTGACCGACAAAGCTATACCCCATGTACATCCCAGCAAATGATCGCTATCACTGTTATGTGCTTCATCAGTACGCTGTGTTCCAAGGGTTTGGATACAGATGCACACATCACGGGAGCGACATTGGGCGTAACGGAGATCATCTACTCAATGCTTCGTATGCCGAACCGGCAGATGACAAGAAACATAGCGGATTAGCTGTGGGCACGGAGCGATTGTAAGCAGAGATAGAGGTATCAACATACTGATATCGGCGTGACAGTTCTTAGCACTGATATCGTGAACGGTTCAGTGTACTGATGGTTCACTGACCTCTGCAGGCTGCAGTATTCGCATCCTGGAAGACCACTCTCAGCGTAAACTTGGATGGAGTATATCCTAGTATATTCACCTCCGTTGTCAATGGGCTGCGCATTGAGGAATATTTCCCTTCCTCATGAGCACTTTTTTGTAGTCGGAGTCCGTGGTTCTAGTTGGGCAGTTCGGCCCTGGAGGTGGGGTCTTACCATACCTTAATCCCTTTGTAATGGGCCAAAAGACCACTTAGAGCTCGTCCGTCACTGCTTACCTTGCAGGGGGTTCAGTTGCATAAACTCACGATTCTCCATGCTAACGCCATCTGTAACGAATCATGTCTCACAACGCCCCGGAATACCCCTCTGTGTTGTCTCAGAATTTACGTACCCTTCACCTCTTTCTTTTTCTCCCTTTACTTTCCCTTTTTAGCTACCTCATTTGTCTCCCGCCGCACTCTGAGCTTATACAAAGCTGTAGGTTGGCCTACTACTAGATGTAATCTCGTCAGTCCACAAACCTTTTAGCCATCTCTCTGCGCTCCATAGGACTGCCTCTAGACGAGAAAGGACTACCATATAGCCCAAGTTATCACCTTCGGCCTACCTGGGCTATGTTGATCATATGCGGTCTACCGTTTGTACGTAGGTGCTCGATCTATACGCCTCGTTGCAGTTTTACAGGTAGCATACAAACGGCAGGAGATAAGGGCCCTCTTTAGACCACGCCCAGATCTCCTTACCCCTGTCGTCCCCCAACATTCAATTAGTCGTTCATGTACGATAGGAGGCGAAAGACAAATTCATCCCGTCTGGTGTCTCCTCTGATTCTGACCAGGGAGATGCTCTTGGTTTCGTGTAATAGTTCCGTTGATGTGAGTATAGCTCCATGATTTTACCTCCACTCGGATAGCCCAACCCAGCTGTATTGCAAGATATACAAGCTGATCGTTACGACACCAAGTAGACTTTCAAAGTGAGGTGCAAGACATCTGTCATGATGTAGTACGACTAGCAAAGCACAAAAGCGATCACAGCGAGGAGGAAAAGGAGCGCTGCGTAGCAAGCGGTGAGTGTCACCTTGAACCAATCTATGCTACCAAACCAGAAGGCCGCACTAAATCCAATGCCAGCACATGCTGCTGCAACAATCAGGAGGCCGAGTGGTAACACAAGTAACATGAACAAGGCCGCGCGATGGAGCTTGCTACTCTGTGCCTTCTATGGTCGTTAGTTGTAGCCGGAGCGACAGGAATCAGCAAGTATACAGAAAAATTGAGAGCCACACTTACTACAACGTCCCCAGGACCCATGAAACTCAAATATATTACTTGAGCAAAGCTGAAAACAATGGACAGCATACCACTCCCATAAGATGTTATCATGAAAATGTATGAAAATTGGCGGAGCCACTTCGAAATGTCTGTTGGGGGTGTGGCAGCCACATATACAGCGGAGGACCTGCACGTCGTGCAGGGAAGATGCATAAGCGCATGTAGGGTACCGTCAAAGCAACTCGGTTTGTAACATACGTAACCACAAGGGCAGCGATAACGCCGACATTATTTGTGCGATCAGTCAACAGTGCTTTGAATTCAGACCATTGCCCCCTCTGCTTGGATATTTTTTCAAGTTCATCCAGCGAAGGTACGCCAAGGAAGGCAAGGTAAATAGCTGCATGCATAGGTCAGCAAGAAAAAATGGGTGGACTATTAGGAATGTCATGAAGCGGCCACTCACTTTGTTGCAGCCGTGTCATGATGGGGGCAACATGGGGTTGTTGTTGTTGTTCTTCCTCGGCTC
The DNA here is from genome assembly GCA_024613145.1 of Pisolithus marmoratus. Lineage (NCBI taxonomy): Eukaryota > Fungi > Basidiomycota > Agaricomycetes > Boletales > Pisolithaceae > Pisolithus > Pisolithus marmoratus. The sequence continues at coordinate 105,813 of JANFAE010000050.1, forward strand.
GGCAGGGGACCTTTCTCCGGTCGAAAACAGGAAGAATATCAGATGTGTCTTCAGCTTGATCGGGAGCGTTGGATGGCGAGACCACATTAGTGAGAGCACCACTCTTGGCAGCACTGGGAGCTCCCACCATCGTATAACGACGAAGACGTAGAGGTTAGGCTACGACGAGGGAGGGAATCTGGACGCGAGCTAAAGGAGTCCCTTGCCTCCTCCCATTTAAGTGCTACTTACTGGCAACAGTTGGAGCGCCTAATTTATAGCCCATATTTGGGTCGTTTCAAACACTCGTCAGCATGGCGACCCTTGAACTTACGCAAATGAACCACCCACAAAGGCAAACATGACAGGCCACTTCAGTGGAACTGAGATGCTTACAGGGAGACGTGAAATTTGTTCCAAAGAAGCTATTGGTCTGGTTAGCTGTTCTGTTCCTCAAAGCAGAAACTCGGTGCAGCGATACCCATTGCAGTGTATTTTTTAATCCTCTTTTGGTTTTTTTTGAAGATTAGGAGTTCGAACACGACTTCAGTAAAGTTAGCACTTGCAATCGATGCGAATGACATGTGAAGAGACAGTATGGAAGGACTTCCTTCAGGGTCTTCCATACACAGCTAGGGCAGTGCTGGTGTGTGGTTGTAACGCCTCATTGGTGTAAACCCATGTAATGCTCCAACGTGTACTCCGAGTCGTGCCAGCACCGAAGCGTGGCATCCTTAGCAGGCAGTTGCAGGACGGAGTCACAGACACATCACTGGGTATTCTGCTAGAACTCCTGGCATCCAAGTCGTAGAGGCAATGTATTGTGGGCGGAAGGGTGGAAGCCCAAGTTCTTACATTCCTTGTGGCACCACTGCCAACCTGCAGGCAGCAATGATGAGACGCCGTTCAGATTGGTAGCAAGCAATATGGGCGCCTGAAGAAGGCCAGATCTGAGATATATGACCCAATATAATACGGCAGATGTGAACTAGGGATATCAGCAGAAGTTGCTGGACCTGGGGGAAATATGCGCCAGGTTCCTTCTTATCCTTGCTGGAGGGCATGAGGGATGGCATCCTAATATCCTCGTCGAAGCAGCGTTAAACGGACCTAATCGACCTCAGGTGCTTTGCAGGATTCGACAGAAAAACCGGATAAGCAAGAGTACAAGCTGCGGCATCAGAAAATGATGGAATTCGCAGTGCAAATACGGCATAGCATAACCTACGGTGGAAGTGAATCGAAGCTCTCACGTTCCACTTATATGTTCCGGACGCTTCAGCTATAGTCCTTCCTAATGCTGCTCGTTGTGGATGGTCATCGACGACCATGGGAAGGAACCCGAGTGCTAATTGCATTTTGTTCGAGTAGCTGGAATAGTGTGCAGGCGCGAAGGCAATTCGGTCCCACTGACTTGTCATAGCGATAGCGTTGGGCCGGCCCGATCTCCTTGCTGCCGCAATGCATCCTATACGGTGTATTTGCACGTGTTTGGTCAAAGATTTGTTCACACTTCCATTTTTGCTTCCATTTAGAGTTTATATTTTACCTTGCTTGGCAAGGTTCCTACCGCACCCATATGCGCCGTGGGAACCGTCGTACGATGGAAAAAATTCCCTTTCTCGGCGACTGGGTCCAACACTGCCAATCGATCATCCTCTGCCAAAGACCTTGGTGTACAGTGTAAACATATAAGTCGTAATACTGTACCAGAGCAAGGCTTTATAAGTTTTTATGATATTCAATTCCTTGGTCCGCTGTCTTTGTTCGATGTTCTGGTGATTTTCTCCAAGCAAGGTTGTCGCCGCCACCGGCGGCACTTCCCGAGTACTTAAAAGGGTCCGACCAGACCAAAGCTTGAGCGCTATTAGCTGCCATGCGGGGGTGGCAAGACTGGTCCCTGCAATGGAGTCCTCGCAATCGTGCCAGCCGGAGAAGGCCAGTTTGCTCCGCCGTCTTGATCGCGTGTGCGTTGCTGCCCCTCTCAACTTGAACAAGACTCTCTCGGAATCCATGGTATCCTACTCATCACACCGCATCGTTCTCTACATCAACACAATCCACTCAGTTCCGATCCCCCTAAGTGGTCGTTCCCGACCAGTCTAGATTCCGCGAGCAAGAGAGAGAGCTACAAGCGCGATGATAGTAATCAAGAGGGCATTGCCAAGAACTGTAGGTAGGTCTCCTAGATTGCGACACAGTCACCGTTGGCCCAGATATTACTCTCATTAGCATCTGTATCCCAAACGAGCTCGCCGGTCGACCGTGTCAAAAAGACGATATCGAAACCTTATCCTGGTCATGCTGTTCATCTCATACCTCATGGTTACTGCTCAAGCGCCATGCTGTATTATACGTATCAGCTGCCTGCTCATTTCCGCTATCGGTTAAATCTCAGCACATTGTATTTATATGAATGAAGTGCGGATGCAGAACACACGAATTCTTCCCCTATGTCTCTGCTCGACTTCTCCCCTGTCCGACAGGAGAGGCAAAGTCCTTTTCCCAAGCAGATACTACGACGCTTCACGACTCACCGTAACAGCACACCCGCTCAGGTGGTGCCAGACACCCTCCGGCCTCAACTTGATACCATTTCTGATCGCCGCCAGAACAACTCTACCGACACAGGCTTTCATCGTTCCCTTACTAACCAACTCTCCGAAGTCAGAGCTGGACTTGTTCTCCGTGTCATCTCGCTCCGTAGCCTCTCTTGTAGTGCCCAGATCAGCAGAAGCTCTACCCTGTCCGAGTCACAAGGCCCGAGCCCGCATGCCGCCAATATGTATAGTTTGGCGGAACACGTCGAAGTCCCTCAAACCTCGTCACCGATTTCTTCGGGATCTACCGCAAACCACCAGGCATTGGATCAGCAACAGCCATACCAACAAATGATGCGTAAGGCATCTGTAGCAGATGTGCCTGTCCCAGCGCTCCTGCAGCGGGGCATTCGCATGAGCAAGGTTGCGCCTCGATCACAACAAAGCTACATCTTCAGACTCGACGTCGACCAGGGTCAGATCGTCTGGGAATCTAAGAGGCTGAGAATCAGTGCGTGGAGCCTTAGTTCTCGCTCATGACCATCTGTTTCTAATCAGCACGATTATACATGCAGTACCCATCGAAGACATAAAGGAACTTCGATCTGGCTCAGAAGCCAGATATTATCGACACCAGTTCCAACTCAGTCTGGAGCACGAGCATAGATGGATAACCATCGTCTACCTCCTTAACGGCCAGCACAAGACGCTTCACTTGATCGCTCCATGCAAAGACACCTTTCAGTTATGGGATATTACACTACGAAAACTACACGCGATCCGTCAAAGGCTAAAGGCCGGCCTTGCAGACGAGGAGATGCGACACACTATGTGGATGAGGCAGTATTGGAAATGGTCTGACCGCGAAAACGATCAGCAACTGTCCTTCGATGAAGTCAAAAGACTTTGCAGGCGCCTCAGTATACACCCTTCCCAGGACAATTTGATGCGCTTGTTCGAGGCGAGCTAAACTTTTTATCTTCACCGCATAAGACTTTACTTATGCTCTTGAAGCAAGCCGATTCACAACGCAATGGCTTTCTCAATTTCAGTGAATTTGAAAAGTTCGTTAAACTCCTCAAGGCCCGACCGGAGCTCGATCGCCTCTATGAGGAGTGGTCCTCGAAAGACGGTGGAAAGTTGACGTTTGCAGTTTTTGAGGCCTTTATGCGGGAATGTCAAAAGGCGTGTCCTGTACCGCATGACCCTATACGCGCGTGAGCTGATTTGATCTGCAGTCATCTCTCGATCAGGAGGAGCTGAGAACAGTATTCTTGCGGTACGCTGACAACTGTCAAGCGAATGCTGCGACTACATCCAGTTCACCTTCACTGTCATCATCATGCTCGAACGACTGTGGGGATATAACCATGTCTCTGGACGCGTTTACTGATTTTTTACAATCCTCTGACAATTCTGTATTCACGGACCAACATGGAAGAGTATACCAAGATATGACACAGCCACTCTGCCATTACTTTATCTATTCATCTCACAATACGTATCTCGTCGGTCACCAATTAGTAGGGGAGAGTACGATCGAGGGGTACATCCGCGCTCTCCTTCAAGGCTGTCGGAGCGTCGAACGTAAGTGCATCCATCCGTCTTATTGCATTCTCTGATTCCCTTTCAGTGGATATTTACAACGGTGTTACCGAACCAGTAGTTTTCCACGGAAAGACTCTAACGTCAGCAGTGCCGGTCCGAGAGGTCTGCGAAGCAATATCGAAATCTGCCTTCGTCGCATCGCCTTACCCGATCATCATCTCTGCTGAATTACACTGTTCGGTTGCTCAGCAAGACATGCTCGTTGCGATCATGCACGAAGTATTTGGAGAAGCTTTGGTTAGTGCGCCTGTAGGGGAGCAGTTGAAAATTGATAAGCTTCCGAGCCCTGAAGAGTTGAAAGGGCGAGTATTACTGAAGGTATTTGTATGAAACCCGTAGGCGGGATCTTTTCCGTGACGGGTTGTCCTTTCCTGTTCTAGACTAAGAATCTCCATCTCTCAGAGCAAGAGCGGAGTCGCACGACAGGAGTGGTTGTCCATACGGAGACGGAGTTGGATATCTCCCGTGAAGCTAGCGAGGAACTGCGCGGGGCTAAGACACCGAATATCCAAGCCATCAAAGGTGCGCTGATCTGTCCGGTTTCTCAAAGCACACAGCGTTTTTAACCATGTTCGTGGGTATTACACCAAGTACCGGAGAAGACTTTTTCCACTGCTTTTGTACGTGCAGCAACAGAAACGTCGACAGCGTTTGCCAGGCTGTTGGTCAAGTCCAACAAGCAAGACACGAAAGTGAAGATGTCTGCCGCTATCGTCGCTTTACTGGTTTACACTGTCGGTGTGAAATATAGAGGCATCAAGGAGGAACGTTATCGTCCAGAGCATGTGTTTTCCCTCTCTGAAACCAAGGCGGACAAGGCTATGAAAAGAGATGCGGTGGACCTGATTAAGCATACCAAGGATCATCTCGTTAGGATATACCCCAAAGGCTCACGATTTGGTTCTACGAACTACCTCCCGCATCGGTATTGGGCGGCCGGAGCTCAACTCGTCGCATTCAACTGCCAAACTTGTGGTATGTTCGTGCTAGTGTTATGTGATTTTCTACGTTGATTGATCCTTCGATCGGAAGATCTGGGATGTATGATTAACCATGCGATGTTCCAGCGTAACGGGAGAGCCGGGTATCTTCTCAAACCGGAAGCCCTTCGTCTGCCCGACGAGAGCACACTGGCTCGCCGGACTCTGCACCATCTGGATGTTCTGGTGCGCAGCCTGTTTCCTGTACACTGGTTGTTGCCTTGCTTAGCGCTTGTACTTGCCGTTACTGCAGGTTATTTCAGCACAGCAACTTCAACGTCCGAAAGACTCCACAGGTCAAGAGATAATTGACCGGAACACCGTGGATCCCTATGTCGAAGTCTCAGCACACACTCCAGACTGGGCATCTTCCTCTTCTGCATGGCCGTCTCCAGGTTCGTCATCCCGGCGCACCCCATCACCGTCGACTACTGCAGGCGTAGCCCCCGTCCTCACCGCCCGCACGAGTCCCGTGAAGGATAACGGGTTTAACCCCGTTTGGCAAGAGAGTCTCCGTCTGACCTTTGAGTGCGCCGCGAACTTGTTGGAATTAGTATTTGTGCGGTTTGTAATCCGGGACAGAGACCGCCATGGGAAACCTATCGCGGTGCACTGCGTCAACTTGACAAATCTAAATATGGGTAAGCGTGACGTCTACGCGAATTGCATGGTTCGTTTGATGTAGTGTGGTCACTCATCCATTTTCTTGTCTGATCGACAGGGTACAGACATCTACCTTTGTATGATTCCCAGCTCTGCCAGTATCTTTTCTCGACGCTATTCGTGAAGTGTTCGTTGCAGGATGGTTGAATGTTCTACTATTCCCCCCACATTCCACAGGAATTCTGATCAGTTCACAAACACCCAACTACTAGCTTCGATATCCACGTATCTTTTCCGGCTGTTCAGTTCAAGTCTCGCCGAAATGTTTTAATCACACCAGCTGACTCTACGTCATTTCACCTTATGCCCACCTACAGTATGTTGTTATCGCATGCTTTAGGGCCCGTACATATGGGACCGATATCGATATGTATCAATCTGACATGAAGCTCGGATCATGATGTTCCCTGCTGCATCCTCCTATGTATACTTGGTGTGTTTGCATGTATTTGGTCAACACTTCTTCAGATTTTCCTTACAGAGATTCGGTCCCATTGAGGCTCTCTCAAGCCAGATTGACAGATTATAAACGCCAACGCTGCCATGTGGGGGACGCGCGGCTCCACATGTGGAGATGCAGCCAGTGGAGTCAGGACTGCCCCATAGACGCTCTCCCTGCGACGGAGTCCCCCTCAACTTTTGCAATTGCAGCTAGACTTATGTAAGGTCAAGTTGTTCCACCCTCTTCATCGCGTGTGCCCACCCCCATTATTTTCCCTTTCAACTTGAAGCTGAACAAGACCCTCTCGGAATCCATCCTTCTGTGTCCACCACTCCCTATTCATTCCGCCGCGTTGTTCTCGACCACATACACGGCGCCTATGAGGCTCATCTTTCCAACACTTCCCACCCTGGATGCGCTCCGTTGCATACACATTTACATCAACACAATCCACCAAATTTCGACTCCCCTGAAGTGGTCGTTCCAGACAGATTGGGATTCCACGAGTAGGGAGAGAGTCGCAAGTATGTTGGACGAGGATGATAGTAATCGAGATGGCATCATCAGGAACTGTAATCTTGCCTAGTAGGCACTGTGATAAACTCTTACCAGTCCACACACCAAAGACGCTTCTAGTGTTCTGCCACGGTCTCTCCTGGGTTTTGACTCAGTCATCGCTTGCGCAGCTATTGCTCCTCTGCACCTATCACACTGGCATGGCATCGACGAACTGCTACAAACCAACAGACGCGACGTCCAGTACCCTCAATGAGCTCACCAGTCGACCATGCCAAAATCAAGCACAACACTTACCCTGGCCATGCGGTACATCATTGGCATGTATTTCCTGTACTCGCCCTGTGTCCCGCGCTAAACAGCCTCGCACGCAACAAGACGTAGTATAGTAGCAGAAATAAGGAGAAAAATTGAGGTGTTGGTATGTATTAGGAGACGAGAGGGGTTGGAGTTGGGGAAATGGAATACCCCTTTCGAGTCTGTACCAGCTGCTGCGCCTGCGCCTGAGCTACTGGGCACGTGTGCAGAGACGGAGATACCTGTGTCGTCCAAGTCTGTTGATACCCCTGATCACGAACGAAGGCGAGTCGAAGACAAGGACACAGTTCGGGACGTTGATGTCGACGAAAACCACGCTGGAGTGGAGCTTTCAACCCCTGAAAATGTGCACGCGATAACGTCCTCTCCTCCACGTGGACGTGGTCATACTTTGCCACCACTGACTGCCCTCGCGGAGGAGCACGAGATCGAGGAACAAGACGACACACAAGTCGAAAACCAACCAGAAGAGACGAGCGATGAGACCAAAAATATAGAAGAAGAAGCAGCGCGCTTATCCAAACGTCGTCGTGTCTCGTCTGGTGGCGAAGAGAAGGATCAATCCGCTTTCATCCCAACTTGGAGTGGGCCCCACCGTTGTCTCCCAACTGTCCAGGGCTCTCGGCTTTTGGAGAATTTCGAAGTCTCGGCATTACCACTATTAGATATCGACGACGACGTCGAGATGATCAGTGCCACTGCGAAGGTGGCATCGAATCCGGTTCCGACTCTTAGCCGCCTCCGACATCGATGGAGCGCCCAAATACAAAGGAAACGAAAGCTCTCAACAGAGAATTCTGATGTTCTCGGAAGAAACGTCGCATTCCATCCGCCTCCTCCTAGTGCTCGGAGGGTGAAGGCGCGGCCGTTGTCGCTTCCGGTTGGGAGATCTTGGTCTGTGTTGTCTAGTGAGGATGGGTCTATAGATCTGGGAGAGAAGGCCAGCGGTGGTGCAGAATATGAGGTCCTGGACTACGAGGGAGGCGTTCGATGTGACCGGAATAGTAGGCATCACAGTGACACGGAGAGTAACGACGTACGTGCAAATTTTTCAGTCCCTGACGGAAACGTTGACGCCCTGCCATATCCCCCGCATTCAAGTCGAAATCTAAATCGAGAGCTCTTCGGGTTCATCCTGCCGGTGCCGTTGTGGCTCTAAATGGCAGGGTTGACGTCGATGCCCATGCGAACGGTATTTGCATCGCTACCAAGCAGAACAAGCTAGAACGATCCAAGTCAGAACATCATCCATCGAGGGTATCGACCGATCGCCCTCGGAAGCGGTTCAGTTTCAAGAGGTCCAGTTGGGCCGCTGGAGCTTCGGGTCCAAATCTGGCAGGTCTAGGTTATGGATCCGGCGTAACATTAGCGTCCGGCTCGGACTCGACAACGAGGTCGGGACTGGGATTCCAACCCGACGACGATCACGCTGGGGACCGATCGCCTCTCAGAGTATCGATGATGGACCTCCACGCTAAGATGGGAAATGCCAACTCCCTTGCCTTCGATTCATCGTTGTCGTTTTTGGGACCTCGCTCGGAGCATGAGCAGGCGATGTCGATAAGCACTGTCACGTCCATTCGGGATGCACTTGACGTGGATGACCTGCGTGGAAATATACGCGTCGAGGAGGAACTGCAAGACCCGGAAGGTGACGTACATGCATCACCCATCGTATTCGCATCGCGGGACAGCATGGTGGCTGATATGGACGTTGATCTGGGTCGGGGAGTTGCAGAGGGGATATGGGTGGCGTTGGAGAAGATGGAGGTGATGAGTGTTGAGGCAGCGATGGAGGTGTAGGTTGCATCATCAGTGTTCTTTTTCTTTCCATTCCCCCCTCATCTTTTTCTCGTTGAAATGGTCCGTGTAATTTTTGTCGTTTTGTGTTTCTTCCGAAGTTTTTCGGTGGTCTCGATGTGTTTACTGGTTCACGGGATTCAAGTGTATCGCCTATCTGTATTTGGGTGTTGTAGAACGAGTAGATCGCGTATAAGCTACCACAGTTATGTAGGACATAGGAGAGGATCCTGATGATAATCCACCCGTACGAACGAATTCGATTCGAGGTCGGAGTGATACTGCGGTCGTTAGCAATTGAGTTGGCTCTCGACCGTCTGAATCACTCACTGCATTATCTTAGCTTCTCTGCTCACGTTGAGTCCGGACTCGCGCCCATGATGCAATCCGCATGCGGCAGGCGTCTCCTTCGCTTCATCGCCGTCAGCCTCGCACAGACCGAACCAGTTGGCTGACGGAGACGCCTGTCAGCCATCGTCCCACAACAATAACAACGGGAAACACGTATAAATTGAGCGACCCAACATGGACTCATCCGCCAACTTGTCTTCCTACCGCCACCTGAGTGGGAACGATGACGGACGCCACTATCACTACTTCGACCAAGTCATACCTCATGTGCATCCTGGCGAGAACATGTCGCAGCGCAAGTTGAGTATGGAAGTAACGTCATTCTCGCGCCAGCAGGTGGTGGTAAGTAGCTATTGCGACATTGGAACCTGGGTGTCTGCTCAACACTTCCCACAGAGAGGGAGGATAAGAGGAAGCCGACGCTTCCTGACTAGAATATGAGCTGGTAGAGGTGAGTTGTCTTGATGAACTGAGATGCAGGGGTCTCACCAAGATGCACTGTTACTTGGCTCCATAGAACTGACACCCATCGTACCAGCTTGTAAACTGTCCATCACTCTCACTTACACTTGTCCCTCGTTGATAGTGTACAAATACGACTTTGATGATGTAGCTGATCAGGGTACATTGGAACAGGGAGGGGCAGAGGCATGTGCAGAGAGTCAGGGGTGGTAGGAGTGACAGGCAGTGAGGTCACGTGATTGGGTGGCAGGGGTCTCAAGTGGGTGTAGCAGTAGGAGTGAAGTATATAGAACTACAACAGCAGGAGAGCATGAGCATCTCAGACTGGCATTCCCATCTGGTGATGAGAGAGGAATCCAAACCCTGGGAAGGAGAGTGGTAATGGACCCAATCCCACTGCACATGGTAGCATTGCTCAGAGGTATCAGGCAATGGGACTAAAATGTGGACAGTGAACCCACCTCAGAAAGCAGTATTACAGAATCACCAACATCAGATGAGAGCACAAGAGCACTTGGAAGTAGCAAGGGGAAGCAGAGAACCTCACAGGCACCACAGATGGCAGCAGAAACAGACACACAGCAGAAGGCAGTGGAAGACAGCCTGGGGTTCAGGCTGAAACCAGCCATTTTTATGACACCAACAGCAACATACATGTACAAGCCTCATAACACACACCTGACAATGCCCCCTTCCCCAACCCCACAAACAACCCAGTATAGCAGGCAGCATCAGCCAACAATTGTGCAGCCACTGCACCTACAATTCAAGCCAGGGACAACATACACATCACATATGCAGAGCATGTACCACAGAGCTATGGCAGAGACAGCAAAAATGGTACCACTGTTCCATGGAGACTATGGCAACAAGGAGGAGCCAATGGAGTGGTTTGCTCAATTTCAGTTGGCAATACCAGATTTGTGGTCAGAGGCAAGAAAAGTGGCCTGGTTCAAGCTCCAGTTAGTGCCAGGAAGCTATGCAGATGATTGGTTTGTGGACTTACTGTCAGGGGATAAAGCAGACATGGCAGCCTTAAAGGCAGTGTTCATGAAAAGGTGGCCACCAGCAAGGCAACCCAAGCTAACAAGGGTGCAACAGTGGGAATGGATCAGGGACCAGGTACTGAAAGAAGAGGAAGTGGGAGAATGGATGGAAGAAGGGAGAGCAGGGGACTATGGGCATGTACTGTGGGCTGAAAAAGTCAAATGGCTAGTGCTGAGCATGGGAGATGCCAGAGGAATGCTAATCATAAATGCAGTAGAGGGAGCACCACAGATGCTCAGGGACAAACTGGATGAGGACTATTCAAGTTGGGAGGAGTTCATGGCAGCAGTGTGAAGCATCAAAGTGGAGAAACTCAGATGAAATAAGGAGAAACAGAACAAGGAGAGAGCAAGGGACCATGCACTAAATGCACTCCTCCAGCAGCAAATGAACAACCTGAACCTCTGATCAGCAGGAACAAGCACAAGGGGGGTACCATGACTGACCATCATACCACACCCACAAGCACAGTTTGCTGGAATGGGGCACCAGGCACCCACCTGGCAGGGAGTAAATGCTGGCTACATGGCATACCCCAGGGTGCAACAAGTGCCATTGACAAGGTCACAAATACTTGAGAAAGTGAACATGCTCCCATGCAGACCAAACACAGAAGGAGGAAGATGCCAGTATGAGGCAGATGTTGAGTCATGGCACAATGTGCATGGATATGATGCACCCCCATCCTTGGAAGGGCCATACCCATTGAAGCCAGGAATGGCAGCAGTAGGGGCAGGCAAGTGCTTCACATGTGGACTGGTCACAGACCCACTGCATGTGGGCAGTACATGTACAGCACAAGAGACACTTTGACCACATGAAATGTGCTGGAGACAGTTGGTAGCAGGGATGTTAAGAAGAGCAACTCAGCTGTGAGTGACAACAATGCAGGCAAACTACATGGGGCCAGTGGTGCAGAGCATCCCACAACTGAACCAAGTGGCAACATTAGTGCATACAGTAACCCCATGGGATGCATGGCAAAGTGAAAGCCAGGGGGAGTACCAGAGCACATGGGAATGGGAGCAGGAGGAAAGTGACTTGGGACTGCAAGCAACAGCAGATCAATTGTAGTCCTGGGAAACAATCTGCCCAATGACGATGCAGCACAAGAGACAGTAGAGGCCAAACAGCAGACTAGCCATAACATAGAGATGCAGATGAATACAATTGTTGATATCTATGTGGTGGATGCAACAGGAAAGCCAGTTAGCATGTACAAAAGCCACCCATTCCTAGCTGTACCAAGCTTGGAAGGTCTGCAAGGAGTATGTGTAAGATTCCTAGCAATGGTTGACAGTGGGGCCATGATAAATGCAATCAATTTGGAAGCATACCAAAGGGTGGCAAGGAGACTGGCCAGCCTAAGTCCATCCAGGCAGACATTGAGAATGGCAGATGGGTCACTAGTATGGTCCAGGGGTACATGGTCAGGCAAAGTATGATGGGGACCAGTGATGGTCAGCATGTCATTCAAGGTGTTCCCAAGCAGAGGAGCATGGAGGATGTTAGTGGGCAAGCCTATATTGGACAGAGCTAAGGCAGTGCATGACTATGGATCAGATTCGATCTTGCTACTGTGCAAGAATGTGAAGTACAAGGTAGTGAACTTCATAGGAAGGAACATCCCAGCATCAGCACTGCCTACCCAGGTGTCAGGACCAAGCAGAAGCAGAGAACTAAGGGAAGAAAAGGAGCAAGAGGGGGAAGAAAGTGAAGCAAGGGAAGCACAAGACCCTGGAGAGGTGGATAAAGAGGAGGGAGGAGTGAACAATGTATGAGTGGTGACAGCAGAAAAGCAGGAAGGAGAAGAGGGGAGGAGCATGGGAGAGCAGCTAGTGGAAATGAGTGTGGGTGAGAAGGATGATGAGGGCATGTTCACAAGGCTCACAGATAAGGGCCCATTCTACCCACCATGGGTACAGAAAGTGGTGGAGATGGTGGAATATGGAGACCTGCTGCCAGACAAGCTCCAGCAGGTGAAAGAACTGGTGGCAGAATTCATGGACACATTTGCATTGTCAGTGTGAGAGGTCAAACTGGTGGACTTCATCAAGTTCAGACTGAACATCCCAAAGGATGCCAAGTTTCCCCTAAAAGTCCATCAGAAACTGCTGACACAAGCCCAGAAGGAGTGGTACCTACCAGTGCTAGATGAGTTCAATGAGGCAGGCATTTTGAGGGACATCAGGTCAGATGAAGTTAAAGTGGTGCATCCCACCATGCTGGCACAGAAGGTGCATGGGGCATGGGACTGATGATAGACAAGATCAGGTGGATGGTTGAGGACAAGTGCATATGGCAGGCAGAAGTGCTGAGTGTGGACTTACCAGCAAGACCACTGCTGACACCAGACAAATGAGCACTGGAAAGCAAGCCCAAGTGGAGGGTCTGTCAAAACTTCATGGAAATCAACAAGGTAGTAACAGTAGCACCAATGCTGCAGGGAGACATAAGAGCAAAGCAGCAGAGGTTGGCTGGACACAAGTACATGTGCATGGTGGACTTAGCATCAGGGTTCTACATACACAATAGAAGTGGAGAAAGAAGACCAACCATACCTGTGCATATATATGGAAGGGTGAGGATTTCAGTGCTACCAAAGAATGCCCATGGGACTTTTAGGAGCACCAGCATGCTTCTCAGACATGACAAACATGGTGCTCAGAGACATCATCACAGAGTTGCAGCTGGAGATGTTTGTGGATGACAATGGCATGGCAGGAAATGAGTTCACAGAGCTGCTACAGTGGGTACACAAGTTCCTGATGAGGTGCTGAGAGTGAGATTTATCACTATCCCCACCAAAGACAAAGCTATTCCTCTCAGAAGTGGTCTTTGGAGGGGCAAGAATCAGCAAAACCAGAATCAAACCAGACATTGCCAAGCTGGAGGCCATAGCCAGGTGGAAAGCACCAGCAATGTTACTAGAGTTGATGTGCTTCCTGGGCTTAACAGGGTACTTCAGGTCATTGAGCAAGGACTATGCATGAATAGCAGCACCACTCACAGACCTGCAAAGGAACCTCGACCTTCCAGAGCCATCAATGAAAACAGGGAAGAAATGGTACTGCCAATACCTATGGGACAGGCTGCTGGAAAAATACTGGACACTGTGTCACACAAAAGTGTTCCTAAGGCTAAAGCAGTTGCTGGTAATGGAACTGGTACTGAAAGCCCCAAAGTTCAATGGGACACCATTCATATTGATGGTGGATGGGTGTAAGGAGGGGTTTGGAGCTGTCCTGTCACAGAGGTTTAGCACCATGAAAGCAAATGGAGAGGTGACCACAGAGACACACCCAGTAGGGTTTGCATCAAAAAGGACATTGCCATCAGAGGAAAAGTACAAGCCATACATCCCCAAGTTTGCAGCACTCAAGTTTGGATTCAACCATTTCAGTGACATGGTGTGGGGATTCCCAGTAGAGATAGAGATGGATTGCATAGTGCTCAGAGACCCACTGTGCAGCAAATGCCTATTGACAGCACATGTGAGGTGGAGAGATGGCATATCAGCATACCAGATCACAGACATGTGACACAGACCAGGCAAAATGAACAAGGCAGCAGATGTGTTGAGTTGCATGCACATGGGATGACCAACAGAGCCAGGAGACAGCAGTGTGTGGACAGTTAGTGAAGATTGGGAAGCAATGAAAGGAATCATACACAATTTGTTTGTGATAGGCCAAGATCCCTCTGTTGCCAGACTAAGAGACAGATTTGCCAATGAACTGCTGTTTCTAGAGGTCATGGAAGCCATCACCAAGCTGGATAAAGAGGACATGAGTAGGGAGCAAAGGAGGGCAAGACATAGAGCAGAGGGATACTGAATCAAGGATGGAAAGCTGTGGCACTTACTGTCAATCAAGTCTCTCAGAGCAAGGCTGGAGCTCAAGTGCATCATGCAAGAGGAGGCAGTTGAAGTGGCAGGGCAGGAACACAAAAACAATGGTCATTGGGGTAGGGACCCAGTGAAACTACGACTGATGGACAAATTCTACAGCCCAAGACTTGACCTGTTGGTGGAACAAGCCATATGTCAGTGCCTGCAGTGCAAGAATTTTGGCAACACAAACTTGCACTCACTACTCTACCCAATAACAAGATGGCACCTGTTCAAGCTAATGGTGGCAGACTACCTCAGCTTACCAAAAGGCAAAGGTGGGTACCATATGGTGCTACTAATGATGGACATGTATTTGCAGTACATATGGGGGTTCAAGTTGAAAACCCATGGGATGGCAAGAACAATGGTGGAAGGGCTGCAGGAAGTCAGATGAACATTCAGGGCCCAAGAAGCATTTATGACAGATGGGGGAATGCATTTTAATAATGGGGAGGTCAAAGCATGGTGCAAAGCCAATGCAGTAGATGTAGAAAAGGGCTGTAGGCAGCCTCAGTAGTGACTCAACTACTGAGGCTGCCTACAGCCCTTTTCTACAGGTTATGAGCCCTGCCTAGCATGGAAAATTTTATTGTAGGCAACTTGCAGTCGACTCGAACAAGAAGCTACTCAAGCTCGCTACAAAATATCTCTACTTCACTCAAAAGCAATAGGATATACTCTATGGAACCTGAGCTTGCAGAAGATGGCTGCAACTGGCACACCTATGGCAGTTGGGTGCTGAAGGCCATCTCTGAAGACAGCTTGATGAGTTACCTAGATGGGTCTGAAACATGACCTTCCACTCCAAAGTTACTACAGGGAGATGGACACCACAAACCAATGAGGAATGAGATAGCATCACAGACTGGCAAGCCACTGATGATGCATGGCAACAACAGGCTGCAATGGCCCACCACCTTATTATTTCGGGTCTACCTGATTCAACTCTAATGCTATGTATGCACTTAGAAACCCCTCATGAGACATTCACCTACCTCGAGAACCACTATGGTTCAATTCTGAGACCAGAGAGGCCAAAGTTTGTTGATGAAGCTGTTCAACAGCACAACCTGCCATCTGAGCAGTACCTGACTGGTGAAAGTGCTCAGAGCACTTGCGACAGCAACAACAAACCACTAGATGCACCTGGAGTAGAGGAGGACCCCTCAGATTTCCCAAATGACTGTGCCAAGATCCCAACTGGGCACCAGGAACCCACAATGGAGATCATAGATGTGCGGCATGTGGAAAGTAACTTACTGGTGAATGGAATTGGGGCTGTGTCTGCACAGCAGCCAGACAAACATGCAACTGTGCCTGAAGCACCTGACAAGAGTGGTCAGTGCATACTAGACAGCAAGACTGCAATGGGAGGAAATGAGCCTAGTGCTGTAGCTGACATGCATGATCCACTTGCCTCCATTGGCACAAATGCTGAGCAATGACACTGACCTCAGTGGAGCTGTGAGGCCCTCAAGCCTGCAGCAGGCACCACCAAGCAGGCCAGCAAACGTTCTATTGACAATGGATCACAAACACCCATCAAATGCAATGAGCATGTCAAAGACAAACTGCCAGGGCAGATCCACAGCAACAGTGGGAACCCTAATGGGCACCCAGAGCCCAACACTCCAGTAGAAGATATGTCAGAGTTGGCAGATGACTGCCAAGTGGACAAGATCAGGGGTACAGATGCGATGATGTTAAATACCCTTATAAACGACTCAAGTATGCCTGACAACTGCAGTCAGCACATTGTAGATGAGGCCATAACAAGGGATGACTCACCTGGACTCAAGTGCAAGCCTGACCAGCCTGCATGCATCCATATGCATCAACCTGTGGCCACTCTGGCCATATCTTCCTATCCAGCTCAAATCGACATCCCTACAATTGAGAATGTACCATGAATGTCTACCAAGATGACAGTACCAGGTGCAGAGCACCCTGATAGAGAGCCAGACTGGTCCTCACAACTACGAGAGACCAAGCACCCTCAGCCTGATCACAATTGCACCCACTGAAGGCACCCCACACTGGATACCCCACCTGACAAGGTCTGGGGGGTGGGGGTACATAGGCTTGCTCGAGTGGATGGGGGGAATAGTGCAGACATTGGGTCAACAGTGACAAAGCTGAAGATAAGAGATGTCAGCGCTCAAACCACCCAAGCACTGCCTGACTTACCACATCCAGAAATGTGCCCAAAGGAGCCTGATAAGGCTGAGAATACCAGTGGTGGGGGTGACAACACACTCAGCAGTGAGTTCATCGACTTGGATGGAGTTGAAGGATTGATGCTAGCTGGCAGCCAAGGCCAGCATAGCCAGCAGGAGATGAGTGGCTTGCCTGCACCACCAAATCCCATTCTGAATGGCACCAAGCACCTTCCTAGGACCTACAGGGTCACCTATCAAGGTGGAAGGATCAAATGAATGGCTAAAATTGTCAGCAATGCTCTAATGAGGCGAAACACCTACCATGTCCAAGTGGCCCCCAAGCGGTCTTCTCTAGCTCACTCGTGGGTGACAAATGTATGCTGTAACAAGGTTAGGCATGCAAGACGAGTCAGAACGAGAGGGCCCATGCACCAGACAGCTCGCAATCCTATGCAGCTGCTTCAAATGCTCTCAAACCCCTCGAAGTGACTCTGGAATGTCACCAACACCTACTGGCAGGAGGGGGCACCTCCCATATCGATGCAGAACGACGCAAAATGGCAGAGAAGTCATCCTGTGGCCAAATGGCTGCCTTGCAGCAGCAATAGGAGGAGAGATGACACCTGTACTGGCATGTACTCACCTGCACCATCTAAATGGCCTCCCAATGGCCTCACACATGCTCTGTCAACCCTCAGTGCCTGGTGCTGACATGGCAGGATCAAGACAAAACCTAAAAATGTCAGTAGATCCAAAACAAATGTTGAAAATACTGGACAGGCCAGGACTCAAACTTGGGACCCCCAACACACTAGGTTTGGTGCACTACCACTGTGCTACCAGTCCTACAGTACAAGATGCGGATTCTACTACAAGTAGGTTCCAACAGTAGAGCAGCATGTGGTAGCTGCATACGCACCATGGGTGAACAGCCTGGTGGAGAATGCTAATGGGAAGCTTTTAGGGCAGTTAAAATGAATGTGCAGTCTGGAAGTAGGAGAGAGCAAGGATGATGCACCAAACACAGCAAACATGCCAACAGCATGGCCAACCCATTTTGAAGAGGCAGTATGACAGCTGAATGAGTGGGTAATCCCAGCATTCCACCTCTTGCCAAAAGAGTTGCTATTGGGATTCATAGTCAACACAATGCAAACACCAATAGAGGATGCAACAGGCACACTAACAGACAGAGACATGGAGGTGCAAATGGCCTACATGGAGCAGCAGTGACTAGATGGGGCCAGCCAGGCAATCAAGCATGCAGTCAAATGGAAGGTAGCATTTGATTGAAAGGTGATGAAGTCAGCAGTGGGGGAGATAGTGTTCTGAGAGGGTGATCTGGTACAGGTCTATGACAATGCACTAGACTTCACAATGGCAAGCTCAAGAAAGCTGCTACCCAGGTGGTCAGCACCAAGGCAGGTGGTGGAGAAGATAGGAAACTCATACTGGGTGATGACACTAGAAGGGTTCCCAATAGGAGGGTTGGTGCACATGAGGAGGCTACAGCTGTTCATGCCCAGAGAAGGGTCAGCACTAGAAGAGCTCCAGGAGGCAGAGAAGGAGGAGCAGAACAGGAGAGAGACAGAAGGGGAGCTGGGAGAGGAGGAGGATGGCAACAGTTGGACAAGCGAGGTGGAGGATGGAGAAGGGTAGCAAACCTGGGGGTTTGCCTGGTTAGTAGGGGGCAGATGGAACAGGGAGGGGCACAGGTGTGTGCAGAGAGTCAGAGGTGGTAGGAGCAACAGGCAGCGAGGTCACGTGATTGGGTGGCAGGGGTCTCAAGCAGGTGTAGCAGCAGGAGTGAAGTATATAGAGATACAACAGCAGGAGAGCACGAGCATCTCAGACTGGCATTCCCAACATGCTCACAATCTTGGAGCAATCATCATTTTCAACAGTGATGCTTTTTGCAGGGTCGCAACCTCACTGTAGCTGCGGAAGAACACGATGCCAGGACTAGCTTACTATCACAACGAATGGGGAATCTCTCGGCGGAAAGGACTGTATAGCCTAGGAGGGATGATGACAAGTACGAGCAGGTCGCGCTGACGAGCGCGGTGTAGTACATAGACACTACTTTCTGTCAAAGCGAGCAATTATCACAGCATGCTTGCATGATCCAACAGAGTGCTCGACGTACGACTTTCCTTCGTCATGGTTTGATTGAGAAGTACGCTCTCACTCACATAAAGCTGCTTTCGCCGTTACCCTGTGTGCCTCGACATCAACAGGCGATAAGATCGAAGTCGATTCTTCAATGGCGAGCAGAAACTCATACACGACTAAGAACTGGACGTGAACTGTCATCGCGAATGCTACTGTACAACTTATCTTCTTGTTTGTGAATGAGCTGCATCGTCTTTTGGGATCGCACTCGCTCACACAATCCATGTCCTTCGTCAAGACAGGGGCGCCATGTCCTACACACCTGCGGAAATTCTGCGTACTCGTGGCAGTGCCCATAAACCAAACCACATGTGTACGCACCATGACTCAGTCAGTTCGTTGATCGAGACGAATGTCAGCCATCGTCCCACAACAACCAAAATTACCTATAAATTCGTCAATCCCCGCCATCGAGGTGCCCGCCAACTTGTCTTCCTTCTCCCCCCACCACTTCGATGCTGCAGCATACCACGACGAACGCTGCCACGCCGCCTCTCCACTACCTCATGCACATCCTGGCAAATGATTCGGGTTACTGGTGGGTTCGATGCTTCACCGATGCTCACTCCGTTTGTGTTCTAACGAGGTAGATACAGATGTGCTACGACATCACACACAGGCTGCCGCCAAGTCGAACGGTGAACATCTAGTACTGGGTAGCTATATTCTAGCTGATCACTCAATACTTTCCTCCATGCTAGAGGCCGTCAGGTGTGGATGCCGAGTGATTGTAAGCCGCTGCCTCTACCACCTGGAGAGGTATTCATATGCTCTCAAGTCGCAGCTCCTGGCTCTGATGTGAATGTTTCAGCCTTACCGACTCGTGGAGGCTCCAAGGCTGGCGTGACAAAACGACCACGACCCTGTCTAGTGTGATGTGGATGGACTTACCCAATCATATTCACCCCTGTTGTCGACGGGCTGCGCAGTGGACACCCTCGGCATTCCTTCATAGTCAGAGTCCATCGTTTTAGTCAGGCAGCTTGTCTCTGGCATGCGCCATACCGCGACCCGACGACGCATACAAAACCCTTGTCCGACGCAGAGGTGGTACGTATTGGCGAGTTTCCGCAACAGCGATCGCATGGCTGACACGTCAACTTTCTCTGCAGCCGTAATCAGCACTCAAAGACCACGTCTCTAACCAGTCCGCATAAATGATGTCAATGGTGACGCCAGTACTAGCTTATTTACTCGCAGGTGAATCACACGGAGGCGGAGACCACTGCGAAATGGGAGAGCACGAGACACGATGCAGGGGAATCACAAACCTAGCGAATGGATCGTGCGGTAAATGTAATCTTTTGGCCTTCGCACTGTAGATGTTGTGGTCTGTACGTACCTTCTTGGGATAAGAAATGCGCGCGGACAGACCCTCAAATACATAATCTATTAAGGGTACAGCGTCTTGAAGACGATCCGAGGGCATACCTTAATTGCGCCTGACAGGGAAACGTTCCCGAAAAGTTCAGGTGGGCCACAACTGAGTGCACTTCCCGGGCCATACGCGCCCTTCCGCATATACAGTCACCCTATCTATCTCAAAGTAAGATTTATGTTCGATTGCGAGTACTCACTTGTTAACGGCGGTCAAATGTGGTGGATGAGTGAGGATGGAGAAGCAGTACTGCGCACTGCGAGAAGTCGGAGTACGTCCAGGGACAAATACATGCATACAAGAGACGTCATCTAGGTCACACTAGCTTTCTTCAGCGTGCGGGGATCTTAGTACAGGGAACTGCGTAGGAACCAAAGGCAGTATAGGGAGGTTCCATTTATGTATAGCACTTCGACCCAGCTGAGCTTCATCGAGGAGGTATTCTGTAAGGGCCATTCACGCTCAAACACTTCCTTCCATCGTAACCCAGATTCGGTTTCTTCGTGCCTACTCGATGGAGGCAGAAGACAAATCAATCACCTCTGAAGTTCCCGCTGACTTGACTAGCGAAGTGCTCATAGTATCATGCAAACGGTTCCGCAAATGTGAGTGGTATGTAGGTTCATAATGTCCATCTCTGCTCGAATAGTCCGACCCAGGATAGCGCCCGCGCTCTATTCCTATGACATAAAACTCATTGATACAAAAGTCAAGTGTCCGGACTTCCAGAGTAAAGTAGAAGATCCATGTCGTGATACAGTAGTACTAGCAAAGTGCAACAATAATCAAAAATAGGATAAACAGGAGCGCTGCGTAGCAAGCGGTGATGAGCCCCTTCATCCAAAGTACGTTACCGAGCCAAAGGGCCCCGGTAAATCCAACGCCAGCACATAATGCTGCAATAAGTAGGAGGGTGAGTGGCAACATCAGTAGCGCGAAAAGAGCCGCGCGCTTGAACAGGCTCGCCTGCACCGCCTATGGTCGTTGTTTGTAGCCGGAACAACAGGAATCGGAAAGAATATTGAATATCCGAGAGCCACACTTACATCGATATCTGCGGGACCCATGAAACTCAAATATACAATTTGGGATATGCCGAAAACGATGGACAGCATTCCACCCCCATAAGAACCTAGCATGCAAACGTATGGGAATTGGGCATGCCATGTAGAAATATTAGTTGGGGGGTTGGCAGCCACATATACAGCGGAGGACCTGCATCGAGACAGTGTAAGCGCAAGGTATGTAAGCTAGAGTAACTCGATTTGTGGCGTACGTAACCACGAGAACAGCGATAACGTTAACATTATTTGTGCGATCAGTCAACAGTTTATAACATGTAGCATATAAACCGGAAGAAGTAAGGGCCTTCTTTAGATCAAATCTAGATCTCCATGCCCCCAGCCTTTGGTTCTTCGTCCATATACGAGAGGCAAAAGACAAGCCCATCGCATCTGATGTCCCCTCTGATTCTGACCGGGAAAAGAGCTTGGTTTCGTGCAACGGTTCTGTCAATGTGAGTGATAGCTTCATGTGTTCACCTCCGCTCAAAAAGCCCGATTCAGTGCGGCGCTCACGCTGTACCTCAAGATATAAGGTTAATCCTTACGACCGTACGATGCCGAGTGTCCGACACTGTTGTGATGCAGTACGACTAGCAAAGTACAAAAGTAATCACAGCGAGGATGAAAAGGAGCACTGCGTAGCAAGCAGTGATAACCACCTTCATCCAAAGTATGCTACCAAGCCAGAGGGCTCCAGTAAATCCAACGCCAGCAAGTAGTGCTGCAAGAAGCAGGAGGGCGAGTGGCGACATTAGTAACGTGAAAAGGGCCATGCGATAGACCGTGCTGGTACGCGCCGCCTATGGTCATTGGTTGTAACGAGAGCCGCGGGGCTCAGTGAGGGTATAGAATAACCGAGAGCCACACTTACATCAATATCTCCAGGACCCATGAAACTTAAAAATATGACATGGGCAAAGCTAAAAACGATGGACAGCATACCGGCCCCGTAAGAGGCTAACATACAAACGTATGGGAACTGGGGGAGCCACTTAGAAATGTCTGTTGGGGGGTTGGCAGCCACATATACAGCGGAGGACCTGCATTGGCCAGGGGCAGGGACAGGGTAAGTACAACGTGGGCATCAGAGCAACTCGGTTTATAACACACGTAACCACGAGGGCGGCGATAACACCGACATTATTTGAGCGATCGGTTAACAGCGCTTTGAATTCAGACCATTGTCCACTGTCCTCGGACATCTTGGCAAGTTCATCCAGCGAAGGTGCGCCGAGGAAGGCAAGGCAAATAGCTGCGTGCATGGGACAGCAAAAAAAAAATGGATGGACTGTTAGGAATGCCATGAAACTATCACTCACTTTGTTTCAGCCGTCTCTCGATGGGGGCAACATTGAGGGAGGGATCCTTTCTCCGGTCAAAAACAGGGGTAGTCATAGGTGGAAGTTAGGCTACGATGGGGGGAAGGGGATCCAGGTGTGAACTGAATGAGGCCAAGCTTGCCTCCTCCCATTTTAAGTGTTGCCCATACAGTTTGAGCGCCTAAGTTATATAGCCCAGATCCGAGCCGCTTCGAAGACCTGTCTGCATGGCAAACTTTACATAAGTTTACGGAAATGTACCACCCACAAAGATAAACACTAGCAAAGCCACTTGGAACCGAGATACTTGGAGGGGAACATGAAATTTGGGCCGAAGAAGCTTATGTTGGTCTGGATATAGTTCTGTTCTCTCAGAGCAAAAACTCGGTGGCGATACCTATTGCAGATTGTGTTCTTTATTTTTTTTTTCAGATTTTTTAAAAATATTTGGAGATCGAAGGCGACTTCAATAAAGTTAGGGCTTGCAATTGGTCTGAATGACGTCAAGAAGCGGTATGGAAGCCTTCAGGGTCTTCCATACATGGCTAGGTCATCGTTAGTGTGATCATAACGCCTGACTGCTGTAAACGTACACAATCCCCCAATATGTACTTCTGCAAGCACAGAGGCACGGTATCCTCAGTAGGCAGTTGCAGGACTGAGTCACAGACACATCGCTGGGTATTCTACGAGAGCTCCTGGCATTCAAGTCGCAGGCGCAATGTACTGCAGGGCGGAAGGGTAGAGTCAAACGAGGTTCTTACGTTCTATATACCGGTGAAGTCAACCTGCAGGCGTCAATGGGACACAGTTGAAGTTGGTGACTTCCTCTACGGCACTGGTTCAACGGGGACGGTCATCACACACCATGGAAAGGGACTCCAGGTGGTA
This sequence comes from Pisolithus marmoratus, assembly GCA_024613145.1. Classification (NCBI taxonomy): domain Eukaryota; kingdom Fungi; phylum Basidiomycota; class Agaricomycetes; order Boletales; family Pisolithaceae; genus Pisolithus; species Pisolithus marmoratus. The sequence goes on from JANFAE010000050.1 coordinate 129,394, forward strand.
ATCGAATTTTGCTCGTGTACTAGCTGGAATAATGTGCTGATAGTGAGGGCAATTTCAGCCCCACTCTTGGCCCGAAGCCTGCATCCTTGCTGCATCCCATACTTGGTGTGTTTGCGTGTATTTGGTCAACTTGTTTTTTCGCACAGTTCATCACTACACAAGAGTCCGACAGATTGAGCCAATCTTAACGCTGCTGGTCAGGGGTTCTCTCAGCCCCTAGACAGGAAGGCCAATTGCCCGCTTCATCACGTGTGCCGGGTGCCCACGCTCTCAACTTGAACGAAGCCGATGATCTCGGAATCCGTCCTTCTGTGTCCTTCACTCGTCCCACCGCATCATTCTCGACCTAGCTATGCGTGGCACCTGCGAGGCCCATGTCGATGTGCTTCATTCGATGCACGCATTTACATCAACACAATTCAATCCCCCTCAAAGTGGACGCTCCAGACCGATCGGGATTCCACAAGTAGGGAGAGACCCGTAAGCGTGGTGGTAGTAGTCAAGAGGGCATCGCTGAGAACCGTAGGTGTCCTTCGTCTCGCCAGGTACGCATCGTAATAAACTCTTGCCAGTCCACACACCAACTAAGGCGCCCCTAGTGTTCTGTCACGGTCTCCCAGATTTTGATGCAGTCACCGTTGACTCGCCGGTCGACCGTGCCAAGAAAACGATATTAAAACCTTATCCTGGTCATGTTGTTACCTCCCGGTCACTGCTCAAGCGCCCTGCTGAACTAGATAGATCAGCCGCTTACTCATTTCCGCTATCGGCATTATATTTAGATGGATGAAGTACGGACGCAGAATACGCGCTTTCTGCTACAGTGTCTCTGCTCGACCACCCCCCCCCCGGGAGGAGAGGCAGATTCCATTCCCGAAGCAGATAATACGACGCTTCATGACTCACCGTAACAACACACCCGCTCAGGCGGTGCCGGACGCCCTCCGGCCTCAACTTGATACCATCTCTGATCACCGCCAGAGATCACCGCCAGAGCAATTCCACCGACAAAGGCCTCCGTCGTTCCCTTACTGATCGACTCTCCAAAGTCAGGGCTGGACCTGCCCTTCGCACCATCTTGCTCCGTAGCCTCTCTTATTGTGACCGGATCAGCAGAAGCTCCACCCTGTCCAAGTCACGAGTCCCCATGCCACCAATATTTACAGTCCGGCGGAGCTCGTCGAATCCCCTCAAACTTTGTCACCAATTTCTTCAGAAACTACCACGAACCACCACGCATTGGTTCAACAACAGTCATTCCAACAAATCGTACGCAAGGCATCTCTGGCCGATGTGCCTTTCCCAGCGCTCCTGCAGCAGGGCATTCGTATGAGCAAGATTGTGCCTCGATCACAACAAAGCTACATCTCCCGACTCGACGTGGACCAGGGTCAGATCGTCTGGGAATCTAAGAGGTTGAGAATCAGTGCGTGGTGCCTTCCTTCTCGTTCATAATCACCTGTTTCTAATTTGCGCGTGCGATCCCACGCAATTATACGCGTAGTACCTATCGAGAATTTCGATCTGGCTCAGAAGCGAGATACTATCAACAGAATTCACTCTGGAGCACGAGCATAGATAGATAATCATCATCTACCTCAATGGCCAGCACAAGACGTTTCACTTGATTGCTCCGTGCAAAGATACCTTCCAGTCATGGGACATTACGCTACGAAAACCAGATGCGATCCGTCAAAGGTTAAAGAATGGCCTTGCAGACGAGGAGATGCGACACATTATGTGGGTAAGGCAGTAATGAAAATGGCCCGATTGCGAAAACGATGAGCAACTATCCTTCGATGAGGTCAAAAGACTTTACAGGCATCTCAGTAATCACCCTTCCCAGGACTATTTGATGCGCTTGTTCGAGGTGAGCTAAACTTTTATTTTCACCACAAAAGACTTTACTTATGCTCTTAAAGCAAGCCAATTCACAACGCAGCGGCATTCTCAATTTTAGTGAATATGAAAAGTTCGTCAAACTTCTCAAGGCCCGACCAGAGCTCGATCGTCTCTATGAGGAGTTGTCCTTGAAAGACGGTGGAAAGTTGACTTGTGCAGTTTTTGAGGCCTTTATGCGAGAATGTGAAAAGGCATGTCCTGTATCGTATGTCCTTATATGTGCGTGAGCTGATATGATCTACAGTCCTCTCGATCAGCAGGGGTTGAGGATAGTATTCTTGCGGCACGCTGACAACTCTCAGGCGAATGCCGCGAATACATCCAATTTATGTTTCTCGACGCGTTTACTGCTTTTCTACCATGCTCTGACAATTCTGCATTCACGGACCGACATGGAAGAGTATACCAAGATATGACACAACCACTCTGCCATTACTTTATCTATTCATCTTGCAGTATGTATCTCGTCGGTCACAAATTGGCAGGGCACAGCACGATCGAGGGGTACATCTGCACCCTCCTTCAAGGCTGTCGAAGCGTCAAGCACAAGTGTATCCATCCACCTTATTGCACTCTCTGATTTCCTTTCAGTGGATATTTACGACGGTGTCACCGAACCAGTAGTTTATTACGGCAAGACTTCAACGCCAGCAGTGCCCGTCCGAGATGTCTGCGAAGCAATATCGATATCCGCCTTCATCACATCGCCTTACCCGATCATTATCTCTCCTGAATTACACTGTTCAGTTGCTCAGCAAGATATGCTCGTTGCGATTATGCACGGAGTATTTGGAGAGGCTTTGGTTAGTACTCCTGTAGGGGAACAGCTGAAAATTGATAAGCTTCCGAGCCCCGAAGAGTTGAGAGGACGAGTATTACTGAAGGTACTTGTATGAAACCCGTAGGCGGGATCTTCTCGTGACGGGTTGTCCTTTCCTGTTCCAGGCAAGGAATCTCCATGTCATGGAGCAGGAGCGGATTCGCACGAAGGGAGTGGTTGTCGATACGGAGTTGGATATCTCCTATGAAGCTAGCGAGGAACTGCGCAGGGCTAAGACACAGAATATTCAGGCCATCAAAGGTGCGCCGATTCGTCCGCTTCCTCAAAGCACGCAGCATTTTTAACCGTGTTTGTGGGTATCGCCAAGCACCGGAGAATTCTGTTTCCACTGCTTTTGTACGCGCAGCAACAGAAACGTCCACAGCGATTGCCAGACTGCTGACCAAGTCCAACAAGCAAGACACGAAAGTGAAGATGTCTGCCGCTCTCGTCACTTTACTGGTGTACACTGTCGGTGTGAAATATAGGGGCGCCAAGGAGGAGCGTTATCATCCAGAGCATGCGTTCTCCCTCTCTGAAACCAAGGCGAACAAAGCTATGAAAAAAGACGTAGTGGATCTGATTAGGCATGCCACGGATCATCTCGTTAGGATATACCCCAAAGGTTTGCGATTTGGTTCTACGAATTACCTCCAGCATCGGTATTGGGCAGCTGGTGCTCGACTCGTTGCATTCAACTGCCAAATATGTGGTATGTTCGTGCTAGTGTTATGTGATTTTCTATGTTGATTAATCCTTTGATCGGAAGATCTGGGATGCATGATTAACCATACAATGTTCCAACGTGACGGGAGAGCCGGGTACCTTCTCAAGCCGGAAACCCTTCGTCTGCCCGACCAGAGCATAGGACTCTGCACCATCTAGACATTGCTGTGTGCAGTCTCCTTGCTATAAACTGGTTGTTGCCATGCTTAGCGCCTGTACTTGTCGTTGCTACAGGTCATTTCAGCACAACAACTTCAACGTCCGAAAGACTCCACAGGTCAAGAAATAATTGACCGGAACACCGTAGGTCCCTATGTCGAAGTCTCAGTATACACTCGGGACTGCGCATCTTCCTCTTCTGCATGGCCGTCTTCAGGTTCGTCGTCCACACACACCCCATCACTGCCGACTACTTCAGGCATGGCCCTCGTCCTTACTGCCCGCACGAGTTCCGTGAAGGACAACGGTTTTAACCCCGTTTGGCAAGAGTCTACGTCTGACCTTTGAGTGCGCCGCGAACTTGTTGGAATTAGTATTTGTACGGTTTGTAATCCGGGACAGGGACCACTGTGGTAGACCCATCGCAGTCCACTGCATCAACTTGACAAATATAACTATGGGTAAGTGTAAATTCCACGCAAATCGCACGGTTCGTTTGATATGGTGTGGTCACTCATCCATTTTCTTGTCTGATCGACAGGGTACAGACACCTACCATGATCGTTGCAGGATGGTTGAATGTACTACTATACCACCCATACCCCCTCCATACCTATCTCAAATTGTAGTCCACTCGCAAGCACCCAACTAGCTTCGATGTCTTCGTATCTTTTCCGACTGTAGTTCAGGTCTCGCTGACATGCTTTAATCACACCAGCTGACCCTATACGTCATTTTGCCTTATGCCCACCTACTATAGGTAAGTGGAGTACATGTACTGCGACAAGGTTTGTTGCTGTAAGCAAGTCGGCGATCTCCAACAGTACGGTGAGGGCACGAACGATTCCAAATCTCAACAGTTATCACATGCTTTAAGGGCCCGTATGGGGTCAACATCAATATGTATGTATCAACCACAAGGCTCGGATCACGATGATCCTTTATACTTGGCGTGTTTTGCATGTGTTTGATCAACATCCCTTCAAACCTCTATTGCAGGGATTGGTCTGACTGAGGCACTCAAGCCCAGCTTTACAGATTATAGACGCCAACGTTGCCATGTGAGGGATGCGCGGCTCCACATGTGGAGGTGCAGTCAGTGGTGTCAGGACTACTCCCCTCGACGCTCTCCCTGCGACGGAGTCCCCCTCACGCTTTTGCAACCGCAGCCAGACATAAGGTCAATTTGGTCTGCCCGCTTCATCCGTGCATCACGCGCGTTGTTTTCCCTCTCAACTCGAGATTGAACGAGACCCTCTCGGAATCCATCCCTCTTTATCTGCCACTCCCTACTCATTCCGCCGCATCGTTCTCGACCACATACGCGGCGCCTCTGAGGCTCATGATTCTAATGCCCCCTTCCCTGGATGCGCTCCGTTACACACATTTACATCAACATAATCCACCAAGTTTCGATCCCCTTAAGTGGTAGTTCCAGACAGATTGGGCTTCCATGAGTAGGGAGAGAGCTGCAAGTGCGTTGGACGAGGATGATAGTAGTCAAGAGGGTACTATCAAGAGATGTAAACTTTCCCAGTAGGCACTGTAATAAACTCTTCTCAGTCCACACACTAAAGGCGCCTTTAGTTTTCTGTCGAGGTCTCCTGGGTTTCGACACAGTCACCGCTTTCCCAGCTATTACTACTACCAATTCTACTCATCGTAGAACCCTTTTGGCTCACCATTTTCTCTCCCTAATTAATACTCATTCCCCTGCTGTCCTTTCTCTCCTCCACCTTCCAAATGGAGGAGACTGCCAAGGTATTTGAGTCTGACACTAGAAGCTATGGCAAAGTTCAACGGCAACACACCTGACGTTGAGATGTGCGCTATTTCAGTTGGGGCGCAGAATGTCAGCCCATGCTTCTGGATACGTGGAAGTGAGCTCGTTACCCCCCGTTACCTTACCAAACCATTCATCCACCTCTGCAAAGGTATCCGCATTCCGTCACGTGCGCCAAGGAGGGTCTAGGCACCTATCTCGGTACGCTCAAGAACGTGAGTCACCTCAGGGTCTTATGCTGGACAGGCTGTATCGCGCGTGATATTCGTCTAGCACGCTCAACCTCCTAGGAATGCAAACAGCGGTTTGGTCAAGTTCAGTCAGACACTTTTATCTGGGTATGGTAGATTCGTTGGCGGGCGTCGAGGAGGAAAAGTGGTATGTCAAGGGCAGTGTTTGGGTTGGGTCGAGAGGGAAGACCCCTCTCACAGATGAGATTCGGGAACAAGAAACATCTGTCGTTGGTAGTGTGCTCGTCCAACGGTGTTCTACGGATAAGGCCGGAGCAAGGATGGAGGAAGCATTGTGCCGAACACCTGGATATAGAGATACATAAATGCTCACAAGTGACAGCTCCTAGCTCTGATATTGTGGACAGTTCAGTCTCCTGACAGTTTACCGACCTCTGCAGGCTGCGATACTCACGACAACGGCGATACCCCTTAGTGTGAACATCGATGGACTTACCCAATCATATTCACTTCCATTGTCAAAAGGATTGTGCGGTGAGAAAGACTAACAACACGTACTTCTCTGCACGGAATGCCTCCTCGCAGTGGGTTGAAGTTCTAGTCAGGCCACTCGGCTCTGGGGTGGTTCTTACCATGCGATCCCTTCGTATTCACCCAAAGCAACACCTGGCGACATGCTGAAGCTCATGAATGCACGCGCAAAGAGGCGGTACGTGTTGGCGAGTTTCCGCAACCGTGATTGCATGGTTGACATGTCAACTTTCTGTGCGGTCTTATCAGCATGCAACAATTACCTCCATGACCAGTCCACACATGATGCCAACGATGTCAGTTAACCACATGGATGCAGATAGGAGTGCAAAACGACAGAGCGTAAGAAACGACACGGACGAGTCACGAACCTCACTGTGTCAAATGTAAACTTGTGTTGGGCCGTCCAACGCGATGTCGATGTTGTGATCATTGTACGTACCTTCTTGGTGATAAGGAATGTGCGGGCGAATCCTGGACACAAGCATTGACGATACAACTTGAAGACAATTCAAGGGCGTACCTTAATAACACATGACAGGGAAACGTTCATTATAAGTTCGGAGAGGGCCACAGAAAGTGCGCCTTCCAGGTTTTCCTCCACCCACTCTCATCCCGCCTATCTCCCAGTAGGATCTACATTCTATTGTGACAGCGTACTTGTCAACTGCGGTCCAAAGTGGTGGATGAGTGGAGATGGTGATGTAACGAAGTCGGAGTACGAACGCCTGCGGGGACAAATACGTGCACACACAAGGCGTCACTAGCCGGATAGGCCTCTGCAGTGGTTGCGTTCTTTTACATCAACATGCGTCAATGAAATGTGCGTCCAATGTACTACAATGGATTGAATGGGTATATTTCTTGTGGGTGCATGGTAAAGTCAAGGTTCGCCATGCTGATGTTTTCAGACCACTCCGACCTGCCTTGTACTCCCAATATATGAAACCCGTTGTTACAATGCGAAGTACCCAGCCAATGTGAAATACAAGATATATGTCGTAATACAGTAGGACTAGTAAAGTGCAGCGACAATCATAAATAGGATAAAAAGGAGCACTGCATAAGAAGCGGTGATAACCACCTTTATCCAGAGTATGTTGCCGAGCCAGAGAGCTCCAGTAAATCCAACGCCAGCACAGCATGCTGAGAGGAGTAGGAGAGCCAGTGGCATTATTAGTAACATCAAAAGGGCCACCAATTTGAATGTGCTCGTCTGCGCCGCCTATAGTCGTTGGTTGGAACCGGAGTAACAAGAGTCAGTAAGAACATAGAACAACTGAGAACCATACTTACTTTGATATCTCCAGGACCCATGATACTCACATATAGAATTTGGATGAAGCCAAAAACAATGGACAACATAGCACACCCGTAGGAGCCTAGCATGCAAACATATGGGAATTGGGGGTGCCACGAAGAAATGTCTGTTGGAGGAGGGGTAGTTATATATGAAGCGCAAGACCTGCATTGGGACAGGGTAAGCACAAGGTACCTCAGAAAAACTCGATTCGTGACATACGCAACCAGAAGGGCACTGACAACGTTGATATTTGTTGTGCGATCGGTCAAAACCTGTTTGAGCTCCGTCCATTTGTCCTTCTTATCCACTGAGATCTGATGAAGGATTTCCAGCGATGGTGCTCCGAGTAAGATGAGGAGAACAGCTGCATGCACGAGGAATGGAAGGGCTGCTAGGAAGGTCATGAAACTATCACTCACACTGTTGGAGCCGGTCCATGGCGCCAGAAGCTGTTCTCCGGTCGAAGTCAGTGAGGACATCAGACGGGTTTGATTTGTCTTCCGAGTCCATTGTATGAGGACGAAGAAGTAGAAATCAGGTTTCGACCGGGGGAAGGAGATGGCGTGGACTAAAGAAGGCCCTTACCTCCCCTTTATGTTATACTACTGGATCAGCACTCCTCAGGCGCTCAAAAGAAATCCAAAACTGTGGGAAGCATATGCTGTAATCTGGCTGTCAGTGACTGATAGTACCTGCATGCCAGTTCAAGCACCCTGTAAGTAAAGCGTTCCTATATGTCCTGATATAGGTGAGCCGAAGATGGCAGCGTGGCGAACTTCACAAATCAACCACCCATAGAGGCAAACACTGACTGACAAGCTGCTTAGGTAAAACCGTGATGACCTGTATGGGAACATCGAAAATTGTTCCGGAGAAGCTTACATATGATTTGGTCTGAATACTAGCCATTCTGTTCTCCCGAAGTAAAAACCTGGTCACACTACATATTGCACGGTGTACTTTCTTTCGGTTTTTTAATTCAGAATTTGAGAAAAACATAAAGTTAGCACCCACAATACTATCTGGATGACATGATGAGGTGGTACTATATGGCAAAAGAGCTGTCAGAGCTTCCCTCAGGGACGACTTCCATACATAACTCCGTTAGTAATAATGGCACCTGACCCGGTGACTTGGTACCAACACGGAAGCAGTTGCAAGCCTAACTCACAGACACATCGCTGGGTAATCTGCTAGATCTATTGGCATTCAAGCTTTAGACACAATGAACTGTGGGGCAGATGTGAGGGTGGGAAGCTCTTACATTCCATATGCCGCAACTAGTCAATCTGCAGTCAGCAATGAAGCACACAAAATGGCGGTAAATGCTATGGGGGCCTGCACAAGGTCTTACGACTTGATATGGTCCAGCTGATGGGCCAGAGATGACAGTTCGACAGATAGCTAGCATATCAGCGAAAGCTATTGGACCTGCAGAGCAACAGTGCATTGCAGCGATCGTGTAATCGTTGAAAGACGCACTGTGCCAGAGTGAGCTAAATGAAACTGAGAAATATGCACATCCTAAGGCTCCTTGCCATCATGGCGGAGGGTATGAGAGATAGCGTCCTCGTACCCTCGGGCAGCGTTCGAATCTAATTGACCTCAGGTGCCTGCAAGCTACAAAAGAAAAACCGGGCTGCAGCTATCAGCCAAGACAAATTGGCATCAATACATTACTCCACACAACCTGCGGTGGGAGTTAAGCGAAGTTTATGCCACCAGACTACGCCACTGTAGCCCTGCGTGCCACTTGTTGTGCATCATTGGTCATCAAATATCAGGCACAATAAGGAGGGGGGCTCTGGTGGCATATAGCTGGAGGAAAGTGTTGCGAAGGGGAAAAGCCTCGTTCTTGGCTGAGACGCAGGCAGGTAATATCGCTGTGGCAGCCTGAGAGCACCATGCCGTGAAGTGCTGCCCATGTATAATGTATTTGCATGTATTTGGTCAACATTTTTCGCACTGAACTTCAACCAAACTTCATCCTCGTAGAGCGGGGCTTATCTCTATTCTCCCTGCAAAGATATCCACATCTCGTGATATATGCCAAGGAAGTTCTAAATGACGGGGCCATCTTTATTCAGTCACAATGGTGGGGGTACCTACCTCAGTACACTGAAGGACGTGAGCTACGGCAGGATTAGGTTGGACAGGCAACACCGCGCACACGCTTCGTCTCTCATGCTCAACCTCCTGGGAACGAGAGTAGGAGTCCACAGGGAGGAGGTCGGTTCAGCTCCGGGCACTTTTTATCTTGGTGTAGCGGATTTGTTGACCGCTGGTGAGTCTGTGCAGACATTCACCAACAGCCAGCTAGCACGGACTCTGCTCCCACGGCGATGATTGATACCATATAAACCTACGGTACGCAATGTATACAGATTCTTTATCTACACCACACTAGAGACGAGTTATACTGCATGAGGCCTGATACTACGTGCCACCCATCTCCACGACGCCAGTAGTTCCCAGATGTAACCAACAAGGTATCTCAAATGAAGCGCCTCCAGTGAGATTGGTCACGGGAGACGAGGGGTCTCAGTGCTGCACTATTCCCGCTATTTCCTTAGTTCTACAGCCGACTAGAAGCTGAGCTGAACATGTCCAAGAGTGAGTAGTGATCGTGCGCAAAGCACTTGGGCGGTGCGTCGCCCAAATACAAGTTCAGAGTGAGTAATGAATATTGCTCCAACAGAGACTTACTAAATCACTGCGTTCGCTGTAATCCACTATTCTTGGTAACCTTGACGTCAGATTCAATGTCTTCATTCCCGGTGGATCTGCTCACTGCAAAGTGTCGGTGCTGAGTGCCGAGGACAATGCGTACGAAATCTTCAGATAACGTTAGGAACTGACAGACACTCGTGTAAGAGGACGATGTACTTGGTAACGGGAGGCTAATAGCCAACTCTCCCAACTCAGCGTTGTCCATACAGCGGACCCGGTCACCCCTAATCAACAAAAGGACACTGTAAGGTGCACGCCGGAAAATTGACACGGAGTTGGACAAAGTAAGACCCGGTGACACCTGCGACACGCCCGCAAAACGAACCGAGGAGTGTGTTCATGCAGAGATGGTATGCGTTGGCGAGTTTCCGCGATGATGATTGCATGGATGACCCGTCAACTCCTCTGTCAGTCTTATCAGTACCCGCAGACTATCCTAATGACTGGTCCGCGCAAGTGATATCGATGATAACGTCAGTACTAGCTTATTTACTCCTGTGGGTAATCCACATAGACGAGTGAAAAATAGGAGAGAACGAGACATGATGTAGGGGAATCACAAACCCAACGAATGGATCATGCCTCGCACTGTAGACGTGGTGTACGTACCTTTTTGGTGATAAGGTGTACGTAGCGGCAAGTACTCGATTGAAAGAAAGCGTCTTGAAGACAGCCTGAGAGCGTGCGATAGCACATAGCAGGGAAAAATTCTCGATAAGTACAGGGTGGGCCGCAAGAGTGCGTCTTTCAACACATGCCCCTCCACCTATACACTCCCATTCCATCTATCAAAGACGGGTTTATGATCGATTTGTGACAGAGCACTCACTCTTTAACTGCGATCAAATAGTGGAAAAGAGACTAGGTGGAGAAGCGGTGCGTACTAAATCCGTGACTGGTCTGTCTGGGGACAAACATATGCACATGTGACACGTCACCCAATGCGGGGAGTTAATTCCAAAGTGAAGTACAAGATACACGTCGTGATACAAAAGGATTAGTACAGCGCAGCCATAATCAGAAATAGGATGAAAAGGAGCACCGCGTAGCCAGCGCTCAGCAGCACCTTTATCCAAAGTACGTTGCCGAGCCAGATAGCCCCCATATATCCAACACCTGCACAGCATGCTGAGAGGAGCAGGAGGGCCAGTGGCATTATTAGTAACATGAAGAGGGCCACTGATTTCAATGTGCTCGTCTGCGCTGCCTATGATTAGCAGGAGCGACAGGGATCAGTAAGAATGTGCAATAACTTAAGCCCCGCTTACTTTGATATCTCCAGGACCGATTATACCCAAAAATAGAATTTGGATGAAGCCAAAAACAATGGACAGCATAGCACACCCGTAAGCACCTAGCATACAAGTATATGGGAATTGAGGGTGCCACGAAGATATGTCTGTTGGGGGAGGGGTAGTTATAAATGAAGCACAGGACCTGTATGGTGACAGAGTAAGCATAGGGCACGGTACTTTGGAGCAACTGGGTTCGTGACATACGCGACCAGAAGGGCACCAACAACCGTGACATTTGTTGTGCGATCGGTCAAAAGCTGTTTGAGTTGAGGCCATCGTTCCTTGTTCTCTGAGATCTGGTGAAGAAGTTCCAGCGAAGGTGCGCCGACTAAGATGAGGAAAACAGCTATATGCATGGGATAGCAATCAAAAATGCATATACTGTTAGGAACATCATGAACCGTCGCTCACATTGTTGGAGCCGTGCCACGGCACTTGGGGCATCCCTCCGGTTAAATTCAGCGGGAACATCAGCCATGGGTGCCTTGGGATCATCCGCCATCAGGTAACAACGGAGATGTAGAAATTGGGCTAGGACGGGGGGGAAGGAGAGGGCGTGGACTAAAGAAGACCCATGCCTATGTGCTACCTGATAACATATGTACGAGGCAAACAGTGCGAGCGCCTAAGTAAAGCGTATATATCCTGATATAGCCCAGGTGGTCCGAAGACTCGTCAAGATGACGAACCCGGAGTTTATGTAAATGAACTCCGACAAGCCGCGTGGGCGGAAGCAAAATATATACAGCGGAAAGATGATATTTGTTCTGGGGATGCTTGTGATTAGTCTGCATGCTAGTTGTTTCTATTCCCCCTGCGCAAAATTCGGTCACAGCACATAGCGCAGAGTGTACTGTATTTATTGTGTTTGGGCTTTTAGATCCTGAACGAACGAATATTTATCGCCCGAAATCGATCAGAAGGAGATGAGGAGGCAGTGTTGAAGGGCTTCCTTCTGGGACTTCCATACTTAAGTGAGGTTCTACCACCTGACCACCGGTGTAAACACACAATGCCCCATGTGTATTCGTGCCAACGCAGAAGGGCGGTGTCCTCGGCGGATAGCCGCAGGACTGACTTACAGACACGTTGGACATTCAAGTTGCAGACGCAACGTACTGTGGGACGGAAGTGAGAGTTAAACAATGCTCTTACGTCCTATATGCCACCGGACTCCGATAAAACGGTAGTCCCGCATCTATAGCACTCGTTATGGATGGTCATCACGCACGATGGGGAGGGGACCCCGGTGCAAATAGGATTTAGCTCGGGTACCATGTAGCCGGAAAAAGGTTCCGGCGCAACTGAGAAATTCGGCTTTGTTCTTCGCCGAGACGCGGGTAGGTGTTATCGATGTTGCAGCGATAGTGGATGCCCGTAGTTTCCTTACGGGCATCACACGGGGAAGAAGCTTCCTGATCACCACCCCATCGATGTGTGTGTATGTATTTGGTCCACATTTTTTCAAATTCGGCCCAGGTTTGCTGGACCACTCGCCGTCAGAGCTCGGATCCGGCCACCGTGGGAGATGCACGGCCGCTCTTGCTCGACCCTACCTCATCACACATGGTACCCACAAGGCCCATCTCGCCAACGCCCACGTCCGTGGATGTTCTCCGTTCGGCACACACATCCCCTTCAAAGGGGTGGTTGCAGATAGATCGGTATTCCACGAGCAGGGCCCCAAGCGTGTTGGACGAAGATAATAGTAATCAAGAGGGCACTGCCAAGAATTGTCGGTGTCCTTCGCCTTTCCAGGAACGCATCGTAATGAACCCTCACCAGGCCATGCACCAAAGGTACCTCTAGTGTCCTGCAACGGGTTTCCTGAGTTTCGACACGGTCACCGTTGGTCCAGCTATTGTTCCTGTACATCTCATCACACTGGCGTGGCATCGAACAAGTGCTACAAGGTAACAGGGTTCTTATTACCTCTACTCCCAACGAGCGTTGTAATACTACAAAAAAATGATATCAGATGCTTATACTGGCTGTGACGTTCCCATGTTTCCTATGCTCATTTTGTGTCTTCTGCTAAACGGTCTGCACCAGGTCATAGCACGGTACGTTCACTGTGTATTACTCGACTGCTGAATACCATCGCCTTCCGAATCGATAGATGAAGCTTAGAGACCTCGGCCAGTACCACCGCACAGATCTGCATTTGAAAGGCACACTGCGGACGCCAGACCTTATCTGAGCATAGCCTTGAGGAGGATAGTACTCAACTTTTATCGGTGCCAGGTCCAATACACCATCCGAAATTCCACCACCGAAACATATGCGAAACCCCCCCCCCTCTGTACCAAGCATCCGAGTCAACCCACACCACCGCTGGCGACTCTGCAGACGCACACTAACAGTCAACTGGCATGGGCCTTCGCTCCCACTGGGACTGGCGAAACGACTGATATAATAGATACCTGCGACACGCAATGTATGTCAATTCTTCATTTACACCACACTAGGGGTGCGTCACGCTGGACGACATCTTCCCATACTATGCGCCACTCAACCGACGCAATATATCAGATGGAGTGCCTCTGATAAGATTGGTTATGGGAAATAGGCGGTCCAATGGTGGTCTCAGTACTGCACCGTTCCTACTGTTTCCTTACTTTACAATCGACTGACAGCTGAGCATGACCAAGTCGGAGCAACTTCGTGCGTTAAGCATTTCAGCGGTACACTAACCAAGTACAAGCTCAAACCAAAAAATATGTACATGTGGGTACCTAGGGCTTCCGCCCGTGCTGCGAGAATAAGAGTGGTTATGTCAGGATCTGGCGAGCATATGGTGATTTGGCGACGGAGTTCAGCCATTCCAGTTATAAGTACTCTCTATATGACCTACCGTCACCGGAAGTTGATCACAGCATACACCTTCACTTATACACCTTGTGCAGATTCCATCACCAGCCATACTTACGACGAACAATGCACCGATATTCCACCGACAGTATTTGGCCACATCCAGCAGAACTACCCTTAACGTTCCTTCCTACTCCTTATGTTTATCATCGACGTTGACAATGACTATTCTTTCCTTGCATCCCCCGGTTGAATGCGAATGCAAGGTGGAAACGAAACACGCAAAGTTCCCTTGGTATGGTCATAGAAAGCTGGTGATGAGCGCGTTTTTGAGGCTCTGAAAGTAAAACTCACCCCCGACGGGTTGTGACGATCAGGACATCAGGTGCTGACCCGCTCCCTTTGAAGACCCATGTTCTCACACTGTAACTTGGTGCACTTGATCGTCGCTCCAAGCGTCTTCGTCACTCCATCCTCTAAGCCGGTTGGTTGACTACCCAGACCGTCAGTCGTCGTCCCGCCCGCCATCTCGTCTTTCTGCCACAACTTCAACGTACGTAATGATGGATGCCGCCACGCTTCTGTATTGCTATTTGGACTAAGTTATACCTCATGTACGTCCTGGCAAGAACTCGTCATGGGAGGAGGGGAGTTAAAGTACCGCTCAGCAGCTGAGGACACGGCTATGGTGTCTGGCCTGGCTTACTATTTGCGAAGAGTGGCGTATTTCTCCTCGGAAAGGACAACATGCGTACTAGGAGCCCTAGGGCAGGAGAGCGAAGATGGCGGTGGGTGTGGGCAGGGTAGTATTGACAGGTGGGTGGAGAGCACTTACTCGCCATGCCTAACATCCTTACTCTTCGTCGAAGATAAGATTCACCGTATTCATCTACTGAATTGCCATCGCTACTCACCACGCCTTCTCATTCCACTTCTAGTAGATCCTACTTGTAACGATCACGAGACAAACAAGCATGATTAAATGAATGCAAGGATGAGTATCATGTGGGAAAATAACCAAAGAACATAGGCGGAAAATAGATCAAGAGTATCAAACCCGCAATACATCTTCCAATTCAGAGGGCTACCAAGAGACGTTGCACATGTTGAGGTCATCATAAGTTGCATAGTTAGAAGCAAAGTACAGGCCAAGGGTGGTGTTTAGCATACACAGACACAGACAACAGGATTACAATAACAATGCCGACCCCAGCAGCGGGTAGCCAACGAGGACCAAGCAATAGACATTGAACATGGGCGATACAGTCCAACAGCGAAGTACCAGAAGGTGTCAGAACATCTGCCTCAGCTTTTCCACAGTAAGTCCGGGTAGTCTCGGGGTGAAGTTACATCTGAAGTCATAAGGATGACTAGAAAACCCAAACTGTTAGGTATGGATTTAAGATGTGGAGCCAGGACACATACATGGTGACACCAACAACCCATTTCGGATTGATGGGGACTTCGTTACCTTCCCCGTCCTTGCATTTCGAAATGTTGAACGTTGCTAAAATGGAGACCATAGCTGACCAGAGCGACGCATCTGCGATGTATCTTCCAGTGCATATTCTACGTCCAGCACCAAATGCGTAGTTTACATGATCGTCGTTGAGCTCGCCATTAGCTGTGAAGAAACGCTGGGGACGAAATTCTTCAGGGTTCGAATACTTGGCCTCGTTACGTGTCATAGCCCTGATGCCGGATTCAAGCATATCGCAGCGTGTGAGCATGAAATAACCTACCAAGTGTTTGTAATTATTGTGGCACCTGCAGGAGTTTAGCTGGCGCAGAATCAACAATCTGTTCCTTGCAACGCACCTTGTGGGATAAAATAGCCATTGTACACGTCAGCGTTTGTAGTTGCGTGGGGGATGCCTGGTTCGTCTGGAAGTTAGTCGCGTCGCAGCACCGCTAAGCAACTTACCCAGTGGTACAGTAGGGTTCCATCTGAGAGTCTCGCGGTAAACAGCTTCCACGTAGGGCATGGAGGCCCGGTCTTCAAACCCAGGGAGCCGGTCAGTACCCAAAACTGAGTCCAGTTCAGCCTGCGCGCGTTGCTGCACTTCGGGATAGAGCAACATAGCCAGGACAAACACTAGCAATGTCGACGCAGTCTGTTCGTGATGGCTCAGAGGTGTTCCATAAAATTGAGATAATGTGCCTCACCGTCTCCGACCCAGCTAATTGACATTAGTGAACTTGGTAGCAGATGTAGGTGAATGATAGTGTCTCACCAGCAAAGGCCGTCCCTGATGACTCCCTGACTGCCTGCAAGTACCTTTCATCATCACCCCTCGAAATCCGTTTCAGAGATTCAGTAACCATAGATGGGATCACAGTTCCTGCATTCTGAGAACGGTCAATTTCACGAACATATAAACAAGCAATGACACTTGCCATGTTCTTCTCTACAAATTGGAAAGGTGCGTCAACCATGTCACCAGCATACTTTTGAGAACGCAAGGCCGTTCGCTTGAAGGAGGCCCCCGGAAACCAAGAAGGGACATAGCGTACTGGCAGTACTCCTCAGGCAAATTAACACTAGCAAAGAAGGAATGGGAATTTACTAAAGGGGAACAAACCCAAGAATGCTGCAACCTCTGGCCGGATGGACTCTATGGCGAGATCTACGGCCCTCTCGACTATTGTAATGATCGGATCGTCTCGGGGCGCAAGCTCGTAGCCATATACAATGGACATGATAACAGATGCAGAATATCTGCGGAACAATTCCAGTAAGCTTCGGGCATGTGGAACTGTGCGTAGACGAACGTTTTGAAATGAGCAGGGAAATCAGCTGGAGCCTCGAGCAAATTCAATAGCAATTCTTGCGCTTTACGCGTTTGTATGGGTCGGTAGCTAAGGGATGCTTCGGCACGAAATGCCTGGTGAAATAACCTGCGGTGAATTCGCCATCTGTTGCTATAGGATATCATGGCCGTGTTAAAAGACCACCCAAAGCTTTCCGTATTATTAACATGGGTCGCGTAAGTACAGGAAACGACTCACAAATCATTGATCATCCGGATAACTTTGGGGCGATCGGAATAATTACTGGAGCGTCTATCGAGGAGGTCCTTTGCAACCTCTTCTGAGTTGATGATGATGACCTCTTGGTTTAGTATACGAGTGTAGACCAATTCACCTGGTAGGGAAAAGTCAGGCAAAACCCGTAACGAAAGCCCAGTGAAAGGTACCGTAGGTTTTCCCCCATTCTGTGTATGAAACCCACGGTGCACCTGGATTAATTGACAGGATATTACCCACTATCGGGAGCGGTTTTGGACCAGGGGGAAATGGATGGCGCTTTCTCCGACTTGTCCAGTAAGTTGCTATCCCACACGCCACTGGGAGCAACATCAAGGCAAACGCGGGCAAGCAAATAAACATTGAGGGAAGGGGGAAGAAGACTCGTGGAGTGGTGACGAGTATCTCAGTAGTACGCACACATCACTGCCGTCTTATAGGCTCAACTCGTTCCTCCACAGCATTCGCGAATGTGAATGTAAGAGATGACACACTCAACTAGCGGAGTGGCACAAGCAAGTATGTCCTGATAAGGTCTATGCAGTTGGAAGTATGTGAGACCCTGTGTCGCCGGCAATTACATACAGCTTGCCCGGTAATCACAACCAAATTTGATCGGCAACTAAACACCACATACTGTACTCACCAAATGAGGTTTTTGATCAGCGACTACTATATTCATGCTTACCAAACCAGGAAGGGGCCTATTCACTGTGGCAAGGTTGCTGATAGATAATACAGTGGCCTGCTCAACGGGCATTTCTGCGCTCTTCCGGTCAGTACGGTCCTACCATTCTGCCAATGGTTGGGTTCCATTCTTACTGAAAGACCCTTTGCTACCAGAGGAAGAAGGCATCAGTCTCGAAGAAATGAACAGAATTTATATATCTTTTGGCCTCAACCCTTGGATAGAGGATCTGCGCTTGCCAATGTGGGGAAAAAACAGAGAGGAATCATGCCAAATGTCGGAAGAGGGGGGCCAAAGAATGTGCGGCCAAGTTGTCGTGATCTAACATGTGAGCATGTGAGGCTACTGGGGTCAGGCAGCGTGCGTCTGCAAAACATATGCAGACAGCGCCAAATACATGCCAAATGTGTTCTGCGCAATTTGTAAACTCAATTTTCCACTACCCAATTTCCAACATCAACTTATCGGCAGGGTCGCCAGTTATACCTGCATTATTCGTCGGATCTAACACCCACGTCCTTCTAATCAGAATGATTGAACTGCTGTTGTAGTTTACGGTTACTATGTAATGTACCCGTGGCAGGCAGCAGATATGCTATGGCAAACAATCTCAAACAGAGATCTAGTGGTCTTCAAAGTTCAATCTGGGACTGCGTACTGATATGATGCCGTGTTACAGCTGCTCCTGGGTTCTTTGCACCCACGGCGCGTTTCAAATTTTGTCATTCGCATCCTTTGATATCACTGTGTACTAAATCTGTGTATTTGCCCATCTCCCGCAGCACTGTACACTTCTGATGCTACACGTACTTTCCGACTGACAGACACTATGAAGACTACTCTCCGCAGGTCCACATGTTCTGCCTGATATATATCCCGGATCTGCTGCGCGCACGAACGTAGTGAGCGACTCCATTGCCTGTCATTGTTCTTTTTTTGCCCCAAATCTGGCATGTCAGGCAGTGTGGGCGGTGCTTGAGATCCGCCGGGTTCTTTGCCATGTGGTGCTCCTACATTAGCATTAGCCTTGCCATGCAACCTAAACTTGGTTGGTCATCTACGAGCCTGCAGAAGCGAAACATTAATTCCTATCTTCGAGTATTGCTCAACCTCTGCGAGGTGGCCGCCGACTACGCCGCCCAGAGTGGAGGAAATTATCTCGATGCTGTTCTGCCACAGGTGTCACCTAAGCTCTGGCCGCTTCACCTCTTGCGCTAGTCCAATTATCTCAGCCGTGTTGGGCTGAATGCCAATATCCGCTTCTTGTTTGACACTAGTTGAGATCAAAATGATGACTTCCACCTATCATTCCATATGAAGGTGGCACTTGAGGTGTTTTTGGGAGAGATGCCCTTGGAGCCTCCATACTAGAAGGAATAAGGCTCTGAGACAACAGCCACTGGTGCGGATGAGTCACATCAACGAAATATTCTAATAACAATGTCTGCTCATACAGCTTAAGGCTCCGTTTGTGCATCTTTGGTCAAGGCTTCGCTCGCAGGATGCTCGTGGCCATATACATGGAAGGACACTCAGAATGGGTATACTTCCTCCTGTCTGGACATTCCCTTCAAAATTTTGATATCTGATGCAGTGGGCAATAGTTATTGTTTATTTTTCCGAGCCCAACGGGTTCCGAAACCTGAGGCATGGAAAGTTGTGCTATCAACATCCTTCTTTCCACTTGGCTGAATGTTCTAGATCTCGGGCTCTAACTCACTGCAAAGTGCCTCCCCATTTATGTTTTCGGCGGTCTAAATAGTCTGGGGATGACAATTTCCATATCATTTTGGAAGGCGTACTCGGAAGAGCAGCATACAGCATGATCAGTCTGCCGATGAATTTTCAGTGCACTTTACACCTTAGTAACCCGGCATCAGGATTGGCTACCGACGTTGTGCCTACCGGACTCTCTTTTCTATCGCCGCAACTGCACTAGCCAGCCCCATTCAGCTGATCGAACCGACTTTCCGGATCTGGTTTCACCTGCTACAATACAGCTAACCTGATCAAAGCACCCTGACGAAGACAACATCGACAAGCCTTCTAGATCGATCCCCGCTGGGTAGATGATGCCTCCTTCTGTGGATGAGCCGTTGTTTCCATATGCTTAGATTACACCGCTCTTTACAGTATGGAACTGGTGCAATCAGTCCCGCCCTTATACTGTTCACTATGTGGCACAACGAACCTGACAAAAGATCCTCTATCCAGATATTTCTTCGCTGTGGCTATGTGGCATAAGCGAGCTCGGCAGTACTCTTGTTGCAGCTGACAGACTGCAGGTGAACGCTTTCCCTTCGGGGTCATGACCACGCTCAATTGGACCCGACAGCGCGAGTGGCCACCGACGTGGCAGTGGATGTTTTCACGTCAACTCTCTGCACACAAGACGGGACGTACAAAAACCACCGATTCAAACATTTCGGCACACAAAGAACCACAAACAAAAAAGGATAAGCAAGGTCACCGGTGGCAACGCTGCCACCTCACGGAGACAAAACATGTGCTACACTATGTCAGGTAATGATGAAGGTGAGACACACAGGGTGACACGGGCTAGTGGCGTTCCGTCGCATGATTCATGCGTTGCAATATTGGCCCTGAGCGTTGAACTCAGTACCTGGCTTCTCAGCGATGACGATATTTTGAATGACTTGTATGTCCTAGCGGAAAAAGTCAAGGCTGTATGGTGGGATGAGATAATCTTGGTCCGTGAAAGTTGAGGAATGTATGATATCATTGTGGTTCGTCAGAGTACGACAGATTAGAAGGAGCAATGCCCCTGAATCGCGATAGGACCATAGTAATCCACCTTCTCGCCATGTCGTGTTGGATGGTTGTTGTCCCCGCACAATTCTGATTGTGGAGGCCGCAGACTGCATGGTCTCATATGAATACGAAGTCGTCGTGGATCTATCTAACCATCGACCCTCCGTGCGACAAACACTGTGTGCATGGCTGACAGTTTCGACCCAATATTTTCCCTGAAGATGGCACACTGAAGGACATAGTCTTGTGGAATCGTGGATGCAGGTGGAAGAGTTCCTACAACACCACTTCATATATATAAAGGAGGGCAATGATTGAAGTTACATGAATAGCAAAAGAAGCATAAAGGCACAATATGTGAGCACGAACTGGAGAAAGGGAGGTAATGATTACGCAAGTAACACAAATCAAGACGGGAGATGTCTGCATAGTACTGCACAGATGGGTCTAGATGATTCAGAGACCGGTTAGAGATAGAACATGGTGTCCTTAATATCTTTGTGCACGCCACCGCGCCAGAGGTTCACGGCTTCCTTCATAACATCACCCTCAGAATGACTGCAGCTGAGAGTGGTCCCTTCCTCTGTGATGCCGTGCAGTAATTTGTGCAAGTAGCAACGACCACGGTCGCTAGCGATATCGGCATAATACGCTGGGGAAACCAAACTCACAGCCGTAGTCGCGGGAGAAAACATGTAGCTCAGAGCATGGGTCAGTCCTTGAATTTCGTCGGCTTTGAACCTGTTCTCATCCTGAACGACAAGGTAGTGAGTGGGTCGAGTTTCGCCTTGCAAGCCACCATGTGCTTCACAGGGGATCAGTCAAGAACATACACGGCAAGGAATACACTCACCTTGTAAGAAGAAATCAGAGTGACAACCTGCGGTCACACCACGGTCAGCAACGGTTCCAGGACGCGGATTTGCATTGCCCATGGCTGCACTCTTCTTTATAGGATAGAAACGCGCGTGATGACGCTTGCAACAGACCACGATAGTGAGCTTGGGCCGATATGGTTGCTTCGGTTTGCCATACTTCTGGAAAGCCTTCATGATCTCAGGATGTTCTTCCGATCGTACGATGTCAAACTGTCCCTGAAAAAATTATGAAACAACGAAAAGAGAGAGACAAGGTTGTACCTCAGAGACGCCGTCACGATATACGAGAACTCGTTCCGGCAGTTTACCTTTGTTGCAACTTCTGAATATTTCCAGACGACTGATCATCATGTCCTTGAGCTTCGTGATCATCTAGCGACCACGTTTGTCAGGCTTTCTCAACATGCAAAGAAACTTCTTACTTCTTTTTTCGTCTCCTGTATTTCGAGGCAGGCAGGGTACTGCGCATATTGATTGTCAACGCTTGCGACAACCGCAGCAATAGACGCTGCAGATACATATGAGCCCCGAGAATAGTTGAGCAAGCAATGTACATACGAGTCCCTTTGGCACTTCCAAAACCAGGGTGCGTAACGTCCATACCAACTATTATGGTCGGCTTGGCACTGAGCCACCTGACGCTGTTGGGGTCACTCATATTGTGGTTAATGCCACCTAGCTTCATATTGAGCTTAAGTGCCATGTTTGCGTAAACCCGGGGACTTTTCTTCTTGATGTTGGCTGAGTTTACGCACACCGTGGCAATCCCAAGGAGGACATCGCAAAGGTGTTTAAGACCCTCGTATACCGTTCTGTCTTCATCGGCAAGCATTACCAAGACAATGCTAGGACTTGGCCTTATAGCGAGCAGAACTTGGCGAATTTTTTCGATGGCTTCCTTGCGCAGGGGATCACTACTGTTTTTAGAAGGAAGGCGGGCCTCGGCATAGACAAGCTTTCCACCCACTTTCATGCCGCAGTTCGCGCACATTTCACGGAAACCAGTAACCACCTCGTCCAGTTCCGGATCATTAACACCTGCGAATTCGTTGTCCTTCTCGTCCTTGATGACCAAGACAGCCATATTCCCGAGGGTGGCACCAGCGGCGAACTTGACCCCTCTAAGGTTCCATGACGCTTTGTTATCTGCGACGGGAGAGTTGTTTCGAGAGTATTTAATTCTGGGGGTCGGGAGAATACGACCGGGAACGACTACCATCTCGTGCCCGACTTCCACTCCAAAAGTTTGCAGAACGGCTCCGGGAGGTTGGAAGCCGAGGCGAGCTAGACCTTGGTTAACAATAGTCCTACCATTGACATTGGGGGGTTGGCAGGCCGTAGTTGTCATGCTTGCAGAATGTTGCTCCGAGAGTTGCCGCAGAACGGCTGATCTGGTAGTATTGTGCAAACCTCAGGAGGCAGAAGAATTTCGTGGTCTTTGCCACCAATATTGACGAGCTGTATGTCGGCGTGTTTCAATTTTATGTTGTATTCTTCGAGACACTGTCATTAGCCAATAGGGTAGTTCAAGATTGATTTCGCCCATCGATTTGGGGCCGATTTGGAGATTGATTTGGGTTTGGATTTCGTCCGACCTGGTCTCATGGAAAATGCCGAAAGCGGCTTTCAGTTTTGACATACCTTGATTTGAAGTGAGTTTGGGGGCAATTTGGACTATGGTTTTCGCAAATCCGTAGCCCTGGCATGTTGGAGTTCTAAGACAAATGGTGCCTGCAAGATTACCAGTGACTGTCCTCACACCTTTCCTGATGCCTACGAAACCCAAATGCCAGGTGATCACTGATGCTGCTTTGGATATGTATCTGGCTTCAGTCATTTCCGAGTCCCAGGCTCTTGTTGATCCACTGAGTTCGGGGTCGGATTCATCTCATGCATCAAGCTCTTCATCATCTTTGGAGTCTGATAATGATAAGTTCTCAAATTCTAGTGGATCCATGCTGTGTGTTCTAGCCTTGTTATTTTCCCAGCGATATCTTGCTGATCGCAATCCAATCCCCAAGAGTGGAGAGACTTTACATCTTCTTCTAACTGACTGGAAACAGACACAGCCAGAGATCTTTTGTACATATGTTCGCATGACACCAGAGTGCTTCAATGTGCTCCTGGCTACTTTACAGTCAGATCCTATATTTCAGAACCAGTCCTCCCATGCCCAGATGCCTGTTGAAATGCAATTAGCCATTGCCTTGTATCGCTTTGGCGATTTCTATTGGTGTATTTACAACAGAAAAGACATCAGAAGCTCACAGAATGATGACATGGGGACTTTTGACCTCGTCATCAGCCACACTCAGGGTCTCAGTCTGATCAAAATTCTCCTTGTCAGTGGCCACCCTCTTCGAGCCAGTCTTTGCAGGCCTGGCCTTAGACTGGGATTTGCGTGACGACCTGTGTGACATCAGACAAGCAAAGGATGTAGGATGCGTTATCCACAGGACTAACAAAGTCGCTCGAGTGTGACGTGTCAACGTATTTTCAAACTCCGATAAGCCACTGCCGAATGTTGCCAAAAGCAAGAGCACAAAAGTGGCTTTGGCAACATGAAGTCGATTTGGATCCTGCACCACGAAATCCAAACCCAAATTGATCCCCAAATCGACGGGCAAAATCAATCTTGAACTACCCTAATGCTGAAGGTATGTGATGCCCTACACACTTCACTTGAAATATTGTGCTACATTAACTTCCAATCCATATTCCTCTGCCCCAAACTTGTGTTGCCTCGCATTCAGATGGGAGATTGCCTTGATGGTTTTCTGGCATCCAAGGTGTGTAGTTTTTTTTTTTTTTTTTTTTTTTTTTTTTTTTTTTTTTTTTTTAATTCTGAATTTAAGTGCATGAGGGTGGTCTGCCCTATGTCACATCAAACATACATGACTTCTAACTGTGGCCCCCCTGTGAGCCATGCTGTCTCTACTGGTGTGTGAATGCCCTACTGGCAGAGTCTTTGACTCCCCAGCAGTCTGCTGTTCCTGCCAGCTGTTTTAGACACACCACTTTGAGGTAGAGATAGCTTGTATCCTTTTCTGGGCAATCACATAATACTACAACTGTTACTCTCCTCTCAACCTTTGACCCTGCAAACATGTATGACTTTCTGCTTGTTGCTTGGGTCTTGAGAAGCACTAGGGGGGTAGGGAAGGTGGGGTGGAAGTCATGCAACCCATTGTGCTCTTAGTTGATGCACATACTTTCAGCTTTGCACTGAGTGAGGGGAATGAGGGGGAATGAACATGATGTTCAGGTCATGTGGGGGATGGAAGTGGGGTGGGCTCAGGCAACTCTTTGTTGGGTTTTCTGATTTCTGCCACATCATGCTTCCCTGGGATGTGTGTTATCATTGCTGGGTTTGCAGGACTGGTACCTCACCAAATGTGTTTCTAAACCTTTGGTGGCACTGACATAGCATATTAGATTGACCTGTGCATTTTGGTTAGTGAGGAGATATGGTAGGGATGTGGCACTTCTTTGTAGTGTCTGGAATAGCATGTGTCTTTCCCTCTCATATCTTGGGCATTGAAACAGGAAATGGTGGACATTCTCCAGAGTTGGCCCTCTGCACTGGAGACATAACAGGGTGTTGCTGTGATTGATTCAGTGCAGATGTTGGTTGAGTGGGGTGTGCCTGGTGTGGAGCTGTATGTATAAGCTGGTCTGCTTTTTGAGGAGCTTACCCATTAGTTTGATGAAGGACTTCAATGGCAGTTGGTCATTGATGTTGACAATATGTCAATACCTTGGAGATCATTTCCACTCCTGAGCCCAGATGGATGCCAACTTTGTGTTGTGATGCTGTTTAAGTGCCAAAATGCTTTGAGGTAATGGGCTGTGAAGTTTGGTGGGGAGATCCTGGGGTGGGCTGGATGCTTCTTCATGTTTGGCCACTTTTTTGGCTTCCTTGTCTGCCAGTTCATTTCCTTTGACCTCCCTATGACTGGCTATCCATCTTAATGTTATACCTTCCCTGGTCAGGCATTCATGCTTGACTAATTTGTGCAGCATTTTTCTGAAACTTAACAGTAGATGGTGACCCAGTTTGGAGGAGGGATGCTCACTTGATATTATCACTGCTTGATTGTTGGCTAGGATGGATGCCAGTGGACTAGCCAGGACTGCTGCTAATGCCTGATGCCTGACTGGTACAAGCAACCTTGCTTACTAATCTATGCTCTTGTGCTCACCAACCCCTCTCTCTGTTGGGACCCCTGGCACTCCCTGCACCTATCTCCCCACTCTCACCTCCAACCTCCTTTCCCACACTCCCCACTCCATTTGCCCCCTTCTACAGATGCAACACTCTGGGGTCACTTCCTTCTCACTCCTCACTCTCCCTCTCTGTCTTCTTCATCTCCTAGCTCTAATTTGAAGCTCTCTTCTGCTTCTTCCTCCTTGCTTGCCCCCATCACCTCCTGTATTTCCACCAGCACTGTGCCATCTCTCAGTATGAATAACTGTAGTCTCCTTGCATGGACTAACCTGCCTACTGGGAACCCTTCTAGCATGATGAGCTTGTAGGAGTTTCCCATCCTTTTGACTACACATCTTGGTGCTGACCACCTGGGCTGCAGTTTCTTCAAACTTGCCAAAGTCATGTTGAGGGCCATCTCATGTCCTTGGACCAACTGCCCTTCTTTGAAAACTACTTCCCCTGTAACTGAGCATAGTACCCACTTGTTGAATGCAGCTTTTCTCCTTACTGCATGTAGCACTGCCTGCTCTGTTCCATCCAAGTGCTGTTGTTCCATGTAGGCTAGCTGCACATCTACTGCTTTCTCATCTGGTTCTTGTGCTGCCTCTCTGACTGGCATTCAACTTGTATTCACCACTAGCCCCAATAACAATTCCTTTGGCAAAAGCTGGAAGGCTGGTAAGATTCATTCATTCATTTGTCTTACTGCTTCCTGGAAGTGGTCTGGCCATGCCTTCATTATGCTGTCTGGGCTTCCTTTGCATTCTTCATCTTCTCCTAGCCTTGGACTGCACATCCTCTTTAACCTACCCAGTAGCTTGCCATTTGCATTCTCCACCAGCCCATTGATCCAAGGTGCATATGCTGCCACTATGTGCTGGTTTGTTCCATGTGCTTTGCACCATGCTTTTACTTCTCCATTGTTGAAGTGTGACCCCCTGTCTGTCATGAATGTCTTGGGAGCCTTAAACACATGCACTATCATGTTCAGTCTGTCAATCATTGTCTTTGCCATACTGTGCACTTTGAGCTTGAATCCCCAGACATACTGTGAATACATGTCAAGCATTAGTAACACTGAATGATAACCTCCTTTTCCTTTTGGCATAGACAGGTAGTCTGCTACCACCAGTTCAAATGGATGGTGCCTTGTAATCAGGTACAGCAATGAGTGCAGGTGCATTGAACCAAAATTTTTACACTGCACACATTTCAGAAGTGCTTGTTGTATGGATTGATCTAGACATGGACTGCAGATGGTATCCATCAACTTGAGCTTGATGAGATCACATCCCCAATGCCCATTTGACCTATGTTCTTCCTCTGCCAATGCAATGGCTTCCTCTTGTGTGACACACTTGACTCTTGGCCTGGCTTGTACTGACTTTGTTGACTGTACTTGCCATAGTCATCCATTCTCAATGTGATAACCCTCTGTGCAGTGCTGTGCTCATGGTTGATCTCTGTTGTTGGTGGTTGTCTTGAGGTTGTAGATTGCCTCTACCACTTCTAGGAACAATGGTTTGTTAGCAAAACATTCCTTTAAAGCCACATACCCTGGGCTGGCCTCTACAGTGAACAAATCATTGATTATGCCCTTTGGTGCCTCCCAATCCTCGCTGACTGTCCACCCACTGCCATCATCATCTGTCCTTGGTTTGTCTGCATGCATCTGGCTCAATGCATCTGCCATGGCATTGGTTCTGCCTGGTTTGTGCCTCACATCTATGATCTGGTACACTGATATTCCATCTTGCCACCTTGCAAGTACTAAGGACAACCTGTCACTGCACAGCATGTCCTTGAGTGCCATGCAATCCATTTCCAGTTCTACTGGGAAACCCCAGATTGGGTCACTGAAGTGGTCAATCCTGAACTTCAGTGCTGCAAACTTGAGGATGTACAGTTTGTATTGCTCTTCTACACTTGACATCTGCTTGGATGCAAACCCAATTGGATGCACTGCTGTTACCTTCTCTCCATTTGCCAGTGTTGTCTTGAAACATTGTGCTAACACTGCTCCAAAACCATCTTTGCACCCATCTGTGGTCAGTATGAAGGGCATACTGTTGAACTTAGGTGCTCTCCGTACCAGTTCTGATGTCAACACTTGTTTCAGCCTTAGGAATGCCCTCATTTTCCTGGCCATCCAGTACCACTCTAATGACCTGTCTCACAGGTACTGTTTGTACCTCCTTTTGTTCATTTTCACATCTGGTGTCAGTAGGTCAAGGTTCTGTTGCAGATCTGTCAGGGATGCTGCTATCCTGGCATAATCCTTGACTAATGATTGCAAATACCCTGTTAGCCCTAAGAATCTCATCAATTCTAATAGTGACTTGGGTATTGGCCACTTAGTGACTGCCTCCAGTTTTGCTACATCTGGTCTGATTCCATCCTAACCTACCCTTGCCCCTCTGAACACCACCTCCAACATGAACAGTTGCAACTTTTGTGGTGACAATGACACACCCATTTCTTGACACCTAACGAGAAACATGTGTAGTCATCCTAGTAGCTCCTGGAATTCATCTCCTGCTATCCCATTGTTGTCTACAAATGCTTCAAGGCCTATTTGTACTGCTAGGTCCTTAAACACAATTGCTGTCATATCTGAAAAGCAAGATGGTGAGCCTAGTAACCCCATAGGCATGCATTGATAGCACTGATAGCTTCTGCCTTCTGTGTAGATGCATAAGTATGGTTGATGCTCTTCATCAACCTTGATTGCATAGAAGCCTGAGGCTAAGTCCATGACACACATGTACTGATGACCTGCCAGCCACTGTTGCTTTGCCCTGATATCACCTTGGGGCATTGGTGCAACCTTCAATATTTTGTTGAGTTCATGGAAGTTCTGGCAAATGTGCCATTTCAGTTTCTTTTCTTGGCCTTCACTCTTTACCCAGCTTGGACCTTGCCCTAGTCCAGCACCATCTAGTCTAGTGCCATCCCTGCACTGCTCTTCAACAATTTTCCTGATCTCTTCCATCATGAGACCCAGTGCCCCATGTGCTTTCTGCACCAGTACCATTGGGTGTACTGCTCACACCTCATCCAATCTGATGTTGCATAGGATCCCTGCCTCATTAAACTCATCTAGCACCAGTAAGTACCACTCTTTCTGGGCTTGTGTGAGCAGTTTTTGGTTGACTTTTAGTTGAAATTTGGCATCCCTAGGGATGTTCAACCAAAACTTTATGAATGAGACCAGTTTCACTTCCTTCACTGACAGTGCAAAGGTATCTGCAAACTCTGTGACCATCTCCTGTACTTGTCTCATTTTATCTGGTGGAAGTGGTCCACATTTGATCACCTTCAGTATTGCCTGCACCCTCAGTGGGTAGAAGGGGCCCTTTTCTGTGAGTCTTGTTAGAACCTTCCTTGTCTCTTCCTCTCTCAATGAGCCCACATTGCACCCCACTGTCATGTCCTCTCTGTCCTCTGTCTCCTCCACTTCCCCTGCTGTTACTTGCCTCACATCTACTTCTGCCTTCTCTTCCCTGTCTCCAGCCATTACCCTCATGCCTTTGTCCTCTGTTGCTGATGTAGGGACTCTCATGGGTAAGACATGGTTTGGCATTTCCTGATCTGCATGGTTGGCAACTTCCACATAGCCTCCTTTGTGTGGTAGTCATATTGAGTCTCTACCATAATCATGAACTGCCTTCATTTGGTCCAATAATGGTTTCCCAATCAGCATTCTCCATGAACCCCCACTTGGGAACACTTCAAAAGTCATCTCTGTGCTTGTTGATTCCCATTGCAAGATGCCTGACCACATTCCTGTTGATGCTACCAGTGACCCATCTGCCATCCTCAAGACCTGCTTAGATGGTTTTAGTTCTTTCAACTGTCCTTTCACCCTGTCATATGCCACCATATCCAGAGCATTTATCATTGCTCCATTGTCCACTATTGCCAGGAACCTGACCCTCTCTCCTTTAGGTCCCTCTAGGCTCAGAACTGCCATGAATGGGTGGCCAACTTGCAGCTTGACTGGCTGACCCATCATGTCCAATGCATACATGTCAGTTACTGTATTCCCAGTATCATGTACTTTACTCATGTGCAACACATCCTGACTTTCCTCCACTTCATCCTCCTGTATGTCTGCTACCTCTGCCACTGGTTCACCCTGAGCAAACTCTCCCTGGTTCATTGGCCACCAATCCTTCTGAGATGGATGCTTCCCAGGGGCTGTTGACTGTCCATCACTCTTCACAGCCCCTAGAAGTTTCCCTCTGTCATCCATTCCCAGTGATCTCCTCAATTTTTGTCTACTTCTATGTTCCTCCCCTGCCAACCTTCTTCAGCATTTACTGTATACACCCATGGTGCATTGTAAGGATTGATGAGAAAAGAATGTGGGAGGAGATAGCTAGAGCTCTCCTGTTGGAAGATGGGTCCTAGTTCAACCCAGGAGGCTAGAGATGCCTGGTAGAGGTCAAAGAGTGTGGTGAAAAGACTGAAAATGCACCCTGAAAATCCAAATAATAGCCAAGATAATGTCTAAGGAGTGTCTGAGGGTGGAGAAATATTCTCCTGAGGCTCTGTGTCTCTATTTCCAGCTTCTCATCTCTATAATGTGGCTGTTATTCCTCCTTTCTAAGTATGTACAGTGTGCTGTAAGTAGTTGTGAGCTTACATAAGCCACAACATGTCCAAACACGAAGTAAAAAGATAAGGAAATAAGTACAGAACAGATCTGTAAGTAAAAACAGTGAAATAAAAGAAAATACCTAGTAGGGAGACTTCCCTCCCTACAGTGTCTGCTTCAGCACTGACTTCAACCTGGTGAGGGCTCAGCCAGACATATTGTACTGGTATCAGGTTGGACCTTAGTTGTGCTGCCCATCAGAGCATGCCTGCCACCATTTGTCACCACCTGGATTCATGTGGGTGCAGTATCTCTTTGGCTGTGCATGTGCCCCCTATGTGTGGTGGGTCTGTGACCATGCTGCACATGAAGCACTCCCCTGATCCTATCACTGCTGTTCCCAGTTTTAGTGGGTATGGTCATTCCAAAGCTGGTGTTGTCCCTTCTTCAAAGGATCTATGCCATGCTGCAATGTCCATCTCATACTGCCTCCTCCCCACCTCCATATTTGCTTGATGAGGCATGGACATAGCCTTCTCTAGAATTTGGGCTTGTGTTAACAGAGCTTGCAGGATTACTATGTTCCTGTTGGCCCCACTTGATATCACATTTGTTCTTGGGTACTGGTTCCCATACCCCTGCACCATACCTTCTCCCATTGGGCATACCATTGCCCTCATTTGGTAGTTCTGTGTGGCATTTTGGATTGTGAGTTGCCCAATCTGCTGGTGGAGTTCTGTGACCTCATTTCATAGCTCCTGCTCTCCCTTCCTAGCTTCTCTCATTCTCAGCATCTTCTTCACCTTTGCTTTCCTCACCACCTCCACAAACTCATCCCAACTGTCATACTCTTCCTCCAGTTCATTTCTCAATGCTGCTGGGGCTTCTTCCACTGCATACTCAATTAACCTTCCTTCCATGTCTCCCATACTCAATGCTAACCTCATTATTTTCCTTGCCCACATGACATGCCCATAGTCACCTCCCATTTCCATTTCCACCCAACTTCCAATCTCTTCTTCATCTAGCCTCAGCACTCTGATATGCTCACATTGTTGCACCCTCATCCACTTGGGCCTTCTTGTTGGTGGCCATCTTTTGAGGAATGCAGCCTTTTTTTTTTTTTTTTTTAACTCTGTATTAAAGTGCGTGAGGTACATGATGTCCCTATGTTGCACTATACGAGGCACAAATTGTCTGGGTATGAGAGATGGGTCAGCTAATGGTACTGGTCTACAAAAGCCAAGCACTGTGCACACTCAGCCTAAAACAGGACCCAGGGGCCCCCAGAAACTAATCTGCTAAGGTAAACGGTGAGTGGAATGGTACTACAGCTAAGAGAACAGGAGAGGGTGGCGAAGTGGATGAAGATCACTTCCTTCTACGAGGAAGCGTTGGAACATAGGGGTCATGTGGCAGGTTGTATGACATGGTGACCTCACTGGCCGGTGTGAAGGTAGATATCCTAAGGTCCCCATCCCTATGGGTACCTAAAAATAGGGGGGAGGCACCATCAAATTTCAGTTTGATGACTTCAAGTGTTCCTTCCAGGAATGAGGTGGTTGGGGTGAATGGGGAGGGGATGAAAATGCTGTCCCTGAAGGTGATGGGAAGGTCTTGCTGAGCTAAGGTGGAGACTAGCCAGGTCGGGGGATTTGCCATGGGTTTTGACAACCCATCTGGTAGGAGGGTGAGCAAGACGGGGGGGGGGGGGACAAGAGGGGCAAGGGGTGGCACGAGCCACAGGGTCTTCTTCTGAAGATTCTGAGGGTGAGTCACTGTGGCATGCACAGCATGCCTCATGGGACGTGATGTAGTTGGTGAACTTGTCCCTTAATTCAGCGATCTCCTGGTGGAGTTTGGATAGCTCGGTTTCTAGAAGGTTCCCCTGGGGGGGAGTGGGCCTAGGGTGGGCTGGAGGGGGGGTGGTGGGGGATGGCTTGGGTGTCGTTGGATGGGCCCTCTTGGGCACTGTGGTCTCTCTCATTTGACCTCAAAGATGTATGTACAGATTGTTCTGGTATAGCCTGAGCCATCTGGGCCTCACCCTTCCCAACTCTCCATCGATAGCGATGGGGTTGAGATGGGCCTTGAATGAATGGAACATGGTGACCACCCAGTGGATAGCCCTGGGGGCCACCTTGTCACAGGTGATGGGGATGGTTGGGACTTGGAAGGAACAGTCTTTGTTAGGACCGCCCTTGGTTGTCCAAGTCCAGGTCAGGGGGTGAGCAGCAAGGTGCTTTAAAATGAAATGGGGAGCTGACAGTGGTATGAACCGGGCTTTGAAAGAGCCCTTAGGGAAGGAATGGTAGCATTTGCCAACATCTGAAAGTCTTATCTGACGGTTCAGCTGTCGAGCATGTGTGTTTGGGGGGGGACTGAGTTTTCCCACGGGGGGATGGTGGTGGTAGCGGTTCAAGAGGCATCAATGCAGCCTTTAACATTGCCATGTCCACCTTGTCTTCTGATGGCAAGTTCATGAACCATTCATCTGCATAACTTCCTGCCACTAACTGTAAACCAAATTTGTCAACTCTCATCCTCTCCATCCATGATGATGGGAGAGATAGTTGGAACTCTGTGATCCAATCTGCTGGCTCTTCCTTGCTCAAATAGTCCCCCCAGAAGAGTGGTATGACTTTAGCAGTTTCATTGATGTTTATGATCTGATATGACATTGTGGAGTTGGCTGGAGCTGTCCCACTTGGTCTAGATGGTGTCATAGGCTGGTTCCTTCTTCCTGAGGTTGTCATTTCTCCTGGTCTTTGCTCTAGGTCTTCCTCCTCTTGTTTGAGTGAGGATGGGAAGTGGGCAGGTCATAAATGGTATGACTATGTGGTGGCTGCTGTGCTCATGCTTCTTGCTTGAGCTCTAGCCTGAGTGTGGCCTGCTGTGGTACCTGTAGGTCTTCATGGTGTAAACAGCTCAAATTCTTCATCTGCTGCTGACAACAATGTAGTACCACTTTCCATGATTCCTGTACTGATGCCTGCTGTTGTGCAGAGGAAAGGGGGGCAATGATGAGTGTAGGCAAACACTTGCCTATAGCAATGATTCTTAGTATGACTTGGTCTTGTGTTACTTGAGTGGTAGTAAGCAGGAGTCAACTTGCCTGGAGACCTAGTGTCTCTGGTAGCTGCTTATATACATGAGGAGAGCACACAGACCAGGTGTGCTAGCTCATAGAGTAAAACTACCATATCTGTAACTAAGAGCACCTGCCTTATATGGCAGTCTCAGTCTTAGTACTGGTAACAAGGCTTCTGGTAATCCAGGTAAGTAGAACTCCATAGAATAGCTTGGAACAACTATTCCTGGATGGTCATGTGACACTAACTGGGTAGTTCATTCAACACTCCCCCTCACTCTAGGTTGCATACCTGACTAATGCAAGTGACGAGCAATTTGACTCAAACTTCTGCCAAGTTAAGCTTTTGGTTAAACCATCAGCTTGTTGTTGGTCTGTGGCAATATACTTGATTGTGAATAACCCTTCTTCTACACATTCACGTACAAAGTGCCATTGGATGTCAATGTGCTTCATCTGACCATCTGAGACAGGATTCTCAGCAATGAAGCAAGCACCCATATTGTCAGAGTAAAGAATGGTCTTATCCATTTCAAAGGATAATTCTTTAAAGAGCATGTTGAGCCATTTGACATGACAGGCAGAGTCACAGAGAGCCATATATTCTGCTTCTGTTGATGAAAGAGTGATTGTTTTCTGTTTCCTGGATCTCCACGAAACAAGGGAGTTGCCTAAGAAAAAGGCATATCCTGTGGTGGAATGATGAGTATCTTTGTCAGAGGCCCAATCAGCATCTGCGAATCCTTGAATCCTTTGTTCCTTTCCTGAGTAGCGAAGTGCTAAGTTCAGCATGGATGCCACATAACAAACTATATGCAAGGATCTCGCCAAGTGATCTTCAGTAGGATTTGCCATGTACTGGCTCATCCTGACCACTGAAAATGCAATATCTGGTTGTGTTCCAAGTGCAAGGTACAACAAGGAGCTGATAACAGATTGGTAGCAAGTCCATAATGCAGAAGGACAGGAATAACCAGTAGGAGGTTTCTGAGGTTGATACCCAGAGGGCAAAGGTGTCTGAATGGGTTTGACCTTGGTAACTCCAAACCTTTTGAGGATTTTTCAGATATATGGGAATTGTTCGATGTGACCAGAGCAAGTAGACTGCTCTCAGTGTATTTGTAAACCGAGATATTCTTTTGGTTCTCCAAGGTCACAAGATTCCCATCTCTTCATAAACTCATCTTTCTTCTTCTTGAAAAGATTCTTGTTTGATCCCATAAAGAGACCATCGTCCACATAGACAAGAAAGATGATGGTACTGGCTTTGGAGTGATAGTGATAGACTCCAGCATCAACTTTAGAGTGCAAAAAACCCATCCATAGGAGTGACTGATGTAATTCCTTGTTCCATGCTAGTGCAGCTTGTTTCAGTCCATAAAGTGCACATAGCAACCAATAAACTTTGTGTTCTTGACCTTTAACTTTGAAACCCTCCAGTTGTTCCAAGTAAATTTCTTCATCTAGCTTGCTGTATAGGAAGGCAGTTTTGACATCCAATGCTTCCATGTCCCAATCTCGCTGCATGGCATAAGCTAGAAGAATGTGCACAGTTTCAAAGCACACAACTGGGGAAAATGTTTCTTCGAAATTGATGCTGTATTCTTGAGTATATCCTTTGGCAATGAGTCGAGCCTTGTAACAACCATTGCTTTTTCTTGCAAAGACCCATCTTGGCTTAATTGGTTTTCTTCCTTGAGGTGGATCCACAAGTGTCCAAACCTTTCTTTCTTCAATTGACTTCAGTTCATCTTTCATTGCCTCGAACCACTTGGTTTGTTCACTAGCAGGGAGCTGAAGAACATCCTTGTAGTGTTCCAGTGAGTCTTTAATTTGTGCAGCAAGTAAAATGTGCAAGGAGTTTGTATCCATCTCCTCAGTAGACTCTGGTTTTGGCAATGTAGATGGTCCTGGCTGATTTGAGGGTGCTGGCTCAAGTCTTGGAGAGGGTGGCCTGCATTCCTCTCTTAGAACTCTTTGTCTTTCAGCACTCTCTCAAATAGCTCTCTCCTGTTTGTGAATTAACTCCGAGACATGATCATGTTTTTCTTGAATTTCTCTTTCAATATCTGCAGGATTGCACCTTTCTCCATAGATATTGCCAGGTCTCTCTGGTACAACAATGCATCTTTTAGGTCTAGGAGGTCTGTCTTGATTCGTAGGAGGGTTAATTCTCCAATGTTCATGATTGCCTCATTCAGGTACAGGCTGAGGCTCATATGGATGTCTGATCCAGTTGGGATTTATTTGATTGGGATACCAGTTCACTCAAGGTGCTTGTTGTTGCTGGTCCACACCATCCAGTAGTGGGTCTAAAGGCAGATTTCCATTATTTGGACGCTGTGGATGAGGTTGGGTGGCCTCTCCATCTTGCTGATCAGGTGGAATAGCCTCTTCGTTATCTGGGAGGTCTGGCTCTTCAGGGATAATGGGTAAACCAGGTTGGTCTGTTACAGGTTGGTCAAGTTCATCAGATTTTTCTCACATAACATCCAAGCAGAAAGGAAATGTGTCCTCAGCAAATTTCACTGTTTTAGTGATAGCAATTCTTCTTCCATGCAAGAATCAATAGCCTTTAGTGTTTGGTTCATACCCAAGGAATATCATTTCCTCTGCACAAGGATCCAGTTTGTCACCTTGATTGTCTTTGGGTATCCACACATAGGCTTTACAACCAAAAACTCAGAAGTAGGAAATGTTGGGCACTTTTCCGAGGAGAAGTTCACAAGGGGTCTTCCACTGTATTCTCTGAAGAGGGGTGCAATTGTACATGTGCAGCGCAGTGTCAAAAGCAAAGTTCCAATACTTCTTCGGTACACAAGCGTGGTGACAAAGTGCACCTGCTTTCTCAAGTATAGTGCAGTTAAACCATTCTGCATGACCATTCTGCTGTGGGTGATCAGCAATTGACAGTTTGTGGATGATTCCATGTGAAGTGAGGAGTGCTTTAAAGGCATTGCCCATAAATTCTCCCCCTCGATCTGAATGAAACACCTTCAAACAGTAATTAGACTGGTGCTCTACCAGAGCAAGCCAATCCTGAAAGTGTGGAAGGGTGTTGGCCTTGGATCTCATGTAGAGGCAAAAGCCAAAAGAGGAATAATCATCCAATAAAGTGAGCACATATTGAGAATGGAAATAAGATTCCACAGGTAGTTTGAGTAGGTCACCATGGACAAGCTGAAGAGGAGCAACAGCTCGCTTCATAGAAGAGTGGAAAGGGTCAGAGACCATTTTCCCCTGTGCACAACCATGACAAGCAGGGACAGTATCCAGGACAAGTGTCTCTGGAAATCCCTTAGTGTGATGCTTGCAGTTTAGAATGATGGAATGATTCAGATGTCCAAGGCATTTGTGCCAAAGATGAAAGCTGTCCTTTACAACATCTAACTGGTCTGTCATCCTTATTAAGGCTCTGGAAGAGGGCAAAGGAATACCCGAAAACCAGTGCAGATGTGAAGTACACAAGCATATAGCCTTGAGTACAATGTGACCAGCAGAATCTCAGATCACTTCAGCTTCATTAGTCACTTCACTCCTATACCCTTTCTTAAAGAGTGCATTTCGAGAGCATAGCCTCTTCGAAAAGTTAGGTCTGTATTGACAATCATCCAGGGTTAGCCTGTGTCCTGTTTCCAATTTTTAAAATTATGGTTCCTCTCCTGAGGAGTTTAACTGTATCCTTCCCTGCTGTGCTGCCAAAAGCAGGCACATGAAGGGGCAAATAAGTGGTAAAGTCAGATCAGTATGGAGTCACATGATGTGAACAACCTGAATCCAACATCCATAGAACTTTCCCTTTATGCATGGACAGATCTTCTGGACAGAGATGGCTGGTTATCACTTGGCAAGGATAAAGGAAATGAACATTTTCAGTATCAAAGTTCTCCAGGGTCCTAGGATACTCCTTAGGATCCAGATCTGGAGGCAAATTAATATACATGGGACAGAAATCTGGTCTCTGTATATCTGGAACTAAATGGTGGAACTCCTGAATGCTAATGGTTTTCCATTTAGCATGATCTTTACACCTAGAGCATGTAGATCGAGTTCTGCCTTCTCCAACATTTCTCTCTCTTGTAATGCTGTCCTGAGCCAAGGAGGGAATGAGAAGTCCTCCTCTGGATCTATCAGGATTTGCATCACTTTCAGCTCATCCCCCAGTTCCCAACATATCTCATTCAGGATGTGTCCATCATGTCCACTCCAAACTTGAAATTCCCCTGAGGTCTCCCAGAACTGGCAGAACCCCAATACAAGGCATTTCTGAGTTGGAATTGCACAGACAGATTGAGCAAAGACATGGGGATTCAGCACAAGGGAGGTGTTTGGATGCCAAAACATACTCAACTGGTCCTTCAACAACAGGGACTGGTTCAATCTCCTGATCGAATTCTTCAAAACGAGAGGCATCATCACTGAGACGATATTGGAGGGGAGTGTAGTCGAGTACATCCACAGATACCACAGAGGTACTAGGACCAGCCTTGACATGGTAGGATTCCTGACCATAGTCATTTTGGTTGTAGTAGTCCTCCTCCTCATACCCAGTAAGTTCGTTGTAGGTGTCCTGTTTGGCACCATAAACTTGGTCTGGTTCATAAAAGTCCATGGTGTGAGCACCACAACTGCAACCACAGCCATGACTGCCTTGTCATCCATGACCACAACCATGGTTTCCTGCAGGTTGCTGTTGTTGTTGTTGTTGTGGGGGTGCTCCCCCATGTCCATGACCAGTTCCTCATCCACCTCCATCTTGGTGTTGTTCAGTAGGGTGATGACCCCTACACTTTGCACACCAAGGAGGTTTGCTGAGACATTGAGCCAAAGGTTGAGAGGAATTAGAAGAAGTTTGTTGGGTTTGTTCCATTTTTGGCAAAGAGGACTGCTTGTTTTGCTGTGACACCAGATCTTTTAACCTTGGAAGAACTTCTGCAACTTTAAGTGCTGACATTTCCCATGCTGCAAGTATGTTTGAGGGTCCAGCTCCCCATTTGTCCATAAAAGCACCACAGATGATCATGCACTGCACTGGTTTGGTCAAAGTGACCCCTCTGGTGGCTAGTGTGCCAAGGATCATATTGATCTCCACAAACTTGGCAGAAATGTCATCAGAGGGATTAATGCGAAGGCAAAGGAGTCGAAGGAACTCGGAGTAGGCAGTTGCTGCAGTTTGAGTTCCATAAGATCCTTCAAGAGCATCCCACATCTCCTTTGTGGTGTTTTTAGACTCGATTGAGACTGCAATAACAGGGTCACTGTAGAGGAGTATGGTGCCCATGCCCTGGGAATTTTTAGTGTGCCAGGCTTCTTGGTTTGCACTGGCAGCAGTGGGCATGGTGATAGTCCCATTAATGACTCCCCAGCAATCAATAGTCATAAAGTATCCTTTGATCATAGCCTTCCATGTTGAATAATTTGCACTGTTGAGGTGGGGAATGTTCTTGGAACCAGAAGCTTCTTTGTCAGCCATGATAAAACTAGAAATGTTCTAGAATTAGCATGTGAAAGAGAACTTCATCTTGGGAAGGAATAGGGTGAAACCCATAATTGGATTTGGTCATTCTAGATCTGTGTTTCTTCTGTGAGGGTCTCCACACTCGAGGCCTAGGTGGCTGAGACTTCAGATCCCATTTCTTTTTCAATGGAGTGGAGTTTCCTTTGTTTTGATATCATGAGCAATTGAGAGTAAGCCTCTCCAAATTGTGGAAGTAGAGTGATTCAAAATAATGATAGGAAAGGAAACCTTCATTTATGTTGAGGAGTGAGACTTCAGTACCATCCGGTTGTTTCAACAAAAAGCCTCCATGGATACCAATGGAGTATTGTAAAACAAACTTTTCATACCAGATGAAGCCTTTAGTCATAACTTCGAAAATATTCCATGGCTCATCTATCATACATGTCCCATTGGAATCTATAAGTCCTCCCCCAGCATATGGTTCTGGAAAGTTTCCAGGAAGTGGAAACAACTGGTGATAGTCCAGTCCCATAAGACTAGTGATGGCAGTGAGCAAGGATTCCTTGGCGAGTCTGGGAATGTCTTTCATTACCTGCACCACATGCATCAATGGAATGCCATATATCTGAGAAAATTTCTTTAGTCCCGGGCCAGAAGAGGAAATGAACCTGTCTCAAATCTCTCCACCATAAATGGCAGGTCTCTTCGTTGTAGCTGGAATCACCCACAGATCCTTCACTTGCAAGATCCATGTCCCATAAGTACTCTTTCCTTTGGGAAACTCATACCAGCATGTCTGGATCTGAGTGGATACTGCTCAAGGTTTGCTCCTGGAAGGCTCTGGGGATGCATGCAATAGGGGTACATCCCTCATGCCAAGCTCGTCAGAAACGGCACTCCAAATGCTCATTCCAAACTTGGAGAGGAGGGAGAATCCTGTGGAAGAGTCATGCATCATAGTAGGGATGGACACAGGATTTGAACCAAAGGTAGAGATCATTGGTAACCCAGAACATGGGAATGGTGAGTAGCATGGGATCTTCATTCGTTAAAACAGGGATATCTGCACCATTATAGTTAGTGCAGGCATGCAGCAAAGTGGTATGTGATAATTTAGGAATTAAATCGCAAATGAGACCATGAGTGAAGAGATGAATGTGAGCATTAAAGAAGGGTTCATTGTAACTCCAAGTATCATAGTGTGGAGCAGTGCTCCATGCACATTCGACAGCAGTGGCAGGGGTAACACTGCAAGCATTTCACAATTTTTCATCCCAAAATATGCTGAAAAAATTGAAAAAAGAGATACTCTTTTATTTCAGCTGTTTTCAAAGAAAAAAGGTGAATATAATGTAATGTTTTCTTTGTCTTTTCTGCCAAAAAACATGAATTAATGGTAATGCCCATTAGGTTCTTCACTAATGGGTATTAGCATCAATCAATGTTTTTTAGTAAATCATGCAAAGAAAACAAAGCATTATTATTGCCTTTTCTCTTTGAAAACATGTGTCAAAAAAGAGTATCTCTTTCTTCAATTTTTTCAGCATGTTTTCTCAAGAAAAATTGTGAAATGCTTGCAGTGTAATCTGCCATAAGTCAGCACACTGGGAATAAAAGGCTGGGGTGACATCTGTAGCATCTAACCAAGAATGGCAATTGTCCATGATCATTTCCTCCATAAACTCAATAACCTTTTCAGCAAAGGCTACTGCATTTGGCTGTCTCAAGCCATAAGCTCCTACCTCTCTCTCCTTTGCAAGTCAGAGTTCCTTGGACTTTGCATTTCTCCTCAGATCCTGAGTAACTTTCTTTCCACTGGGTCTGGTGTAGAATTCAACACAGTTGACAATGACTTGAGACATAACTGGATACCAAGTTAATCAAGTCTTGTCCAAAAAAGGAACCCAAACCAGCAACTAGAGGAGTTCAAACTCAGCTAAGCAAGGAGAACCCTCCTGGTTCTCTTCAGGATCATTGTTGACCCTGGGAAGATACCTATAATGAGGAGGAGAGCATGGCATTGGAGGAACAGGATCAAGATCTGCTTGAGGATTGAGATCAGGAACAGCATGAAGAAGATAATTGGGGGGTCAGTCCTGCTGCAGGAGTTCCCGAGCACAGACATCCAGTTCCCATATTACTTCTGGTTGTGGATCATTGTGGTTGCTGATTAGATTAAAAACCTCATGAATCTCAATGGCAACAGCCAACCAAAATTGGAGATGTCAGTAACACCTGATTAAGATCTGATGTTCCTGGTACTGATAAAAGATGTAATGCCAATTTGGCAAGCCAATGAAGGTGCTCCACATTAAAGAAGAAAGGACAAATGCAAGATTAAAACTTCCACCAATTTGGGAGATGACATAACAGGCTTGGCAAAACCTGATGATAAGTGACACAGCCAAAGTGGCCAAAGTCATACAGAGTGCTTCAGGTCCATTTATAGGCATGCTGAAAGATGGATGTCTCCCTCTATCAACACTATCCTTGAGACAGTAATGAACCTAGCCAGGGCTCATAACCTGTTGCACAGAGGAAAGGGGGGGCAATGATGAGCATAGGTGAACACTTGCCTATAGCAATGATTCTTAGTATGACTTGGTCTTGTGTTACTTGAGTGGTAGTAAGCAGGAGTTGACTTGCCTGGAGACCTAGTGTCTCTGGTAGCTGCTT
The DNA here is from genome assembly GCA_024613145.1 of Pisolithus marmoratus. Classification (NCBI taxonomy): domain Eukaryota; kingdom Fungi; phylum Basidiomycota; class Agaricomycetes; order Boletales; family Pisolithaceae; genus Pisolithus; species Pisolithus marmoratus. Next base: position 171,048 of record JANFAE010000050.1, read on the forward strand.
ATATACATGAGGAGAGTGCATGGACCAGGTGTGCTAGCTTGTAGAGTAAAACTACCATATCTGTAACTAAGAGCACCTGCCTTATAGGGCAGTCTCAGTCTTAGTACTGGTAACAAGGCTTCTGGTAATCCAGGTAAGTAGAACTCCATAGAATAGCTTGGAACAACTATTCCTGGATGGTCATGTGACACTAACTGGGTAGTTCGTTCAACACCTGCCTCTACCCTGCTGTTTCTCCTATACATGCCTCTTATCCTTGCTACCTCCTGTAATGTAGATGACTCCAGATGTGCTTCCATTGCTGGGGTTTGCTGTCCCCTCTCATCACCAGATGGACTAGCTAGGACTGCTGCTAATGCCCAATGCCTGACTGGTACAAGCAACCTTGCTTACTAATCTATGCTCTTGTGCTCACCAACCCCTCTCTCTGTTGGGACCCCTGGCACTCCCCACACCTACCTCCCCACTCTCACCTCTGACCTCCTTTCCCACACTCCCCACTCCACTGGGTAGGTCACTTCGTAGTTTGTGGCTAGTAGGTGTGCTTCCAGCAGGAGGGCTGCAGCCTCAGCTTCACAGACCATGTGCTCAGTGTCTGGGCCTAGGTGATATCAAAGCATGGCTATATGCATTGAGTCTACATACAGTACTGCAGCTGTGCCAACTGATCCATTGATGCATGATCCATCTGTGAAGATCAGTGTGGAGTCTGTCAAGCTGTTGAACTCTTTGATTGCCTCATCCTTGTTAGCTGCTATGGAGATGCTACGGGGGGGGGTATGGCATTCAGGGGGATTGGGCACAGTTTGACTATCTTGATGTTGGCTGGTGAGACCCTGATGTCATGTGTCAAGTGATGGAGCACTGATCTATGCTTCCATACATTTCTTTTGGCAGCTTTCTGAAGTGCTGAATGGAGTGGGTGTTTGATCAGTAGTGAGGCTAGTCTGAGTGCTGTGTTGTAGAGCATTTTTTGGATCGAGACCTGGACTGGGGGGAGGAAGGCATGAGCTAGTAATGAGTCAGAGGGGGTGGTGTGCATCACACCTGTGGCTGCCAAGACAGCTGCCTGCTGTACCATCATGATCTTTCTCATTGTGCCTTGTGATCCTTTATTCCTCATGTCATGGTTTGGCATGTAGGGTGGTCTTAGCCATACACTGGCAGCATAGGTTATCTTGGGCATGACAACTGCTTGGTAAAGTTGGCACATTAACTTGAGTGGGATACCCCACATGGTCAAGGAGAGTTGTCATAGCATGAGGGCATGTTTTGCTCCCTTAGCAACTGCACATGCCATGTGGGTTTTCCACTTGAGTTCTTGGTTGATCTGTACATCCAGAAAGCAGTGAGTGGGGGACAGCATGATTTTGACTCCATGAATGAACATCAGAACTCTTTGCTTTGTTCAGCTGAGAGTGAAGTCTATTAATGCAAACTTGTTAGTTTTGAACTGGGAGTTATGATTGGCTGACCACTTGAAGGCACCACCTTCTCTCTCCATCATGTCATTGAGGGTCATGTGGGTATCTAGAAACATGTTCCCTATTGCAATGAAGGCAGTGTCATCTATGAAGGTGAGGATTAGCTTGCTCTTGTCATTTGCTGTGTCAACCAGGTCAGCACTATAGATGACATATAGTATCATAGAAAGGGGGTCTCCTTGTCCTATACTGTTTGTAATTGCAAACCATGTTGACTCATAGTCATTGAAGCAGATCTTCATTTTCCTGCCTCTGAGTAATCTGCCAGTGTAGTCAATGATTTCATTGGGAAGTTGACACATTTTCATGTTGTGGAGGAGGCAGTCAGTTACTGCATTCAGGAAGGCACCTTCAATGTCCAAGAAGAGAACTGATACCACTTTGTGTTGTCTCCATGCATGGCATATTGTGTTCTCCAGAAGCAAGAGCAAGTCTTCCATTGATCTTCCTGGCTGGCCCCCAAAGTGAGTGGGTGGGAGCAGATTGTGCACTTCTAAAATGTATGACATTCTGTCAGTGACTATTGTGGAGAGCAGCTTAGCAGTCATGTTCAGCAATGCTATTGGCCAGTATGCCTTAGGCATGGAGTAGTCAGGTTTGCCTGGTTTATGAAGGATCATTGTTATGGATTTGCACCAAGGCTCATAGTACATCTTGAATGTGAAAACTGCATTGAAGAGATGGAGTAAGTACTCAGATAGAGCTGGACAGTGCTGGAATACTATATTGGCCACTCCATCTGGGCCTGGAGCTTTGTATGGACTGAGTTTTTTAATTGCTCTGCTCAATTGATCATGCATGATCTTGTACCATTTTGCAGCTGGCTCTGGATATACTTGGTCTGCAGGGACTGAGGATCTTTCTGGTGGAGATGGGAACAGCATTTTTGCAAGTAGTCAGCTTTTGTCCTTGTTTGAGCTGGCTACCATCATGTTTCCCTCTCTGTCAGTCACCTTCAGGGTGGGTATTCTGGCTTTGCTTCCATCACCTGTCAGGTTGGCTATATAGCCATTCACTGTCCATAGTCTGGCATCATCCACCTCCTCCAGCCATTTGGTCCAGTGCTCTTGCTTTGCTCTTTTGATGGCCTTGTCATATTCCTTAGCCTTTTCCTTGCACATGCTGTGGCTGGGGTGATTGGGGATGGCTCTGAACATGTGGGAGGTTTTACTTAGCATTTTTAGCTCTTTTCATAACTTTGTTAGATCTTTGTTCCACCATCTCTTCTGATGGGGTTGGGGCTTTGTTTTTGGGACCTTGGTCTTGATTGTGTTTTGTAGGGCTTGGGCTAGGTCTCCAGCTGTCCTCTGGAACTCATCTTCACCACCCAGTATTCATGGTGGGCCTATCCTGTCTAGCTCACTCTGGAGTTTGTGCTTGAAGTTCTCCCAGTCCACTGCTCAATAGTTTAGCATTGGGGTGCTGGATGAACTGATTAGCTTGACATCAATACACATGAGAATCAGGAGATGGTCAGTGTTAGGGCCCCAGTTTTCTGGGCTGGTGTTGCATGATACCAGGCAGTTCATTGTTGAGTCTGCACAAAAGATGTTGTCTGGGTGGGTCCAGTTCCCAGTACTGGATGCTTGCAACATTGGAGTTCCCTTCAGCAGTGCTTGCATTAGACCATAGTCCACTACCAGGTCAAGTACCTTTTGAGAGGCTTCAAGGGGTGCCAGGGTGAAGAGATGGCTATTTTGTTCCTCATCCCATAATGGGTGGTGCCTGTTGAAGTTGCCTAACCAGACCAGGTGGTCCTCAGCTCTTGGCCTTATGATGGCAATGTTTCTCACCAGGAAATGTCCCATAGCTTCTATCATGTGGTCATGGGTGCAGTTGTTGTACATGTTGATTACTGTGCACATTCTGCTTGACATCCTGATTTTGATGACTACCACATCCACTGATGGAAAGTTGACCTGTTCCCAGGAGTTAGTACTGATCTTTGCATTGATAAATGTTACTGCTTGTGGCCTTTTGCCCTGTGCCAATTTGTGTGTTGGGTAAACAACTCTCCAGTGGACATTGGCCCTTGTGTTTCCCAGCACATCTATTGGGGATTCTTGCAGCATTATGACATCCCATTCATCTGCTAGTGTTCCATTGATTAGTGAAAACAATGCTATATGAGAATTATTAAGATTCTGTTGCCAAATTCAAAGTTGAGTTAAGCCACTGCCTTGTTCAAGTCTTTCAGGCATTGGGTGAAGTCAGCTGGGGGGTGACATCTTCTGTCATGGGTGTCTCACTGTTCTGAGTGTTTGGTGGGTGGGCACTTTGAGCTGGGAAGTTGATCTGCAATTGTGTGTAGCAGCTGGTCATTGGGGGACCTCCTCAATGTCTCAGTTGCCCTCTGTGGGGAGCCTGTTGTCACATGATCATAGCCTCACCCAGTGTTGTTTGGCATAGTGTGCTGTTAGTGTTGCTGTGGTGGTTTGGATTTGTCATAGTGGTTCTGGTCAGGTTCAGTGGCATTGTTGGGCATGGGGGGAGCAGAACTTGAGTCCAGGCTTCATTGGTTGGGAAGTAGGGCATCATGTTTTCTGGGGTTCTTTTGTCCATTGTGTTGCACTTCATGATGAATTCTGGGCAGAGCCAATCTGTGCTAGAATGTGAATCAGTCTGGCAGTTTACATGGAATTTGGTTCTAATGGAGCTGCATTGAGCAGTCCAGTGTGGAAGGGTGCATGTGCTGCAGGTGTCTTCATGGTGTGCACAGTCTCTGGCCATGTGGCCTAGACATTGACATTTGAGGCATTGCATGGGTTCCTTCTTGTCCTTATGGGGTCAGAGTTGTTCCATGTTGATGTATACACCATCTTTTAGGAGCTTGTTGGCTGACTCTGGGGTTATTAGTGATAAAAGGGCATGTGCTACCCTTTGCTTGCTATCTCTTTTAGCAGGGTCTTTGATCCATTTCACACAGGCTAAGGAGCCTTTGGGGATGTTGTTTTCTTGTTTGATGTTGCAAAGTGTTCCCATGTTGGTGATATCAGTTGAGACTGGGAAGAATGGAATGATGACATTGTATGCACATTCTTTGATGCTTATGTTGCTGCCAAGATTTTCTAGAAAGGTTAGTCTGTTGGTTGGGTTCTTTACCCATGTTACTGCTGTAAAGATGGATGATAAAGGAGTGGGAGGAATCTAGAGTAGACTCCAGTTGGAAGGGGTCTCAGTTCAACCCAGGAGGCTGGAGTTGCCTGGTAGAGAGGTCAAAGAGTGGAGAAAAAGACCAGAAACATGCCCTAAAACCCAAGAGAGACTCAAGAAAACCTTTATAGAACATCAGGGGAGGAGAAATAATATTCTGAGCCCTCAGGCTCAGAATTCCATCTATCTTGTCTGTGGTGGTACATCTATTATTTGTTCTAGGTATGTACAGTATACTCAAAGTACTCATGCAGGCTTACATAAGCCACAATGCATCCAAACACAAAGTAAAAAGATAAAGAAAAAGAAAAGAAACAACCCAGTAAGTAAAACAGTGAAATAAATGGAATATCCTAGTAGGGAGGATATTCTCCCTACACCCCTTCCTGACTGTTGAGCTCTATGACCACTCCATTGTTACACAGGCAGGTGAGTGACTTTAACTGTACATTGGGACCTTCTGCTGTTTCTACCACAATGAGTGCTTGCTTGACCATGTTGATAAGATCTTCCTTCAGGGTCTTGCCATTGATTTTCAGGTGGTTGTGAACTGGGTCCAACAATATCTGTTGTTCCTTGATGGCAGAGTGTGCTCTTGCTGGGCTTGCTCAAGAGCTGAAGTTCACAGCTGCAGCTGCTGCAACTGCAGCATGCATGCTCTCCTGTTGGTGGGTGAGGAGTGCATCTCAGTATGAGGTTGATGCCAGGGGTGGGTGTGGGGCAGTAGTGACCAGGGTCTTTAGCTCTTCTACTGCTTCTTTAACCATAGCTATTTCTTTGTGGAGGGATTTCATTTGGTGGTCTGGAGATGTGGGGTCAGCATCTTCTGGATGATCAGACATGTATCTTGTATTTTTGCTCAGTTCTTTGACATTTGAATTCAGTTTATTGTTAATGTCATTTAGCAAGTCCACTGCTGTGAGGACCTTGGCAATTTGGGGTGAGATCGCTGCCACTATTGAGTTTTCCAGCTTTGATGTGACATCCTTGGTGATCACTGTTGCTGCAGTGGAGACTGAGATGTCTTGTACCAGATATGCTACAGAGCATATCACTGAATGAGCTACAGGGGTTACTCCTTTCAACTGGGAGATATAGAACAGGGCATGTGCAATGTGTTCTGGAGTTGCATCTTCACCCAAAATGGTGAATTGGTGCTTGTCCAGGAACTGCCTGCCTGCTTCCTTGTCATGGATGCTCTCTCCTGGTGTGTTGATGATATCCACTAGGGGCTGTTGGCTACTTCTGGTGGAAGGACACAAAGTATTCTGTTGACTAGGCATGATTCCAGGGTTTGGCACCAGGTGTGTAGTTTTTACCCTCAAACCCTTGCAAAGGGTATTCATTCTGGTCTTGAAGGTAGCATTATGGAATTCAATCATATCATCTGCCAGGTTCTGAGTGACATAGAATGCTGTGGTGCAAATATTGACATTGACCATGAGCTGGCAATGCATAGGCCAGACAGAGAAGTAGAACCCCTTGAGGGCTTCTAAACCACCACCAAGTGGAACAGGCATTGCAATATCACAGAAAAAGTACTTGTTTCACCTGACCATAACACCTGTTCTTCCAGGTCTGGATGCCAGAATGACATTTAGAGCTGAAATAACAGGCAATATGTCGAAATTGCAGTACTGAGGGTCACCCCCTATATATCTAGCACAGCATGAAAGCAGTACAGGGCATCTTAGACAAATCAAATGCACTTCTCAATGCAATTTGTGTTGATTTCCCAGATGAAGCTTATGGTTAATGTGTATTCCTTACCACAGGTCATAGGCAGACCTCGTTCATCCTCATCATAGTAAGGAACCTGGATTGAATCAGTGGCTCAGGGAGCCTCTTGGTTGCAATCAGTTTGGAACTGTTGTCATGTGCCACTTGCCCATAAAGGCCAACCTGTTGCCATGTGGGGGTTTCCTTGGCAAGTTGGTAAATTCAGTGCTTCATGTGGTGAGAAAGCATTCTAGAAGTGGAGGAGATGGAAATGTTGTACTCATACCAGAAAAGTTCTTTGGGGATATGGACAGGAAAGTAATTCACATGGAGTTCAATTTCTGTCCCCACAGTACTGAAGTTGGGGCACAAGTGTGTTTTGTCAAGGTCTTGTCTTCTTTGCATATGGAGGGATGTTGCAAGCATTTTGTTGGGATTGTTGGCAATGCATTTGTCTATCTTTGTGGGCTGACTTGGCATGAATATGCTACTGTGAGAAATTTTAGGTAGCAAAGCAATTACAATGCAAATGCTGCTTACCCTCTGCAAGCATGAGGTGGTCCACCCCTTCCTCCAGATCCACTGCCACCTCATCCAGCATCAGACAGGCCATGTCCTCCTCCCCTGGTAACTGCCCCTGTGTTGCTCATAACTGCATACTGTGAATGAAAACCTCATGAACTCCCTGTGCTCAGCAGTCTGCACTGCAGCCTTTCCAACTGTTTTGACCCCACCAAAGTCTCTTGTGGTGATTCATCTTCAGCCCTACAATTGCAACCATGGTGGAAAACTTGCAGTTCCCTTGGCTGAGGAGATCTGTGTGACCACTGAAAATGACATATCATGACAGAGCATGCAACACCCTTGAGGTGGATTTGCAATGCACATGATGCCCAAAAGAATATGCTTGGGAAGAAGTGCTGAGAAACAGAGGGAGCCCACAGTATGTAAGCCCATCACCATCTTCAACCTTCTCACAGTCAGGGAAAGAGTCTAGTCCATCCATCCCCCTCTGACTCATTCCCTTTGCTGTGGAGAAAAGCACTGGCATTGTGGTTGCACATACATCTCTCTTTTTCCCAGGTCCACCATTCAACAACACTTGGTTGCACTCGCTTCACACACTAAAATCACATACCAGGGCAAGGCCCTTCATTCATAATGTTACTCCACAAGGTGGGAGCACTATATTTTGGGTATGTCCTGTTTTCCTTCTTCCCTCCACTTTGGACACCAACATGACACATGCTCCTACACAGTGATACAAACTGATGTGTGACATGATACAGAGACCTGCTCTCAATTCCACTTCGAAACATCATAACAATGAATTGGGCTGTGATTTTATATATAAATTATTGTCAGGACCACCTGCTATGGCACTACAAAATACACATCCATTGAAGTTCCAGCATGTTACACACCATTGTCATTCCATGGCATTGCCTTGTGCATCTGTTCCAGGATATGCTAGCTTGGCAACCACTGTGATATCCACATCATTCTACACATTACAACCATCAACAAGCAGTGGGATGAGTAGGTAACCAATACCTACTCCTCAATTCCTTTCTTGAGAATCTTGGTAAGCATACTGATTTTATTATCAGCCAAGTTCATCCTCTCTACTCATTGTGTTCTATATAATGTGAGGTCAATGGGAGTTGGTGAGAGGTTGAACTTTGGAAAGGTCGAATCTATGCCCTTGCAGAGGCAATGCAGGATTAAGATAACACCCAGTGACAAGTGCCACCATCACCAATCTTGTCAAAAATTGGAATCACTTGACAATGCAAATTGCCTGACCTCATTCTGCAGCTTCAGATGGTCTGCAATGGAAATGGCTCCTGAAGGTTTCATGTCTTTTCTGTGCCTGGAACATGGATCATGCTGACTATGCCATTCTATTGGGTGTTTTGCTCCCTCATTTCGCAATTGTGTGTCATATCTGGTCCCAATAAATCATGTAGGGAAGGCATTGCCTTATGGCATCATCGACCCACAGACCCCTACCCACTGCATACCTCCCACAGTAGGTTCTTCACTCCAGTGCACCATTTCAAAATGCCATAGTTTGTCTGATATTGCTCAACATACCATGGTGATGCATTGGTGGCAGGACAGAGGCATGTTGAATGTTGATGACTTCCAAACATTGAGACAAGTAACAAATACTAGTAATACAGAAGCATGAATCATGACAGCATTCAAAACTCGCCACTTTTCTTTTATCAACCTGTTCCTGTGATGCCCTGCCCAACCCCTCCTGCTTCGATAGATTCATCAGGTAGCTGCTGTATGCTGAAACTTGCTTGAGATGTCTTTCCCGAAGGCCTGTCTAGTCACTTCTCTGTGCTTATACAACTGCAACTTCCCTGCACGATACACCAGGCTTAGTGGCACTCCCTTGCCATGCTTTTGTATGGCCTTCAGAATGTCACTCAGAAGTGTCACCAACTTTGCCATTGCCACTTCAGCATTCCTAGCATGTGCTGCCATTCCCTGGCTATTGATCTGGAAGTCCTCCACCTGCCCAAATGTGCCACATGTATGCTTTGCCAAGTACAAGTGGAATGCTTGTGACAGGTATAGCTGGGGATAAAACTCTTTCCAGTCCAGTTCCTTGTGTGCTGCTCTAGTCTTGATTTTGATCATGCTTGACTGAGGAATGACCAAATGAGGTGTAGTCATATTTACTTTCATCCTGAAACAGGTGGAAGAGGCTGAATTGTTAGAGTGTGTTGACACTTCTCTTGTCCCAATGCTAAGTGCAGAGAGGGAGGCAAGGAGAGAACCATCCTTGCCCTCTGGCTCTGTACAGGCATCAACCTCATAATGAAGCAATATTTTGAGTCCCCTGCATTCCTATATAGCAGGATGTTGAGTGACAAGTTTTAAGTGGCTAGGTTCACAGTGGCTTACATAGCTGATGATGTGATGGTGACTGACCTCACCTTCTGCACCACAATGAGGTTTAGTTGCAGCTAGCTCATACTCATGGCCAAATCCATGGAATTCCCTGAGTCTCTACCAAGGTTTCATCACAATGTGTAAAGAGGCACATCTTCCCTAGCAAGTTGATGTCAATGTGAAAGGTTTTATCATGTTGTCGATTGATGCAATGTAACAATTTGTGCAGGTTATTCCTGTCTGTCATAAGATCGAGGTCATGGTACTTGCAGTCATTGTGTAGTGAGTCAATAGCAGCAAATATTGGTATGAGAGGGGGTCGATTTCCCATGCATGATGCATTGTGATCAATATAATGGACACCAGGGCCAGGGGAGACTGTGGTAACAGTAGTTTTCCTCCATATCCGTGGATGTCCTGGTAGTGTATAATATACATAAGTCATTCATTAACTTTGATTGAACAAGCTGTACCTTGCTAGAAGAACAGGCCACTGCCTCTGGAGAAAAAGTCTCCACTGGTCCTTTCAAGTCTTTCAAGAGGAAGCTGTCCTGACAAGGAACTGGGTTTCTGGGAGCTGTCACTCTGTAAGACATGGGCCCATCAGATCATATGTTACAATCTCTCCTCTATTTAAATACCTCAAAGCAGAATGCCATTAAACCTACAGTTGCTTTTTGTAAACCACAGATCATGATGCTGTGGATTTTACTGGTCAGGAGGGTGCCAGAATAGCCAGGCACAACCAAAGGTCCCTGAAATGGCCACACAGCATATACCCTTGTGATTGAACTTCTTATATATGTTCCAATTCGAAGCCTGAACTACTACATGGAGGACAGTATGAAAGCTTCCATATCACAGGGGAAATGATACTGGTATCATCCACAGAGTTTGTTCACTCTTGCATGCCTGTGACTTGGATGCTGAGATGGTGCCTATCAATTGAAAGGTCATGAACCAATTTCAAGTGCAGCAGAGGACAACTCGCACAAGACCCTTGAAAATGTAATGCACACCAGAAAACTGTGATTGCATGTTGGATGGGAAATTTCAATATTTTGTCATTTATAGAATGTAATTCAAAAGCCAATTGTAAAATATTATATGCTGCTAAGGTATTATCTGTTTTGTATAATTTTATATTTTGAGGTGTGTCTGAACATATTTGTAACACATAATATTTTACAATTGCATTCTGAATTATATTCTACACATGTCAAAATATTGAAATTTCCAGTGTATGCCCATATTGCCAACTCAGCAGGTTTGTGCAACTGCCAATCTGGGCCATATTACTAAATAGTAAACCAACCAGTAACCCTAACAATAGCTACATCAGAAATTTCCAGATTTTGCCATGGGTAGAATATAACTCAGTATACAATTATGAAATAATATATGTTGCAAACCCATTCAGACCTACCTCAGAATAATAAATTATACAGGACAGATAATACTGTATCAGAATATAATGTTCTACAATTACCTTCTGAATTATCTTCTACCTATGTCACAGTATTGAAATTTCCCATGTGTGATGGTGGGAAAGTGAGGCAGGACTCAAAACTTGTGGTTTGAAGTCTGACTCAGAGTTCCAATGAAAATTCTTCACACCCTTACTTTGCACCAAGGAGGAGTCATCAAACACAATCCTCATTACATAGGCTTCATGATTCAATGACACTTTGGATGCCAGCAGACTTAACAGAATGCCCAGTGATGTGTCTGTGAGTCAGTTTTATTAACATTTGAAGTCATGAACCCCATCCACTGAGGATACAACACTCCTGTGTTGGCATGAGTGTACATGTTGGGACAGTATGTGTGTTTACACTGGTCAGGCATTTAGCACACCAGCTGTGTGTGGGAGAGAGAGAATATCTATATTTATATACTGCCACAAGTAGACTACTACTAAAATGTGGTGCCTTCAGGCACATAGAGTAAAAAGTATCTTATGTAGTACCTAATGGTAAGTCAAGGGGGAGATGAATAGTTTACAGTATACTTGTAATGTAGACAGAATAATGGCAACTGAGGGGGGTTTGTATTGTCTGATATATTACTGTAATAAAGCAAGCACAAAGTAAGGGTAGAAGGGCTGACATATCTCTGATAACTAAGATGGTTGTAAATTGGTGCAGTTGGGGTTTGGTCTGGTGGCTTTCTTAAAGGCATCTGTTTCTTTTAGGAATTCGATGAGGGCTTCAATTTCATTTTCTGTTCCTAGTAGATCTTTAGAAGCAGTATGCAGAATGTTGCAATTACAGTATCTTCAAATGCCAGACATGATATGATGACATGTTCTTGAGTTTGGATGGGTTTGCTGCATGGACATGATTGATTTTCTGTTGGTACAAACAGGGAGTAGTATTTGCCCAAGAAGGCATGGCCAGTGTGGCATTGTATTAGTCTCCCATATGTTTTGTGACTCATATTGCAGAAATGTTTGTGGGGTTTTAGGGTGGGTGGGAGGTGGTCAGCAGGCAAAAACAAACTGGTTTCTTTGATGGTATTTCACCATAATGACATCCACTCTTTTAAGAGGGTGTTGCAGGAGAGGTGTCTTTCAAAGGCATATGATGGGGTGGTGTCTCCTTGCACCAGGGTGTTTGATGCCTCTTTAGCTAGAGAATCTGCTCTCTCATTACCCCTTATGTTACTGTGTCCAGGGATCCATGAAATTTCAATGTGGTTTGCAGCATCTATCATAAGGAATGAGAGCATATTGTCTTGGATTTGTAGGGCAAGGTGGTGCAACAATGGAGGGGGTTTGTTTGAGACTGCCTGTATCACTGCCTGGTTATTGAGAAATGCATGGATGTGTTGGATGTCATGTGTCCACACAAATGCATAAGCCTCTTTTAGAGCCATAGTTAGCCCATATAATTCTGTGTTGAATACCTTGTTCTCATTGCCAGGGTTAACTTTGCCATGGATAACTTCATGGGTGAGATGATAGCCAACCCATCCAGCACCAACTTTATGGAGGCCATCTTTGTCCTTCAGAGGTCCATCTGAATAGATAGTAAGGTGCTTATTATTAGTGCTGAGACTTTATATGAGGTCAATATGTTGAATTTGAGTCTGCTTTTGAATTCTTCATATAGGTCATCCCAAGGTGGAATTGCAAAGACATTGATATGGGGGATAGATGCACTTGATAGCTGTGCTAAGCATTGCAGTCAAGTGGTCTTGGGTGCTTTAGGTTGATGGGATGAGTTATGATGGATTTTGTTTGGTGGTAAGGGGGGGGCATGACTGGGTGGGGAAAAGCCTCTCCAGGCTTGTGGCAGGTGGATGATTACTGGGTTGTCATGCAAAAGTTTGTGTAGTCATGTGGCTGCATTCCTGTTGGCAAAATCTAGGTGAAGATTGATTGGTGGTGTCACACTCTCAATTTCCAGAGCATGAGTTGGTGTGGTGCAGAACACTGCACACATATGATGAAGACACTTATTTTGTATGACAGAAAGTTTGCTTGCTAGCATTTTCTGTCCTGTCCACCACATGGGGCTTGCATATGTCATTACACTATGTATACATGCATGATAAATAGTGCAGAGACAGGCCTGTTGTAGGCCTCTGACTGTGTTCTGTTACCACCTGTTCACCCACCAAGGCCTTTGTGGCCTGCACATGACTATGAAGTTGGCTTTTGGTTGGCTCTTTCCTTTCCTTGTGAAAGGGTTTCTACCTCTTCTGGACCTTTATGTTCATCATTTTACTTACTGTCATCTTTTCTATATTAGACTTTGTCTGTGTCTTTCACAACAGACCTTCTGATAGGTTTAGTGGCTCTGCCTCTTCTTAGGTAACTGAACAGACTTCTTATGGTAATGTCTTCTTGTCTCATGTAGTATAGCCCTCCATGGTCAGAATGTGGCCACTACAGAGCATTGCCTTTCCCCCAGGTGCTTTCAGTCTCACTTAGATCTTGTGTACCATTACATCTTAGATCCATGGGTTGCACATAGTGTAAGTACAGTAGCTGAGGAGGTTAGCTCCTCAGTTTGAATCTACTCTTTGCCCTGTCTTAACCTTGGATTGGCTGTCTCAGTCTCTCACAAGGCATCTCCATCACTGTCTTAGCATTTGAGGGACATTCAAGGCTAACATATGACAAGTCTATTATGCATATGGAGTACCCTATGAAGCATCCTCATTTCAAGGTTTGTCTTTGCAAAGTTCTGCTCAGGCTCACCTCTGCCTGTCTTAGGCATTTTGGTTCACTGGGCATAACAAAAGATTCAAACTCACCCACCAGATGGCACTTACATAGCTGATCCTGCATTCAGCAGACTTTCCCTGTTTTAGGGTAATTGCTGCCAAGGACACATCCATCCACCTTTTCCAACACCCCTTACAAGTTGCCCAAGGTGTCTACACTGGGTGATGACAAACCTCTGTCTCTGCCAGGCAAAAAGCTACTTTGGGACTCTCCCATAGCATCAACCAGCAAGAGACTTCCCAACCCCTTCAAACAGTCTCAACTGAAGCCTAGCATCATGCCAAGGACAAGTGAGACTCAACATAAACCACTGCCAGTACCCCTGAGAACTCTTTCAAAAGCAAGACAGTTTTCTTCCCTGCTTGCCCCATATCTGCCAAGACCTTCATCCCCATTATGAAACCCAGCCTTCATTGGTTACAGAGAAATGCCCATTGAAACAGACATTGATAATGACTTTCTTGGCAAATTGACAAGTGATGAAGGTGCCAAGCCAGAAGAAGACATATGTATACCAAAACAAGAAGAAGAAGAGTTTGAGGAGGCCCTAGCAAACATGACTGAAGAACTCCACATTAATGCACCTGGGGAGGAAGCCAGGAACCCCAGTGTGTCAAAGCAGAAAGAAGTCCCATTCCCACCTCCTGGTGCCACTGATCAGCAAATCTTAGATTGGTTCATGGCTAACTCAGGTTGCCACTATATCCCCACATTGCATCCCCATAAGGAGAAGGATGACCTTCCAAATGGAGGTTGAGAGTTTAACCTAGACAAGGCCTTCAAGTTTGATGGATCATATGATTGTTTCCAGTGCTGGTTAATGATGATCCATGGGTACCTGTCAATTAATGCCCACATGTACAATGATGATCATGTCAAAATTGCTCTTGCCCTCTTGTACATGACAAAAGGGTCAGCTGCCTCCTTTGCACAAAATTATATCACCAGTCACATGCAATGAGGAGACTATTACTACCAAGACAGCTTTGAGCAGTTCATTGAACAGCTGCATGCCACCTTCAAAGTGGGAGACCAAAAAGCTCTTGCCACTATCCATTTAATGCATCTGTCACAGGGGAATGGAATGTTAGAAAAGTATGTGTTGGACTTCTACACATTGTATAACCATGCTGGCTACCAGGAGAACTTGACCAATGGAGCAATCTTCTTTGGTCAAGGGTTGAAGAAAGAAATTTGGGACTGGGTCCTGAACCAAGGAAAGACCCCTCAAACCATTGAGGAGTAGGTCAAGAAAGCAGGAGAGGTGCTTGCATCTCTAGAAACAAAGAGGATCTTTGATGACAAACATAGCTCATATATGCCAAGCTTTCCTTACAGACCCATGTCAAACTGTGATCCTAATGCTATGGATGTTGACCACAAGTACATACCCCCTGGGCATCAGAACAGGTCAGTCAGAGAAGTAACCTGCTACAACTGTAATGAAGTTGGCCACATGTCTTGTGTGTGCCCCCACCCAAAGAAGATGAATCAGAGGCAGGCTCCCCAAGCCCATAACATCTGGCTGATGTCTAGAGTGATCATCAAGTTAAGTGACAATGATATTAATGTGATTAGAGGAAACAAGGAGAAGAAAGAGGACAACAAGGTTGTCAATGTCAAGGATCTTGCTAAATCAGATTTTTGACAGATGGCTCATCTCACCTTCAGGGTGCACCATTGAAAAGTGTTTTGTCAGCTCGGTGTACTTCTATAGGGATCGAATATGATATGTCCACCAAATCTCCCTTAGGATGGGTCGAGCTGCCAGTGTGTGAAGTGAAGGTGCCTACTACAATTGACAGCAGAGCAGAAGTAAATCTCCTCTCAGAAGACCTCATCAAAAAGTTGAAAATATGAACATATCCAGTGGAACAGCCCTGGAAGATTATGACTTTTGATAATCATGCAGAGTACACTGTTAGGTGGAAATGTGTGATGAAGATATGATTTTGGCAGCATAACAAAATGGTGACAATTAAATGTTTTGTTGGGCCACTCAAATGAAAAGAATACTTGTTGCCTGGGATGCCATTCCTCAAGCAGTGGAAGCCAGTCATTAATTGGGAAACTGGCAAGATCAACAGTTGGGGTGATTCCCCTGAACAATTGATGAAGAAGCAGGATGCTACACATGAGGTCAAGACTGCCTCTGTAGAGCACACAACATTGTCAACAGAACTGGAGATACAAGCCTCCAGGTTCAAAGAAGATGTCTGCATACTGGCAGAGTACTGAGAATTTTCCAAGGTCTTCTCCAAAGAAGATATCCTGTTGCCAAGACATCAAGGACCCCTTGATCATCAAATTAATACTGTACCAGAGTTCACAAAGGACAATGCTAAACTCATGAAGCATGCCCCTCTCTATCCAATGTCTCAGGATGAGCTCAAGGCCCTGGATGAGTTCATCAACAAAAACTACAAGTGTGGAAAAATCATCAACTCTAAGTCCCCAGTCACTGCACTGGTGTTCTTCATCAAGAAAAAGGATGGAAAGAAACACCTCATTCAAGACTACTGGTGTAGGGAGGGAAGTCTCCCTACTAGGTATTTTATTTTATTTCACTGTTTTACTTTACAGATTTGTTCTATACCTTTTTCCTTATCTTTTTACTTAGTGTTTGGACGCATTGTTGGCTTATATAAGCAAACAACTACTTACAGCACACAGTACATACTTAGAAAATAACAGCCACATTACTAGAGAGAGGAGAAGCCAGAAATAAAGATGTAGAGACTCAGGAGAATATTTCTCCACCCTCAGATGCTCCTTAGATGTTACCTCAGCCATTATTTGGATTTCAGGGCACATTTTTATTGTTTTCACCACATTCTTTGACCTCTACCAGGCAAACTCTAGCCTCCTGGGTTGAACTAGGACCCCTTTCCAACAGGAGCCTCTTTTAGTCTCCTCCCACTCTCCTTGCTCTCTCATCTTTACATCTGGAGCCCACCACAATGGGGCTGTTTTGCTTGGTGACCCCATTACTCCCCCTACCCTTGACCTCATGCACATGATATCTCAAGACACAACGTGCCTATCCTCTCACTTTTCAGGATCCTGATTCTACTCAATGAGAGCTTTTGATTGGTGTATTTTTTGTGACTCTAGCTTCAGCAGTTCTGGAGATATCACTCATTTTGTGGAGAAAGGCTTTGTAGGACAGTTTTGGCATAACTCAGGATCTGGTGCACCTACCCTCTCATTTCTTTGATCTCCCAGTGCTCCCAGATGCCCTCTATGATGCCCAAGAGTTTGGTAGCCCTCTGCCCAGTAGTTCTTTGCCAACACACTGCTGTTCTCCCACCCTTCAAGCTGCACACATGTTTTCTTGTGACCTGACATGCCAAACCTCTTGCAAATTGCAGGCCTAGTAGCGCTCAACAAGACCTTTCAAATGGTGCCCTTTTTGTCATGTCTGCATCAGTACTTCAGGAGATATTGCAATTTTTGTGTGAAAAGGCACTCTTAGACCATTTTTCAAATATCTCAGGATTGGGTGTGCAGTTTTTTTGTATTCCCTTGTTCTCCCAACTCCTCTAGGTCCCTGCTACCACCTCCCAAGGTTTTGTAGCATCATGCCCAGCAGTTTTTTCCCCAGCACACTGCCATCCTCCTCCCCTGCCATAGCCTAGCTCCCTGGCACTCTCCCTTGCATTTTTAGCTCCCTCTCGAGTTGTAGGAAACCCTCCCCCATCATCTTGGAGTCAGTAGACAGCCCCTTCAAGACCCACCAGCCACTTCAAGAACCCCAGCTGCTTTGATGCTCCCAGATGCAGTCCAGCACTTTTGAGCCATATTTGAGATGTAGACAATTTGTTTAGATGCACCCACTCTGTTCATAACATATTCCAGATGTATTCCATCATTATTTGCACATTTTGCAGTTGAGTGAGGCTGCATATCTGAGAGTTGAGCTTTGAGTTGTACATGGTGTAGAGAACAGGAATTCTCTGAGCATAAAGTAACATTCTGCACACTATGTCTCTACTCACAGCCATTTCTGTTTGAGCTTGGAGTATCCCTAGGTCTTGCCTCATGCCTTCCCACACAACCTCATGTTCAGGGAATCCCATATGAGAGTTCTGTCACCTGCTCCACATCATGCTGACTCCCTGATTGCCTCACCATCTTCTCCCTGAAATTCCAAAGCTGATCAAATGGTCTTGAGCCAGAGGCCTAGGCCTTTGACAGGACCAGCCAATCACAATGCACCACATTCCAACCCCTGTACAGGTCCTGAGTGCCCATCACCTGTCATGTCACTGCCTCTGTAGCCACTGCACAGCCACTGCTGCTGCTTCTTCCATGATCTGCTCCCCCTCCAAGGCCCCAAGCTGCACACATGAGGGAGGCATTTCCATCATTTATTTATTCCAGTTTGTCAATTTTGGTACTGCTATGGTTTCCCTTCTTGTCCTTTCTATGATTCATCTACATGGTTCCTACTTACTTACCCATGCAGGGTTGCATGTACTGTACATTTGACAGGTGTCATCTTTTTTTCCATTTGTTGCTCCTTCTAAAAATTTTCCATACCTGTAGTCACTTCCTGTGTACCATAAATATTCCAGCCAAGTGTTGGAATAAAATATCCACCTTTTAGAGTCATTATCTGAGTGTTTAGAGAGCCTTTGAGTCCCTAGCACCAAGTCTTCTGAGTTTCTCTCCATGTTTCCAGCATCACCATCAAGTCTACAAGCTTCTTTGATAACAGAAAAATTGCATACAGAACCCCACATCTACAAGCCCATGCCCTGATCTAGCATTGGCAACCAATCCCTATGGAATTCGCCCCCCCACCAATTCTCCTTCACTTTTCATGCATCCCTTTCCCTACTCAGCACCCCTTGGGATGGACCTAGGAATTAGTTCCTTTGGCCTTCTCTGTCTTCCCATACACTCTTCCCTGGAAGTAGTGTCCCACAAGTTTTGGAGCCCACCACAAGGGGTCTGCAGATCTGGAAAGGAGATCTCTATGGCCCACTCATCAAAGAACAGAACTCAAAGAGCTCTCAGAGCCCTTCTGCTGCCTCTCTATATCATCTTCAGATCTTTTTGTACCTGCAGTTAACCCCTGTGATGTTCCAGGGCTCAGCTCTCTAGACTTGGAATTTTCCCCCACAGATCACCCTCACCTTTCAGAACCTTCATCACCATCCTCAGTAGATATACCCAGAGCCTTCAAGCTTGATGAGTCCTTTGAACCACTACCAGACTGTCAAAACCTATCACTGCTCACCAACTTATCATCCTTGTCTTCCTTGACATCTTCAACCCTTGCTGCTGAGTGACTCCTTGTATTGTCATCATCATTTATCACCCCCCAGAGTAATATTCCCCTGCCCATTCAAGCTCCCTCATCACAACTGTCCAGAAACCCCTCTTTGATTCAGAACCAACCTCCACCCTTATCATCAATACTGGTCATCATGTCTAATGCCACCAATCACTGTGAAATGCTGCTTAGGGGCTCTAACAAAGCTCCTAAGTTCTCCAGAAAAACTAAGGACATCTGCACATATTTTGAGGATGTTGATCAGGTCTGCATGGACACAGGCATTACATCAGAAACAGCTAAAATCAAATGGGCCATCTGCTATGCCAATCATAATGAATCAGAGCTATGGTTGTCCCTCAACTCTGCTGCAGGCAATGACTGGGAGGCCTTTACAGAGGAGGTAACCAGTTTTTACCCAGGAGCTGATGTTAAAGGGCATCAATACACTAAAGCTGACCTTGAGACACTCCTTCACCACCAGGTGCAAAAACCTATGTTGTCTCTCAATGACCTCAGCAAATATGTCTGAGAATTCCACTGTATCATCATGCTTATTAACAAAAAAAAGAAGCTCATCAATGACTACATTAACAAGAAGTTCCTTGAGGGTTTCCCCCTGAGGTTCCATAACAGCCTCATTACTCACCTGCAGCTTAGGGACCTAGATGACAATGTTGACAATCCCTGGCCCTTCAATGAGGTCTACAAACAGGCCACATACCTGCTTAGTGGTTCAAGATGGAATTTCATACAGCCTGACACTTCAGTGCTCTTCCCAGAGCCTCCCTCCCAAAATTCTGCCCCACCAACTATCCTAAAACATGAATACATACAGGCCACAGAGCCTTTGACATCATCAAGGTAGCCACAGGAGGGCCAATTCCATTGCTCATTCAACCCCAGGTGCTTCTTTTGCAGAAGTACTGATGGGCACCATATGGCAGAGTGTTCCCTCTGCCAGGAGTATACATGGCAAGGGAAATGCACCCTGATTGGGGGAAGAGTCTTTATGAAGGACAGCTCTGATATCCCCAGGACTGCTGCAGGTCAGAACTTTAAGGAGAAAATCAACAATTTCCTTGCAATGCAAGAGTTGATCATGGCCTCAGCAAACCTGGTCTCTGTCCAGTCCTCCAACCAAGGTCCTTTGTCATCATGCAGTAGGGAAACCCTGCTGCACTTGGTCAGTACCATGTTCTTCAGAACAGAGGGAATGTTGGAATTTCAGGTTGACATCTACCCATCATCCTACTTGGTCAATGAAGATCTAGAGGAGACAGCTGATGAAGAAGATAAGAGAGCATTGGCCAGAGCTTACACTCAGGTAGAGGAATTAAAGAATGTGATCAAGAAGAAGAAGACCATACATTTCAATGGGGTAGAAATTCCAGGATGTCACCCATGCAACAACCCTGCTACTATGAGTACCCCAGCCACAGTCAGGCCTTCAGCTAGCCCTGGGTTGAGTTCTTCAGGCACAGTAGAGGAATTGCAGGTGGAGAAAATGCCAGAGAGGACCAACACTACAGACTTGGGAAAGTCAAGGGCACAAGCCCAGCCCACCCTGCAATTCCATATCAGTACTCCATGTCAAGTGCATCCTTGATATTGGGTGTCAGGTGGTTGCCTTGTGACATGAGCTGTGGGAAGCATTGGGGGCTCCCCTTCATTCTGATATGTGTATGATGCTTGAGGCCACCAACCAGTTGAAGGAAAGCATGCTCAGGGTCATCAAGAATGCATCCCTGCATATACATAGGCACAATTGAGGTGCACCTCCAAATCCAGGTTGTTGACTGCACACCTTTTGACCTTCTCTTGGGCTGTCCATTCTTTTGTCTTTCCAGCAGCATCCTATGTGACTTCCCCAATGGTGAACAGTCTCTCAAGATACATGACCCAAATTCCAGATGACAAATGCCAATTCCTACCATCCTCATAACTGGCTACAACCTTTACCTCACTTTGTTAATTCCAAAGACAAAGAAGAGCTCTATGCAAGAAGAGAACTATGCCACTGGATGGATAGGACAGATCAGGGTTTTTAGTATCAGTCAAGGATTCACTGAAGTTGTGAGGAGACCACAATGAGGTTTTCTCCATATGTTCTCCTTATGTATCAGATCCCCCATCATAGTTTCCCCATTATTCTTCACCTGTTCTTACAGACTCACAAGATCTTCCTACTTCTATGTTACTATACAATGTCAAGAGTGAAAGCACTCCATCTGTGGAGCCTTTCAACTCCAGTTTTATTCCACCTGGTGACCAGTTCTTACATATATCCAACTAGTATGATGATTTCTCCACTGACAGTTTCTGCCCTATGATCTATGTACCAGTTCAGCCCTGTTTACCATGTTTTAAAGGACAAGCCTGTAGTGAAGAAGGTCAGACCAGTCCCGACATCTATGCCTGTGGAATTCTGGGTAGAGCATTGGGAGGTTGAGAACCCTCTAGTGTCCCTCCCTGTACTCCTGTTCTCTCCCCCACCCTTTATTCCAGGTACCTGTTTCACCCAAGAATGTTTGGATGAGCTGGATTTAGACCCAGCAAGGTTCCTGTGGCCAGAAGAGTTAGCTTTGGTCTGCTGGCTTGTTTGTACACACAAAATGGCCTTTGCTTGGGATGCCTCAGAGAGGGGCACCTTTCATGAAGACATATTTCCACCCCTGAAGATACCTACCCTGATGCACAAACCATGGGTCAAGTGGAATATCCCTATACCCCCCACTATCTTTCATGATGTCATTAACATCATCAAAGAAAAGATCACTGCTGGTGTTTATGAACCCTCAACCTTGTCATACCACTCCAAATGGTTCTGCATCATCAAGAAAGACAGGAAATCTTTGTGACTTGTCCATGACCTCCAACCTCTAAATGCCATATCTATTCAGGACTCTGCTGTTCCCCCCTTCATTGACTCTATCACTGAGGCATTTGCCTGCCACTCCATCTACAGGATTTTAGATCTGATGGTTGGCTATGACCACCACACTATACACAACAACTACAGAGACCTGACCATGTTCCAGACTCCCATAGGCATGCTTTGGCTTACCAAACTACCAATGGGGTATACAAATGCAGTGCAAATATTCCATGGAGACATGTGCTGGACCCTAAAGGATGAAATCCTGGAAGTGACAATACCATTCATCAATGACTGCCTATCAAGGGCCCCAAAACCCACTATGAAAATCCTGATGGTACCTTTCAAACAATCCCTGAAAATCCCAGTATACATATGGCATTTTATCTGGGAGCATCTACAGAACATCAATTGAGTCCTCCACCACCCATGAAAATCTGGGGTGCCAACATTCTAGGCTTGTGCTGATGGTGGACAGCTTGGAGTTTTGTGATGGCCAGGTCAGTGAGCCATGTAGGCTGATTTTGGCCAAATGGGCCCATCAATTGCCACTAAGTGATTTACACAATTATTGGCAACTGCCACTTCCAAATGTGGACACTTCCCCTGAGCAAACCCAGCAGCTTGGCCTCTGTCAGTGTTTGAAAAAAAATACACAAATTGGGTTATTCCCACACATGAATATATTCATTATTTTGCTTTGGAAACTCCACACTTCCTTGGACTTTACCCTTGCCAGCCTTGGTTGTTTAAAAATATATATTCACATCAGGATTGGTTCTCACAGACCATAATCATTATTTTGCTTTGTGAATGGCTAACTCCCAGGTATGGCCAAAGCAACCCCCTGGGTATGTGAACAACATATCCCAATCTGGACAAACATTTCCCATGGAATACATTGATTATTTTGCTTTGCAAATGGTCACTTCCAAGTGTCCTGAGCAACCCCTGGGTATTTGAAAAACATATCCCAATCTGGACAGTTTCCCACAGAATATATTCATTACTTTGCTGTGCAAATTGCTTATGTTCAATCACAGGCTTGACCAACTCCTTGGTGTTTGAGAAAAAAAACATACTTGAATTGGGATAGATTCACACAGAGTATATTCTTGTAAATTCCTCACTAGGTCCCTCAGTACATTACCATGTGACTAGATAATTAATTTCCAGTGTATGTCAAAGTCCCACCAAAAATGGTTGTGGGACTACCATAATGTCATGATAGCAGTTCATCGATTTTTAATACAAGAGGCTGCCCTTCATGTATTCTGCCATCCCTGCTGCCTAAGCCTTTCTACCACTGTTTATACATCCACCAGTACCAGAAAAAAAATGAGGCTTGTACAATTTTGATTTTTTTCCTGCTGAAATCAACTGATAGTATCTCTACTAGTAATAATATGGACACTGCACTTGTCATGGCACCCAACAGACCCCCCATGACTCAGTCCAAGGCTGCTTGCAATGACCCTAATGCATATGTCAAGAAACTGAAGTGCCATTGGGTGAAAGGTCCACATCTGGAATTTTTGACCAGTCACATTGCTGGTTTTCATTCCACAACTATGGAAGGCCCCTCTCATGCCCAAGAGTACCTTGACTCAGTTGTTAATGAATACTTCTCCAACTTTCCATGGAGGCTCAAGACATCTGAAAACCCCACTGCTTCAGCCTCCAAACAGTCCACAATGGAGCAGCTTCCCAAGGTGGAAATGGAACAGAAACAATGCAAGGTTGCTTCTATGCATAAGGTAATGGATGGTGCCCTGGTGGCTCTATTCACTGACATTCATTTTCTTCTCTTTTTTGTTTAGGCTATTAGATTGTGGTTCAAATACCACATCAGAGTCAATCAGAGGATTGGGGGGAATGTCTTGGATGCAGAGAATGACATGTGGACCCACCTTCTGTTGCAGTTATCTGGTGTTAAGAAGAAGAAGCCAAAGGCTCTCAAGGCCCATCAGCAGTGGTCCAAGGATCATTTTGACACTGCTGTCTGGTCTGACTTTGAGGCCAGATGTGACATGCAGGGTATCAAGGGGATGGTGACAGTATCCTTTTGTGATCAAGTTACTCATGAACATTTCCTGGCAACTGATGTCCAAACACAATCTCACTACACTCAACTCACCAAGGACAAGGCTAAAACTGCCATAGAACAATGGACCAGTGCCCTCAGTAACCCACCTTCTACAGACCCTGCATCATGACAAACATAAGTTATCAATTTCCCATCTCCCTACCCCCATTCAACATCCCATCACAGTGCAATTGATACATTACCATTGTTTGCAGGTCCACTCCTCAGTGGAATGCATGCAATCCTCAGCATGCACATCACCCTTATTGTCAGTGGGCCAGAACCTCGAAAAGATGGAAATATCACTGTTCTGTCATAAGTCACTTTTCTACTGTTGTTGTGGCTTTTACTGAGCCCATACAGAATGCATGAAGGAGGTGACAAATCTCCAGTACCTCACAATTGGCAGGCTTATGACAAAGCAAAGTATTGACTTGTTACACAGTCTTTCCAGGAGTATCTGGATACCTGCTACAGTAAGTTCTGCACATGTCTCACAACCCAATTTCAATTCTATTGACCATTGCATTTTCCAGTGCAAGAGGAACATGATGCAAGCAAACTCCCCATGGAGATAGATGAGCAGACTCCCTCACTTCCCAATGGCCACACCAGCTCTGAAGCTGCTGAAGTTGACGGTGTTCTCAAGAAGGCAACAATGCCAACACCAATCACCAAGTGCAAATCTAAATGGCAAAGGCAAGCATGTGAATCTGTGGACTCTCCTGGAGATTCTGCAGCATCATCTGGTAATGAGGACAGCAGTGACACTGATAGTGGCAGAGACAGTGACAATGACATCAACCACAATGACTGCAGCATCTGCCCATGACATTCTCCTTTACCATTTTCTGCTAAAAAGGTAGATTATGTTTTCTTCAACCCAAATTCCAGGTGCACAGTTCCACAATCCACCCATCAGGCTTCATGCAACTTTCCCAACAGAGTTGGCAGTGGCATTCCAGCAGCACCTGGCCAAGGCTGCCAAACAGAATCACCCAACAGTGGGCAAGAATGTTGACCCCCTTCATGCCCTGATGAGCATGAACAGGAACACCAACCCACACCACCTAGCCAACCCAAATTCTATGACCCTTGTGATAAAGAGCATCTGTCTACACCACACAAGCACACTGACCAGCTGACTGACATGCAAGTTGACTGTGAGGCTGACCCTGATGAACATAGGCCAAGTCCAAGGACACCTCAGTGTTCTTCTGCAGGGTTGGACTCTGCTGCTGATGGAGAGATAGAAGCCAACCCATTTTCGATTTTACCCTTAGGTGATATGCTGCATCATACTTTTCCCCTTTTTTGGACTTATATTTCTTTTCTCCTTTTCTCTCACTCATGCAACACATCTCACAATGTGTACATGACTTATGCTCTTCCTCTTATAGACATTTACTATACACCATCTCTTATACAGCCTTCCCTTCCCTTGATTGGACTTCTCCAATCGACGTGACTCATGCTATCTCTTCTACTTCTTCCACAACAAGTCACTTTCCCTTTTTGGACACTATTTCATTTCGACATGTCCTCGACATGTCCTCCCCTCCATAGTTGGTACACAGGCTGTTCCCTTATCTCCAACTTGATGCATCTGGTTTCTCATGAGCACGTCCTTGATGCAACTCAACCAAA
Organism: Pisolithus marmoratus; assembly: GCA_024613145.1. Lineage (NCBI taxonomy): Eukaryota > Fungi > Basidiomycota > Agaricomycetes > Boletales > Pisolithaceae > Pisolithus > Pisolithus marmoratus. The sequence goes on from JANFAE010000050.1 coordinate 196,440, forward strand.
GTGTGCCATACAAGTCAGAGCAGTATATATACTCATAGGGACTTGCCTGTAAATCCCAACTTTTAGCTACCTTGCAACCAGGATAGCATTCTCTCAGAAATCCTCTTCTCAGAACTGCTTGCCTGGCCATAGAAGGGGTAAAACTATTAAGCCCTTTAGGTCAACCCTGGTAATACTGCAAGTGCGCTGACTGCTTAATTGCCTCAGTGCCAACACTTGTCACTTTTGGCAGGTGAGGTATTCCAGCATGTAACATTAGGTGAGCATGCTGAGCCACCCAATTTCACTGACTTTAGTAACTCCCTCCTCCAGACTCCTGCCCCAAATGGTTCTATACAGCATTCAGCTATGTTTGATCACCTGATCTCCACAGACAATATCATAATCTTCTCAAAGTTTACTTCTGTCTTGAAGAATCTTCTAACTTCATAAATGGGAAAGGACTGGCACATACCTTTAGTGGCAAGCATCACCCAGAAGCAATACATTGGTGGATCTCACACACATGTTGTGGGTAACTACTTCTTGGGAAGAGTGTATGGGAAAAGAGAGATGGCTGAAGGAACAAATTCCTAGGTCCATCCCAAGGGGTGCTGTGTGAGGAAAGGGATGTGCAAAAAGTGAAGGGAGGGTTGATGAAGGGAAATTCCATAGGAATAGGTTTTAAATGCTAGAATGGGGTGGCAACCTGTAGATATGGGACTTGGTAGGTGATTTCACTGATTCCTTGGAAGCTAGAAGACATGATGGTGATGCTGGGAACACAGGGAAACTCAAAAGACTCTATGCAGGGGACTCTTAGACACTTCAAACACACCAAAAGTGACTCTAGAAGGTGGATATATTATTCCAACACTTGGCCAGAATATTTATGGTACATACACAGGAAGTGACTACAGGTATGGAAAATTTTTAGAAGGAGCAATGAATGGAAAAAAAGATGACACCTGTCAAATGTACAGTATGTACAACCCTGCATGTGTGAGTAAGTAGGGACCATGTAGACAAATCATAGAAGGACAAGAAGGGAAACCATAGTAGTACCAAAATTGACAAACTGGAATCAATGAACAACAGAAAAACCCCTCTTGTGCATGCAGCTTGGGACCTTGGAGGGGGAGTGGATCATGGAGAAAGCAGTGGCAGTGGCTGTGCAGTGGCTACAGTGGTGGCAACACAACAGGTGATGGGTGCTTGGAACCTGTACAGGGTTGGAGCATGGCACATTGTGATTGGCCAAACCAGACCAAGGCCCAGACCCCAGGCTTGAGTCTGTATGATCAGTTTCAGAACTTTGGGGAGGAGACAGTGAGGCAATCTGGGAATTGGCATGATGTGGAGTGGGTGATGGAACTCTCATATGGGATTCTTTGAACATGAGGTTGGGCAGGAAGGCACAAGGTGAGATTAGAGAAACTCCAAGCTCAAGCAGGAGCAGACATGAGTAGAGATGTAGTGCACAAAATGTTGCTTGTATGCCCAGAGAATTCCTATTCTCCACAATGTACTGGATGTCCCCCAATCCAAGATGTCAATAAATTTGCCAATGTGTTCTGGACCTGGTGGTGTGAGTTGCAACCCACCTGGAGGAATGTATTAATGCCTGAGACTGCCAAGTCTGTTCCTGCCCTGTGTACAGTGGCTGGTGAGTGGAAGGAGTTGGACAAGCCTGGCTTGAATGGTTTCCTCAGTGTTATCACCACTCTAAAGTGGTGGGGAGCAAAAATCAAAGTTGGAGATGCACAATTTGCTTTATGGAATGTGGCTGTCAGTGATGTTTCTTGGGTAATGGAATGACTCATTGAATCTTGTTCTGTCAATGATGCCAGCAGTCCCAAGTAAGTATCCATTTCACCCAACAATGCATGATCTAACCCTCCTTTCAAAGGGTTGGGGCAAAGCGACTGCTGTCAGCTACAGTGAGCTCAAAAACCCTTTCCATGTTTACCCTAATTGCAGTGCATGAGGTGTACTGCCAGACACTGTGGGAATTTTGCTTAGCTTTGGTGGAGTCATAAATAGTACTTACTCCCGGCTACAAAATGGGTCCTATATCACATGATTTGGTTCACTGGCTGGCAAGATATAAGCAATATAAAACAGCAACCACATGGAAAGGGTTTTTGAGCTTTTGAATTGGTGAGTAGAATCATAGTATATTTGCCAATGTTTGTTAGTACAAACAAAGGTACATATGTAAACATGGTGTCTGAGTTCAAAAAAGTTCACACAGTTCATTATTCCCCATTACCTTCATGGTCAGATCCCTCTCCCTTACTCCACAAAGCACCATCCTCTCCTTGCTTGATTCTGGACTTTCTGGTGAAGCCATTGCCAAGCAAACTGGTGTCAGCCCTTCCACCATATCCAAACTTCATTCCAAAGAGCATCCTACCCTTCTGAAGGCCATTGGAGGTCATCCCACTAAGCTCTCTCCTACCAATATGCACCATGCCCAACATCTCATTGCTTCTGGGAAGGCTGAAAATGCTGTCCAAGTGACCAAAACTCTTCCCAACATTACCAATCAACCTCTCTCTGTCAGCACAGTTCATCTTCACCTGAAGAAAGCTTGTATGAAGGCTGTAGTCAAGACCAAACACCCTATTCTTTCTGCTAGACATTGCAAGGCTCATTTGGATTTTGCTGTTGCTCATAAAGACTGGACTGTAGAGGACTGGAAAAAGGTTGTATGGTCTGATGAGACCAAAATCAACCATCTGGGGTCAGACAGATGCAAATGGGCATGGAAAAGGGCAGGTGAGGGGCTTAGTGATAGGCTGGTTGAAGGAACCCTCAAGTTTGGAGGAGGTTCCCTTATGATGTGGGGCTGTATGACTTGGCAGGGAGTTGGCTTTGCTACCAAGCTTGATGGTAGGATGGATGGGGACCTTTACCTTCAAATTTTGAGGGATGAGCTCCAACAAACCCTGGAGTATTATGGTCTCAATCCTCCTGACATCATCTTTCAGCAGGACAATGACCCCAAGCACACTTGCAGAATGGTCAGGAATTGGCTGGAAGAGCAAGAATTCCAGACCATGGTGTGGCCTGCACAGTCTCCAGACCTAAACCCCATTGAACATCTCTGGGGTTGTCTCAAGAGGAGGCTTGCACAACATGAAAACCCCCCCTAGTGGAATTCATGAATTGTGGGAGAGAGTTCAGGTGGAATGGGAAGGGATACCAGTTGAAGAGTGTCAGAAGTTGATTGAGAGTATGCCTAGAAGGGTTCAGGCAGAGTTGAAAGCAAAAGGAGGTTATACCAAGTACTAGAATACCCATCTATTCAAAAGCTCAAAAACCCTTTCCATGTGGTTGCTGTTTTATATTGCTTATATCTTGCCAGCCATTGAACCAAATCACATGATATAGGGGCCATCTTGTAGCCAGGAGTAAGTATTATTTATGACTCCACCAAAGCTAAGCAAAATTCCCATGGTGTCCAGCAGTACACCTCATGCACTGCAATTAGGGTAAACATGGAAAGGGTTTTTGAGCTCACTGTAACTGTTAACCTGAATTTCAGCAACTTAACTGCAATACATCCTGGAGCACCAGTTTTCATCCTTGTACCTTTTTTTTTTGTTTCCATTGAATGCTCAACTCACTTCATTGGACAGGCAACTCAGTGGCTCAGTGTTTGACACAGAAATTTCAGTTCCACTGCCCTTGCCACCATGGCTCATTTCCTTGCATCAGGCACTGACCACACAGAACTTTCCAACATTTGGGAGACATGTAACAAGCTTCTTGATGGGCTCACCTTCTTATATCAAGATCTTGATGCCTCAAAGCCTGAAAAATGCATATCAATCACAATTTCTATTACAACTCCTCACCCATACACACTTATGTCCCTGCATCAGCTGCCCAGATGTGCTGAAACTTGACACTGGTGCTTTGAAAGAGCATGGTGTCAAAGGTGCTCTCACTCTTTGCTGTGCTGCAGTAAGTAATATATTTAACCTAGTGGAAAGGCAGATTAATGATTGATTTAGCTCAAATGCACAATCCATCTCTTCCAAAGGGGTGACCTCCTTGTCGATGACCAAATCAGTGCACATGGCAAGGCCACTGTGAGGACTCCCCTCAAGCTCAATAAGACATCTGGGAAGGAACTGTCAGCCACATTGTCATTCTCTGAGCAGAATTGGGGGGCATGCACTTGTCAGTATTTCATGTTGATCAACAAATGCAATAGTGCTGCCTTGAAAGAGATTGTTTTATCAGCAAGTCTCCTGGTCATTCCTACCATGGATAGCCTGATGGCAGAGGATGGTAGCTTGCCTGACAATGCACTGACTGATGACTTGCTTGTGTCCACAAACCAGCACATGAGTATTTGTATGTACAGTGTCATTACCTGAGGACATACTCATGGGTTTGACAGGATACCCACTGAATCTATCAGCATTCCACCAGCTGTATTGCAGCCTAGTCTGCAGCATATTTTTTCCATCATTTCCAAGTCTCACCCCCTCCCCGATTTGCTCATTATGATTTTCTTTTGGCTAATCATGCTCCTTTGTGTTAGCAGATACTTTGTCACTGCTTGTTTCATGCTATCACTACAATACATCCACTCATTTGTTTTCATTTTGCCATTTAATCATGACCAGGGTTTTGCTTATTTCTCAGATGGGTGAAGTGTGAGCTATGAAAGGTAGGATTGTAGTCTAACTACAAGCATCAATAGTCCAAAAGGAATGACAGTGAGAAGTCACAATAGTGTAAATAGTTGGAAAAGTGGTTCAGATATGTAGAAAATGTTGGAATATTAAACTGCCCTCTTAGTAGTACTTACTTTGGTGCGAAGGTTTGTTGCTTACATAAGCAAAAATGCGTACATACAGTAGGATAAATTTTCTCCCTTCCTCAGTAGCTTGGTGTTACTGGGGAGTAAGTCATCGTTTTATTTAGTCTTTACACTTACTGATCACCTGTAGTTAATTATCTGACAGGTACATATTAATATACAGTAGCTTGGTGTTACTGGGGATTAATTATCTGACAGAAAAGGGCTGTAGGCAGCCTCAGTAGTGACTCAACTACTGTAATATTCAATGTACCTGTAGGCAGCTACAAGGTATGAGTAAGTAGTCTAATATGGATAATATATGGACTTACCCTCAGTAGTGACTCAACTACTGACACATGGGAAGTTTCAATATTGTGACGTGGGTAGAAGATAATTCAGAAAGTAATTGTAGAACATTATATTCTGATACAATATTATCTGTTTTGTATAATTTATTATTTTGAGGTGGCACTGCAAGCATTTCACAATTTTTCATGCCAAAATATCTTGAAAAAATTGAAAAAAGAGATACTCTTTTATTTGGGCTGTGTTCACAGAAAAAATGCAAATATAATATTTTGTTTTCTTTCTCTTTTTTGTGCACAAACATGAATTGATGGTAGTGCTGATTAGCTTCTGCACTAATGGGTATTACAATCAATCAATGTTTTGTGGCAAATAATGCAAAGAAAAGAAAATATTATTTTTGCCTTTTCTCTTTGAAAACACCTGTGAAAAAAGAGTATCACTTTCTTCAATTTTTTTAGCATGTTTTCTGAAGAAAAATTGTGAAATGCTTGCAGTGTGGGTCTGAATGTGTTTGAAACATATAATATTTCACAATTGTATTCTGAATTATATTCTACCCATGGCAAAATCTTGAAATTTCCAGTGTAACCATTGTTACAGATGCAGTGTCATACCAATATGGACATATGCTGGAAATTTCAATATTTTGCCATGGGTAGAATATAATTCAGAATACAATTGTAAAATATTATGTGTTACAAATACATTTGGCCACACCTCAAAATATAAAATTATACAAACCAGATAATACTTTAGCAGAATATAATATTTTACAATTGGCTGCTGAATCATCTTCTACACATGGCAAAATACTGAAATTTCCCATGTGTGAGGGAACAGTATGAAAATCATACTACTAAGTGCGCTCTAAGTGCTTATGTAAGCATAGGAAACTCGCACCAAAATAAGCTATCACACTGGGGTGATTCAATCTCCAACAAGATAGACGAAGGACCTACTTAAAAAAGTGTAATGGCTGTCTGTACATCTTTGACTATCCGCGACTAAATAAGCATGAAAAGTACAAAATAGACATTGGCCGATTTACTGATGGAAGAAAGAACCGTGCAACGGCGCGATATACTCCGCAAAGTATGTATCATGACGGAAACAGAACGGCCAGTATCGAGATCAACCATCAGCTGCGGAAATCCCACGTTCCTCTGTATCTCGGTTCCATCTAAACACCTTATCCGTGTTCGCGCGGGTTGAGGGCGTGGTTCATTTGGTGGTTCATTCTCTTAAGCTTGGCAGGGTCCGCCATGCTGGCGCCTCCAGTACACCTGCGCTATGTTAGGTCATATACCCTTTACTTAGGCGCTCATGGAATTCACCCCGCCTGTGCACCGCATGCCTCATTGCAGATTACAGGCAACACATACACAGGAAGAGGCGAAGGCCTTCTTTATTTCATCCCCTCCCCTCCCAACCTTGTTGCCCAGTTTCCGCATCGTCTTCCTTACACTATGACGGAAGAAGTCAAGCCAACCATGTCTGCTCCCGATGATAATGATGACAATCCTCGTAGCATCAAGCAACGGCTCAAAGAATGTGAGTGATAGTTTCATCACCTTCCTAATAGTCCATCCATTTCTTGCGCGTGCAGGTGCTTTCCGCATCTTACTTGGTACATCCTCGCTGCACGCTCTTGACAAGATGAAACCATCGGAATGGTCTGAACTCAGGCAACGCTTGAACAATCGCGCAGAAAATATCAACGTCGTCGGTGCCCTTGCAGTCGCGTATGTCCCAAATCGAGTTTCTCTGTCATCCCTTGTGCTTACTCTGTCTCAACGCAGGACTGCTGCTGTATTTCTGACTACCGATGCCCCCGACGGAGTGCTCCTTATTAATTGGAACCGCGAATTACCATATTTCTGCCTTGCAGCTTGTGCCGGGTGTGGTATGCTGGCTGTTATGAGTGGCCTTGGCGTACTTGTATTTTTGGATGGCACAGATCATGGATCTATCACAGTGAGTGCAACTCTTGGTTATTCTTTATCCTTGCTGATTCCCGTTGCTCCGGATACAACTAACGCCCACAGAAAGCGCTGAAAAACACGTTCAGATTCGCGGCCATCTTCACCTTACTGGCGATGCCATTCATCTTCCTGAGTGCTGCGTCACTATGTGCTGGGATCGCATGGATGGGAGCTGTCTGGTTCGGTGACACACTTTGGATAAAGTTGATAGTAACCATTGGGTGCACAGTGTTCCTTTTCACCCTGTTTGTGATTGGTGTTGTGCTTTACTAGTCCGAATGTAAAACGGAGTGTATCTTGTACTACATCTGGACACTTGGCGTTGTATGTAGCGACGAGCTTTTTAATAAGGAGAGTGCCACGCTGGGTCGGACTATTCTAGCAGAAGTGGTGAATACAAGGGCACAGAAAATCTGACTTTCCATACAGGTGTGCCAAATCGAACGACTTCAAGCGACTACTGAAGCGATGCAAACTACGTGCCAAACAACGCAACACTTACTATTCGCTACCGTGTTCTGCGAAGTGAAGATGGTTGGAATTGCTTAGGCCCAGCCGCATACACAGGGCCTAATAACCTTTGAACGGCAGTCAGCACCATCTTACCGACGTCTTGTCTCAGCAGGGCACGATCATATAAGTCCTGTTCGTAATGTCAATACTTTAGTGTTGCAAGTGCACAGAGCACTGGGAGAACGAGTAATCCATACCACCACCGTCGTCAACAACGGTAAACAGATTAGGATGTTTCCAGGGGTTTAGGGGATGACAAGCAGAAATCCGTGCAGTGACGTGTTGACAGCAGGTGGCAACGTGGCTACGAATGATCGTGTTGGCCGGTGGCCCCCGACACTTCTCCGAACTCGGATACTGCTAGCAACCTCATCTGTTCCACTCACCGTCCCCCCAACTCTGCCATGATGTTCCCACCATTCATCCGGCCACCTGCATGAAACTGCCCAGCACCATGCGGATAGACGGGTGATTACGGTGTGTGAACAGGTAACTAGTGACGGTATGTGCTGAGTTCACAAGGTCTGTATACGACTCGCTGGAATGTAGTGGCCGCTCTTCACAAGACGCATACAGTCTTGTCGCACGTATAGAAGTGCAGCGATTGAGTTTCCTTAAACGTCGGACATGTCGATCAGCCTCCACGATCGCCTTTTTTCCCTCTGTGTTGAGCTGGAGACATGGTCATTAGTTGTGAGGAGCATACTCCCTTACGCACCCACCGAAACATGTCATAGAAATATAGGGCATCCAGAACGTATGAAATCTTCCTGGTATCGGAAAAGAGAATCTCGCCTCAGACGGATGAAGAGCAACGAACAAACTTCACAGCATAGTAAGGCCCCACGAGTAGTGTTGCCATCGAACCAAACTCAACTCAAAGTAACTTCATGATCACTTCGATTCGAATTTTGCATCAGTTTGGTACAGTTTGATGGTAGTACCATATGTAATGGGACGATTGGGACGCGGATGCGTACTTGGTTGTCTACGATTGGATGGAATGCTTAGCGACTTCGATCGAGCTCACTTCGTTACATCTCGGTGAATCCAAGTGCCGCCGAACTACCACTTCGATTCAACTTGGTCTAGTTCGCGGCAACACTACCCGTGAGCCTATGATCATAGTAAGCACAAAATCTGCAGGTAGGATCAACAAGAGGGTTTCTGGACTTCAGTGACAAGACCACCACAACGCCGAGTGCTGGGAAATGCTTAAAGTTAACTGCCATCCTATGAGTTCAAGGACTAAACAGCCACCAATCACTTCACTAGTCGCATAGACCCTTCAGTTTACACAGATAGTCTCGTCTTCACAATGTGAAGTGTCTAGATTCCAAAGTGAAGTACAAGACACATGTCGTGAAACAGAAGCACTAGTAATGCGCAGCAATAATCACAAATACGATGAAAAAGAACAACAGACTGCCACAAGTCGCTACCACCTTTATCCAAAATGTACCACCGGCACAGACAGCCACGTCCCATGTGACGACAGTACACGCTGCTGCAACAAGCAGCAAGGTGAGTGGCAACGTTAGCAGCATGATTAAGATCGCAAATTTGAACCGGTTGTCCTTCGCCCTCCATGGTCGTTGGTTGTGGCCGGAGCAATAAGGATAAGCGAGAAGATAACAGGATTGAAACTTGTACTCACCTCGAGGTCCTCAGGACCCATGGCATTCAGAAAGACAAGTAGGCCAAAACCGCTCAGAACGGCCAACAGAGCAAATCCACCGGCAGCTCCAAGGAAGAAGTATGTGAACGCGCCGCCCCATTCAGCAAAGTGTGTTGGGGGGGAAGTGGTCAGAAATGCAGCAGTGGCTCTGCATCGCGACGGGGTAAGCGCAAAGGACGCCTTCGCACGATGCATTGCGATCAATATAATGGACACCAGAGCCGGGGGAGACGGTCGTAACAGTAGTTTTCTTCCATATCCGCGGATATCCTGGTAATGCATAATATACATAAGTCATTAACTTCGATCGAACATTTTCAACCAGCTCGGCTCACCTGGAACAGCGATGGTAGGTGTTTTTGCCCCAATCCACGAGTAGGAGGAAATTGGCTTGACATCCGACAGCTGTACCTTGCTAGAAGAATGGGCCACTGCCTCTGGAGAAAAAGTCTCCACTGCTCCTTTCAAGTCCTTCAAGAGGAAGCCATCCTGAGAAGGAACTGGGTTTCTGGGAGCTGTCATTCTATAAGACATGGGGGTTTCCTGTCAGATTGTGTGTAACACAGTGGCAGTTTCAATGTTTTATTATGATTCAAATTAAAGGGCTCTCATGAGATTTTATTCCAAGAAGACTTAGAATTTTTATTACCAGTCCATACTGGGAGAAACATTAAATACACTGCAAGCATTTCACAATTTTTCTTCAGAAAACATGCTAAAAAAATTGAAGAAAGTGATACTCTTTTTTCATGGGTGTTTTCAAAGAGAAAAGGCAGAAATAATATTTTCTGTTCTTTGCATGACTTGCCACAAAACATTGATTGATGGTAATACCCATTAGTGCAGAAGCTAATCAGCACTACCATCAATTCATGTTTGTCCACAAAAAAGACAAAGAAAACAAAATATTGTATTTGCATTTTTTCTGTGAACACAGCCCAAATAAAAGAGTATATATTTTTTAAATTTTTTCAAGATATTTTGGCATGAAAATTGTGGTATGCTTGCAGTGATATCCATCCAAAGACAATTGAAAATTATATATTGCATGAATGTCATAAGGTTATTGACAATAATATCTGCCCAATATGCTTTAAAGCATGAGAAAATATTGAACCCTTGTTCCTCATTGGCTGCTTCAATATTTTCTCATGCTCTAAAGAGTATTGGGCAGATATTATTGTCAATAACCTTATGACATTCACACAATATATAATTTTCAATTGTCTTAGGGTGGATATCTAATGTTTCTCCCAGTATGGACTGGTAATAAAAATTCTGAATCTTCTCAGAACTTGGGAAATGCCAACTGGCATTGGCAGATACCTTGCTTGAAGGAATTCATGACCATGTTCACCCACATTGCACTTCATGCAGGTAAGTCAAAAGAGCATGACAATCACAATTTATTAAAGATGGTGGTTAACAGGATTTATGTAACTCAAGGATGGATAAAAAGGGAGGGTGCGAAGGGACCACAACAATGGCAATAGACAATCAGAAGACAGAATGTAAAGGAGAGTCTATACTGGCAGAGGGATTCAGATGACAAAGGTCAGTTGACTGGCAAAAAAGAAGGGTTGGCTAAGGGACTAAAACAGTTAGATTGGGATGGAAAATGGAAATGTGGAAAAGTTGTGTTAGGTTAAGTACTACAATGGTACCTGTTGCACAGAGATGACCTAGGGTCAACACAGAGGTCTGTGACTGTCCTATTTTTTTGGGGGGTGTACCACCTGCAGTGGAGTGTGGTCGAGGTGCAGAAAAGCTGTTAGCTCAAGTATGACAGAGCTTACTGTTTTTTGGAGATGAACTAGGGTCAACATAGAGGTTGGCCACCTTCCATTTTTTGGGTGTACCAGCTGTGGTGGAGCATGGCAGAGCTAAGACACATATCATAACAATGTCTGCAGCATAGACATCATTACCAGGAGAACCACATCTTTTGCCAATAGCCCAGTGGCTGAGTGCAAAATAAAGCTCAACAAGAGCACCTTGCAGGTGGCAACAATACATCTGTGGTTCAATGAGCTTTCCATCCATGCCATATGCTGGAAGAGGAAGGACCTGATGAGTGTCCTTTATTGCATCAAGGGCACTTGCAGCCACATCATGGAATGTAGGCCAGTTTTGAATTGCAAAGACAGAGGATTCTAAATACATTTGGCATCAGTAAAGTTTCAATGCACTGCCACTGAAGGTACATACCACCATTGAGTTCTGTATTATTCTTGTCCTCTTCAGTGGCATTGTTTTCATGCACACTGTGCTCAACAACTTCATCATGATCAAGCTGCTATTTAGGATCAACAAAATATCAGTCACTGGTAGCCAGGAGATATGGAAGACATCACCTCAAAAAGTTTATGGTGCACTTTGAAGTGAGCATCCAAGTTGGCTTCAGTGTCACTACTCCAAATCAACAGACCTTTTTTTCCAGAGAATTTAGGAGTAGCAACAGTGTCCAGTAGCCAGTGCAGGTTTTTAACCACAATAGGATAGTCATCCTTAAATGGTGCCATGCCAGGTTGCTCAGTTGCACATGATGCCTTCACATCACTAAAATCCTTCCAGATCTGCAAAGGTCCATGATAGCCTGCATCAGCAGTGAGCCAAGAGTCATTGTCAGAGATCTTGACAACAGCACAGATAGGCACAACATCAATGCCTTCAGGAGGTGGGGATGGGTACTTGAGGGAGTCACCATCACTGGTGTCATCAGCATCCAATGTTTCTGGCTTGATAGAAAGGCAGGTTGCATGACCTTCCTGTGCCCAAGCCACTTCATCATGGAATGAGTCATCACTGAGGTAGAAACCAGTGTTGATCATATTCCTCCTGGCAGCAATGAGCTGCATAGGTAAAGTTGCCAAGGTGGGTTGGGGGTTACTGTTTGCATTACAAGCAGTCATATCAGATAGGTGGGAGCTGAGAGGCAGCAGCAAGGCAAGATGGGCAAGCATGTAACAGTGAAAGGAAAGTGACAGAAGCAAATGAGTGACTCAGAGGCAAGAAAGGATGATGAGGAATGGCAAGCAAAGACAGGCCATCTTATATACCTTTCAGGGGGATGACTTGGTAAGCACAAATTTTCATGTGTGGAGCAGGGATGAATGTTCACTTACCATATGCAGGCTAGTACTTTGTTGACATAGTCTCCAGGGCCATGAAAATTTAGACATCTGTCATGAAAGGGAAGGCTAGAAAGCATGATCCCTTTGTCCCCCTTTAAGAGGAGCCCACAGATGGGATTCATAAGTGAAAAATTTCATACATGGGACATGGATTTTTGCTTACTAGATACATCCTAGGATGTAGTCATACCTTGGGGTCATAGACTTCCAAGTTATTTTTTCCCCACTCACTGTGCCAGCCCATGTCTACTGTTGAAGAGGAGTTTGGTGTTCATGATCTCCTTGTCCAGCTGGGTGTCCAAGAAATCATTGCCCAGATGAAGGGTGTGCTGAAAATCCATCATAAGGAGAGACAAAATAAGGAGCAGCTCATTGACCATGTCATCAGTCATGCACCTTCAGAGCACATTGAGTTTCTGTGCAATGCTGGGCAAGAGAAACTGAAAGCTGCAGCAGCCAAAAGGGATGAGAGGAAGGAGCAGAGGATGGGAGGAGCAAAGCATAAACACACTGATGAAGCACCACAGAGATGCACAGCTCTGTGAGTGGATGAGGGCCACAGGGACAACAACTACAATCCTTCTGGCTTCCTTCAATTTCCCTCGGATGAGGAACTGAAGGAATGTTATGCAGGGTTCTTTGAAGCCACTTTGAGTTCTGCCCTAGAGTCAGGAACATGTGGAGTGTGTGCATGTGAGTGCAGAGTCTCTGATGACAGACTTATGAAGGTTCATCTTGACCTCCTCCCTAATGTTGGCCATCTGATACCAAAGAAAGCACATGATGCCCACAATCTCTTTGATGGCAAGCTACTAGATCCATCCAGAGTTGAAACTATTGGTGGATGTCCCTTAGTCTCCATCTGCTCTTTGTGTTTGGAGGACCTTAAGAAAACAGAAAACAAAACACCATGCTATGCCCTTGCAAATGGCCTTTGGATGGGGACAGTACCCTGGCAGCTGCAAGTCCTCACATTTCTGGAGCAACTTCTGGTTTCCCTCATCTATCCACATGTCTTTGTCTTCAAGCTTTTTCCCAAATGATCTGGAGGGGTATGAGAGGCATCAGGTCTACAACAGGCAATGTGAGGGAATGTCAGCTCTTATGAGCTTGACATGCAAGGGATCACATCCATGGTTGAAGGCAAACTGATGCCATGACCACCTGAACTCCTGGCATCCTTGATTTCGGTGACCTTCATTGGGCTTGGTCAGCTCCCAAAGATGTGGATTCACTCAACATTTCAGGTATGCAGGCAGGTTGTGCTTGAAGCACTGTTCTGGCTAAAAGAGAATAATCCCAAGTATTATGGAGATGTGGAGATCAGTGCACCATGCATTGAAGGTTTACCAGAGGACAATGTACCTGAAGAGATAATGTCCATCATTCAACAATCTGATGATGTTGGGATCATTGAACAAGAGAGCAATGGCTTCATTCCATTGGACAATGACAAAGGTCTGTTGCCTTGCTCATGTGTTTTGCAAACAGTTAACTGACATAATCATCAGTAGTCACACCACCTGACACAAGACCAGAAAATAGTGACAGTGCAGACAGTGTTGGTATGTGTCCTCACCAAGTGGAGTGGAGTGTCCTGACTTACACCTTGCTAGGTGATGGTGAACCTGATGTTGTACCCCTTCAAGTGTCCAGCATGATCAACACAGATATGTCAAAGCTGACAGCCAGCAAGCTGATGGCTTGGGGTCTTGCTAACTTGTGGAAAGAAGGCAAAGAGGGAGGATATGGCATACAACATGGCCATCAACCTGTAAATGACTTCAGATGTCCACAGGCTGGGGGACAAGCTGATGAGAATTGGCCCAACTTCTTTGAACAAGCATTTCCCTGTCTGTTCCCATATGGCAAGGGTGGAATAGAATGTGATCATGAAGTCAATGTTGATTTCAATGACCATGTAAAATGGCTTCTACAGTACCACAACAGGTGATTTCAACAACATGAAACATTCCCTTTTGTTGCATTTGGTATCATACAATGTCAGCAGGTCCTTGGGTCAGCATGCCTTCAGATGCAGCAAAAGACATTTGACAAGGATGCTCACCTACTGGCAATGATCACCACAGACAAGCTACACAAAGCTCAGACAGAGGAGGAGAGGAATATACCCATCTCTGATCCAGCAGTTTGCCTGCTTCACCAGCATGTCTATGCAACAAGAGGGTGTGTCACTGGTTCTGATCAATCCCATCATCAGCTTTGCAGCCAAATCTGGGCCACATCCATCATGTTAAACCCACCCAGTTTATGGATTACCATAAATCCATGTGATTTACATGACCCCATTGCCCAAGTTTTTGCAGGGGAGAACATCAATTTGGATGAGTTTGATGCATGATTGGGACCCATGAAAGAGAAGCAAGCTGCCAACATTGCCCTAGACCCATATGCCACTGCCAAGTTCTTCCACTTCATCATCAAGACCATTCTGAAGAAATTGATTGGTGTTGAGACCAGTCAACAGTGTGTCACAACCCACCGGGGTATCTTTGGTCTGGTTGAGTCACAAGGATGAGGAAGCTTACATCTTCACATGCTGATCTGGCTCAAGGATGCACCTCTGATGGATGAGATCAAGAGTCTCCTGAAAACTGAAGAATTTCATCAGAAAGTCAAGAAATTTATCAAAGTGAACCTGCAAGCATACCTTCCTGGATTTGAGACAGTGGATTCAGTGAAGGAACCTAATGAAGTAGATGTGGCATACTTGTGTCCTCCCAACCCAGGTTCTCCTGACTACATGGCCCTAGTTTGAGATCTCAAAGAACATGTTGCATGTGCCAAGCAGGTACACACATGCAAGTACTGTCACTCCCTGATCCCTAGCAAAAGTGGTGGATTTGTCTGTAAACAATGTGCACCATTTGAGAAGGCAGACAATGACTACATCAATGAAAATGGAGATTGGGGAATGAAGTGTGTATACAAGTTCATGAATGGATGGGTGCCAGCACTCACCATGAGTGCCTGCTGTAACAATGATGGAAAGCTTCTGATGAATGCCTGTGATACAACAAATATCTCCTTCTACATCACAATGTATCAGATAAAGAAGCAAGGAGGAAATCACAACATGTCTGCCATATTAGCAAAGGGATTTGCTTATCATGTTTCAAAGTCAACATACCTCGAAAATATTCATGACCAACAGAGGCTCCTTCTGTTTCACCTCATCCATGCTCTGAACTGAGAACAAGAATTAGCAGCACTGATGGTCATGACATATCTTATGGGGTGGGGAGACACATATTGATCACATCACTACATTCCAATCTACTGGTCCTCCTTCACCAGTGTGCTCCTGAGAAAGTATCCAGAACTTGGTGGGCAAAAGGCCAAGGGCATGGAAAGCAGTGAGGAAAGGTCAGTTGCGATTCATGAGATCTCAGATGAAGCACAACTGACTACAATGGGTCCATGTAGCACATCAGCACCAGTAGTGGGAGTTGTGACTTTGGAGCCAACACTTCCACCAGCAAACCACTTGGAGCTTGAAATGGCTACCCATGCTGATGTGCATTACAACTTCAGCAAAGCATTGTACATTAACATTACTTACCAAGGCTCCTACAGGAGTCTGACAAGTGAGTCATTGTGACTCTTGATACTGATGGACATGGGAAGGTGTTAGCAAAGTGCCAAGCTACAGATTATTGCTGCTGGGGAGAATCATTGGCTGAATGCAACATCATCAACTTCTTCATGAACTCATATGAAGTTGATATGGATCCCAAATCCAAGAGACAAGCAGTGGTACCCAAACAAGCCAACCTGGATGACCTATCAGACCTCATCCATATGCCCAGATGAGTTGTGATATGCCACTTATTCTCTTGCAGACTCTTTCTTTCTTGCTTGCTTACCTGACTATGTTTCCCTTTATAGATGCTTACTATATGCTGTCCCTTATACAGCCTTCCTTTCCCTCAATTGGCTTCTCATGATCAATGTGACTCAAGCCAATCATTTCATATTTGCTCCCTCGAGTCACACTTCCCTTTTTGGACTACAATGACACATCAAGACACATTGTCCTCCAACTGCATCTTATGTCTCTCCATTTGGACTCTTCTCCTTACTGGGGAGTACCCTAGACCCTGTTGAGTCATCTTACCATGTTTGTAGCACATGTGACACATCTCAGGATGAGTCTACCCAAAGACTGCCAAACACTCTTGAGGGGTATATATATTTGTAGGGACTTGCATGTATCTCCCCAGCTTTTAGCTACCTTGCAATCAAGCTAGCAACTTCTCTCAGAACTGCTTGGCTTGACCATAGGGAGGGTAAAACTATCAAGCCTCTGAGGTTAACCCAGGCAATACTGCAAGAGCCTTGATGCTTTCTGCCTCAACACCAACACTTGTCATATTTGGCAGGTGAGGTATTCCTGCATGTAACAAAAGCTAAAAGCTCTCTCTATTGAGAATAACAAATCCCTCAAGAACTTCAATGCCATTGAAGTCTTCCTAGGTTGACAGAAAGTCCCTAGCAAAGTCTTGAGTTCACTTCCACCCCTGTCTATGAGGATCAGCCTTGTGGAGGTCCTGCCAGCCCTCTAGACAGTTCTCTTATAGGACACTAGGACCCACTGAGGGGAATACCCTAGCCTTTGTCTGCCTCTTTACAACCACATTCTTCCTAGCCCAAGGTGTCTCATCACCAGGGCTCTACCCCCAATCATCAGAGGCCTCCCTCTGCCACAGGATCCATCTCTTCTTCCCAATTTAAACCACCAGTTCCATCTCAAAAGGAAACTAAGCAGAAGGAAAGACCATTGGCAACCTCTGCTCTCCCTTTTTGATGTGAACCTTCTTCTTCTCAAGCATGCTACCACCCTTACCCCAAAGGACACCCTTCACCAACATCTCTGAAGCATGAAGCTTCACCATTGTATATCCCTCTGTCTTTGATGCACAAGGCATCTGAAAGAGACAAGAAGGATAACACACCAAGCCTCTTAGAAGGAGCACATGGAGTTCTTGCTGCATTTGGACTAACTGGTCCTGCAACCACCACTGAGGAGAACTCTACATCCACACTTCAACAACTGCCTAAGGAAGAGACTGAGACTTCTTTGCTTGGAGGTGACTGTTTGGACTCACAACAAGAGATCCACCCCTATTACCAAGATATCAAAATGGCTCCACCACCTTTCACAGATCAAGATGAAGTACCAGTCATGGACCTGGTGACATGGTACAGGGAGCAGTATAAGTCCACAATGGACTTTACCATCCCAACCAAACCAAGAGACCCCACAGGCATTGGAGGAGCTCCCAAGGAGAAAGGAAAGGGAGGTGACTCTAACTCTGGTGGGGGTCAACCAAAAGAACTAAACCTGAACCATCCATGAGAGTATGATGGGAATCACACCACATATGATGCCTGGCTTACCTCCATCAAAACCTACTTGGGAATCCACTCTCATATCTATCAAACCACTGAGCAGAAATTGGCTTCACTCTTTCTTTCATGATGAAAGGGTCTGCCCAGGCATGGGCCAAAAGTTATGCCAAGAAGTCACTGCTTCTTGACATGGTTCATATTGTGGATACATGGGCAGGTTTCCTTGCCAAGCTTGACCAGATGTTCAAGATTGGGGATGTGTCACAAATGGCCCTTCTTAAACTTTTGGCCATCTGCCAAGGACACAGGTCCTTGGAGGAGTACATGACAGATTTCCTCAATGCTATGAACAAGGTGAAGCTTTCCAAAACAAGCCCCAAAGCAGGAGTCTTTTTCAGAAGAGGCCTAAAGCCTGAGCTCAATGAATGGATCTTGAAAACCAATGCCTGCCCTACAACACTGGCAGAATGGATCCAGCAAGTGTCTGTGGCTCAGACAGCCTTGGCTCAACTTTGCCTGTTTACTGGGAAGCAAACTGAAGAAGACTGACAAGTCCTGGGACAGAACTTAGGAAAGTCCCACTACAGACAAGCACCTGAACAGGATCCCTATGCTATGGACATCGATCATTGCCAATCCTCAGGGCTGCCAAAGAAGCCCTGGAACCAAAAAGGCAATGGATGATCAAAGGTCAGGGAGATCACATGCTGGGGGTGCAATGAAGTTGGTCACCAAAAATCAGATTGCCTGAAAGAGGGACATTCCCCAAATAGGCAAGATTGACAAAGCAAGATTTGTCAACTCCTTGAAGAGCTTGAGGCTGAGGAAACTGCTCAGGGACTGAGCAACAACACCAAGGATAACCCCAATAAAACCCCAGATTTAAGCTCTCCTGTGGCTGCACAGGGTAGAGCTAAGAACTTTACTATCTCTTCTTCTATGGTACAGCAGACTGATATGGACAAAGTAGTGGACTTTGAGCAATCACAATCAATTTCCTCTTTGTTCAGGTCCATGTACATGGTTGATTGAGAAGATGCAGTAATCAAGGCCATTATTGACAGTGGTGCTGAAGTGAATGTCATCCACCCCAACATCATTCAGAAGTATGCCTTGAAGTGCACCAAGGTCAAACATCCCTGGACTGCCAGAAGCTTTGAAGGACCTAGCCAGCAAAAAATCACCCACATCTGCTCCTTTACAGTGTGGATCTTCCATAAGCTGGTGAAAATCCATGCTTTCGAAATGGTCCTCAAGAACAGGGAAGACCTCATTTTAGGCATGCCATTCTTGAATGAGTACAACCCAATCTTCAATTGGAAGAAATGCAAGATGATAGGGTTTGGGGACCCTTGCATAATGGAACTTCAACTGTCTTCTGACAAAGAGGACTATGATGATGAAGAATCCATTATGCTCCAGAAGACCTCCATATCCACACAACTGGAGCCATCCCTCACCAAAGAGGAGGTCACCCTCCCCCTGCAATATAAAAGATTTGCAAAGGTCTTCTCAGAAGAAGACATCCCCCTTCCCCCATGTCACCCTTACCTCAACCATGAAATAAAGGTAGCAGATGACTTTAAACCAAAGAAAGCTCCCATCTACCCCCTCTCCCAAGAACTCCAGGCACTGGATGAGTTTTTGGAAGAAAACTTAAATGCTGGAAAGATCTGCAAGTCCAAATCTCCCCAGGCCTCCCTGGTGTTCTTTGTTGGAAAGAAAGATGGCAAAAAGTGGTTAGTGCAAGACTACTGTGAACTCAACAAATATACCATCAAAGATTCCTACCCCCTCCCCAATGTAAAATCCCTACTTGACCAGTTGGCCAAGTCCACTTACTTCATGAAGTTTGACATTTGCTGGGGATTTACGAACATATGGGTGAAGGAAGGAGACAAATGGAAAGGAGCATTCATCACTCCCAGGGGACTCTTCAAGCTGATGGTCATGTTTTTCAGGCAGTGCAATTCTCCCCCTACCTTTCAGTGGTATATGGAGACCACCTTTGCTGACATGATCTTTTCAAAGAAACTGGTAATCTTTATGGACAACATAATGATATGTGCTGAGATGAAGGAGGAGCTCTACCAAAGGATAGAAGAATTCTTGTCAATTGCCCTCAAAGAACTGTGCCTGAAGATCTTGAAGTGCACCTTCAAAACCACTGAGGTCAAGTTCCTGGGCTTCCTGATTCAACAAGGAGAAATAAAACCATTGGAAGTAAAGCTCACAGCCATCAAGGATTGGAAAACCCCTGACAACCTACATGAACTTTGCCAGTTCCTTGGATTCTGCAACTTCTACCACCAGTTCATCCCATCCTTCTCCCAAATCACCACTCCCCTACACAAACTCTCCAAGAAAAATGTCCCATATCAGTGGGATGTCACACAAGCAGATGCCTTCAATAAATTAAAACATTCTCTCTGCTTGCAGCCAGTTCTATGCCTGCCTGACTTCTCAAAGCCATTCACCTTGCAATCAAGCTAGCAACTTCTCTCAGAACTGCTTGGCTTGACCATAGGGAGGGTAAAACTATCAAGCCTCCAAGGTTGACCCAGGCAATACTGCAAGAGCCTTGATGCTTTCTGCCTCAACACCAACACTTGTCATATTTGGCAGGTGAGGTATTCCTGCACATAACAAGTTGGATGTCCCTGTCATGAGCAAGTCCCTTACCTTCCTGCACATCCAAAAGCCAAGCAGAGGCAGTACATCATACAGGCCAATGGGCATAATAACTTGCCCAATTTCATTGGTCATTACTTCCCCTGCAGTGATGACCTGGAGCAATACATGTTTTACTGTGCATCAATGCTTATGTTGTTGAAGCCCTGGAGGAACATTGAGACAGACCTGAAGCTCCCTACCCAGACCTGGGAATCAGCATTTGAGGAGTTCCTTGCTACAGCATCATGCAAGGTCTGCCATATCATCTCCAGCATTCAGTATTTCCACATATGTGAAAATTCAGCCCACCAACAATCCACAGGCACAAAATCAACTGCCCAACACAAACCAAGGGATGAAGGTTCTGATCTGAATGAGGACTACAATGGAAGTAGGGAGATGACTCAGGTAGAGATGAATGAGGAGTGACTAGCTGCCCTGATCACATCACAAGTGCCCTGGAGAGAGGAATTGCATGGGTGCCTGGCTGTTGAGGCTGCCAGGTGTGCCAAGATCTTCCAGGACAATGATGATGGAGCACCATCATGGCTTGATGAAAATGCCAAAGGCATTAGCAGAGACACTACTGGTTTGGAAGTGGAGCTTGACCCACCAGCATGCAGATACCAGCCATCTGCACTCAGCATTCAAAATGCCACTGAAGATGACATCAGAAGATTCCTTGGATGGAAAGAACAAATGTCACAGGACATCCACAGTCAAAATCCCAATGTTGACATTACCCCCATCACCCACCCAATGGGAACTGCTGATCATGGAAGTGTTGGTCAACTTTCCATAAGCCAGTCACATCAACCACCAGCTGTTTGCTATTTTGGTGAGAATGGCAAGCTGGCAGAGGCTGCACTCACTCCAGTTGATCCTTCAATGTTGTGGTATGACCAATTCCATGCATATGACATCATCACCTGGCACCTCAACCAGACACTTGGAGGTCAGAAACCACCTCCCCTTCAAATGCTGATCCATGGAGAAGGGGGCACTGGAAAATCCAAAGTCATCCAGATGATCACTGAATACTTCATTTCCAAAGGGATGAGACATACATTATTGAAGGCAGCCTATACCAGGGTTGCTGCATCTCTGATCAATGGCAAGATGACCCATTCAATCACAATGATCTCTCACTCTGATGATGGTACTCCAAGTGACAAGGCCAGAGGAAAATTGCAGGTGTCTGGGAAGCATATCCTGTACCTAATCATCAATGAAATGTCAATGATTTCAAAGCAGTTTATTGCCAAGTTATCTTGCAACATCAGCATAGGCAAGGTGGTTGAAGGCCAAATGCCATCGAACTATTCTTTTGGTGGGATCTCCATCATCATGTGTGGTGATTTTCACCAGTTTCCACCTGTTGCTGTGAGCTCCCATGAGGCACTTTATTACCCATCCAACCCACATGACCTGGCATCCAGCCAACTGGGCAGGGCAACATATGAAGAGTTTAACACTGTCATTATCTTGAAGGAACAGATGTGAGTGACTGACAAGGTGTGGCATGAATTCCCTCAACATCTTCACCATGGACATGTCTAGCAATGACACATTGACATGCTCCACACATTGCTAATCACAAGAAGTGATGTGGAGGCCAACTTCTCGATGGAACCATGGAATGAGTCATCTCTAGTAACTCCACATCATGCCATGCAGTGGCTTTGGAATGAAGCAGCACTGAAAAAACATGCAAAGCAATTGCAGTGCTTTGTCTTTCAGTGTCATGCCAAGGATTGGATCAAGGGACAGCCATTAACATTGGCTCAACACTATGCAGCAGCAGCTCATGGAAATGGACAAAGGGAAAAAAAAACATTGCAACCAGGATTTGCCTGACATTGTTGAACTAGCAGTTGGCATGAGGGTCATGGTCACACAGAATGTTGAAATGGACCTTGACATCACAAATGGAGCATGGGGTATCATTGTTGACATCATTCTGAGCCCAGATGAGCCCACAGTGGCTGAACTCCACACAACAACCATCAAGCTTCAATATCTCCCACTATGCATTCTTGTGAAGCTGAACTGGACATGAGCAAGTCAATTGGAGGGGTTGCAGGAATCCATCATCCCAGTAGAACCTGCATCAAGAACATATCAGATCAAGGACAAGTCACCAGAGGGCAAGGCAATAACATGTACAGTCAGGTGCTGTCAGTTTCCAATGACATCTGCATATGCATTCACAGATTATTGCTCATAAGGGCAAATGCTACCTGCAGTGTTAGTGGGCATTGCAACAACACCAACAGGAGGGCTCAATCTGTTCAGTCTGTATGTCACACTGTCACAGAGCTCAGGGCAATCAACAATTCATCTTCTCCATGATTTCAATGATGCATTGTTTTGTGCCACACATGAACCAGAGCTTTTGGCAGAGGATGACAGGCTGGAGGAGTTGAATGCAAATATGTTGGTGTGGTGGAGAGAGATGGGACAGGACATGAGAAATCAGTGAATAGATGAGAGACACTCTAAAGTGCATACATCTGAATGAAGTGGAGAAACCACAGTCAGTAGGGACAGGATTATACAATATGAGATAGAGCCAAAAAGCAAATACAAACATGAGAGTATTGCAACCATATCTGCAACAACCATAGTCTCCTCAAGCAGTGGAATCAGTAGATATCACAGTGCAATCTCAGGATGACTCACTAGTTGCATTATATCACTCACTGCAGACTCATTTCAGACCCTGATCTGGCAAACAGGAGTAAGACAGGGGTTGTACATTCCCACAAATTATGGGAGTGCCAGAAACCTTGTCAAGCAAGGTAATAAAATCTTGTCAGAGCCTGTTAATTTGAATTATAATAAAACATGTCATTTTCACTGTCAAATACTCTTTAGAGTGTGTGAAAATATTGAAGCTGCCACTGTGTAACAATCTCTTCTCTATATAAATACCTCAAAGTAGAATGCTGTTAAACCTACAGTCACTTTTGTAAACTGCAGATCATGATGCTGTGGATTCTACAGGTCAGGACGATGCTAGAATAGCTGGGTGCAACCAAAGGTCCTTGAAACAGCCACATAGCATATATGTACCCTTATGATTGAATTTCTTATCTATGTTCCAATTTGAAGCCCGAACTACCACATAGAGGACAGTACGAAAGCTTTCATATCATGGGGGAAATGATACCAGTATCATCCACAGAGTTTGATCACACTTGTGCACCCATGACCTGGATGCTGAAATGAGACCTGTTAAACTAGAATGGTGTAGTAGGGGAGCCTGGGGTAGCAAGGAGGACAGAGGCTTAGTCAGTGAAGGCAGGACATGGACACATGTGTACATCTGTAGTGATCTCATTATACAATGACCGGGAGTACAGCTGTTCCATCATGGTGATGATAGTACATTCAATGCATGCCATAGCACTGCATCACCATACCACCACACACCATAAGGTTCCCAAACCAATGCTACCAAGTTAGACCATGCAGACAATGCACAATGGACACATGTCAAAGAGAATAAAAAGCTACATACAGCACAATGACCAACAGGACTGACCAAACTGTCTCACAGGCTCCACAACTGTGACACTAGGGGATGCTACATATCAGCAAACCCTGTTACCCCACCGACAGTGTCAACACCATTAGGCACTATGCCAACAGACAGCAAATACATGTTCCCATCAGAACCCCATTCCCCATCCCAGTCACCTACATCCCCACATGAGTGTGCATCCACAAGGGCTCTTCCACCGACCAGGGCAACATCACCAGTCTCAGAAATGGAAGAGTACTGGGGAACATACCCAGCAGTACCACTGAATACATTGATTTCAGCCATCCCACTCAACCGAAGGGGACAGGCATTCACAACACCACCAACAACAACCTCAGTGCTATCAAGTATTCCAACCCTCACAAATACAATGGCACTACTGACACTGCTGATATCTCTAGCACCCCCAGTCCCACCAGCCCCACCAGCTCTACCAGCCCCACCGGTTCTACCACCCCCACTGGCTCCATCGGTAGCAAATCATGCATGAATGATGGCAGAAGTAGTACCAATCTTTTATGGAGACAGGTCAATGTCAGAAAACACTAGTGACTTCTTGAAAGCATTTAACAGAAACATCCTGTTCTCAAACCTGGTTGCAACCAACACACAAAAGATATCAGCACTATCAAACTACCTGGGGACAGGATCCCCAGCAGAAAGATGGTATCAGGGACTACAAGGGTCACAGCTGATGTCTTGGGACAACCTCACAAAGGCGTTCAGGACTAGATGGCCACCCATTGAGAGTGCAACACAAACGTCAGAGGAATACCAGGTGGAGTTACTGGTACACAAGCTGATGGAGGATGATGTTGGGGTAACCAAGACCATAGGTCAACAGAAAGTATGGGTGCACGTCAAATGGGTGGAAGAAGCTTGGGAGTTGGCAATGCTGGTGGGAATAGAGAAAGGGTCAACTTTGATATGGCAGGTGAAGAAGCAATTGCTGAAAGCCATATGAAAACAGTTGGATGATGAGTATGTGGACTGGAATGCATTCATAAAGGTGGTGAAGGATGTAAACACAGCAAGGCTAAAGCAAGAGAGAGAGGACATCGAGGAGAGAAGGAGGAACGAAGAAGCAAGGGATCAGAAGCTCCTCCAGAGGTTGGAAGTGGTGAAGCAGGTGACAATGGCAGACCTGACCACCCAGCTCCAACGCCTCATGATAGGACAGGTAGTGGTGAACCAGCCAACCCATGAGTAACACCCTCAATGATGTCCCAGACAACGAGGTTCGCAGTACAGCAGATCCTGAGATGCACTGCACCATATATGCCACCATCAGAAGAACTTAAAGAAATGGTACAGAAAGTGTTAGAGCAGTTCCCTCATGAACAGCCCAATGAAGAAGGACAGAGGAAATACCTGGCACAACTCACATCATGGACAGTGAAGCACAGGGAAGTGACCCAAATCACAGAACATACCCCATACCTGTTGAGGCCAGGCACAGCCATGATATGCTCGGGGGAGTGCTTCAGATGCAGTACCCACAGACATGGGAGCAAGAACTGCCCCACCTCAGAAGGAGAGGCTGTGTGGCTGAGCCGCAATGAAACCACGTGGCAGGCACTGTGCAACAGGACACTGGGGCTGTTTAACAGGAGCATCACATACAACGTCAGGCTTGTAGAGTTAGACAACCAGGGAAATGAGACAGGGTCGCTGTGAAGGACAGCACAATGACCCCAGTGCTCGCAGTATCTATGGTAGCAGCAGCCAGTCTACATGTACTACACACCAAATCTCACGTCAACAATGTCATCAACTTGTATTCCACAGTACAAGAAAGGCAAGGCCACATACCAGATACTATGAACAAAACTGTCCCATTTGTACACACCATCACACTCAAGAACCCAGATGGCACCAGAACTCAAATAAGTGCCTTGTTCGATGATGGAGCAATGACTGGTGCAATGGCACTGTCAACATTCAACCAGGTCAAACATAAATTAGGAGGGTGGCAACCTTCCAAGCAGACACTGCGCATGGCAAATGGAGCAATAGTTCCATCACAGGCAACATGGAAAGGCATGATAAACATGCAGGGAGCAGAGGTTAGCAGAACCTTCGAGGTCTTTGACAGTGCTGGAGGCTGGTCATTTCTGTTCAGCAAACCTCTGCTGAGAGCATTCAAGGCAGTACATGACTATGCAACAGACGAGGTAACGATCACTGACAGAATCACTACAACTATGTTGCAAAACCAGTTTACTACCATGCTCAAACCATCAACAGACACAGAATGCAATAGTACATTGCACCATGCCAAGCAAGGGCACAACAACCCAAAGGGCACCAGTGGAATTACGGACCCTAACAGCACATTCACATGGCAGACAGACCCATTCACTCCAAAGAGAGTCGAATTCATATTGCAAAATGTCAAGATCAGTGAAGATCTAATGGTGGATGAAAGGGAGGAGGTGGTCAAACTGTTGACAGAGTTTGCAGATGTGTTCACATGCTCGCTCAGCAGAGTCTTGCCAATACCAGGGGTGAAAATCGATCTGAACATACCTGATGACCTTACCTTCCACACCACAGTACATCAATGGCCAATGAATGCCCCACAATGACAGTTTATGAACAAGTGGGTCGACCAAATGTTGGAGGGAGATTTAATTGAATACGCTGATATACCGTGTATCAAACACATCATGCCAACAGTGCTCACACAAAAGACACATGACATTGGGGAAGGCATGATGCTGGAAGCCCTGCAGCAGGAGGTGAACAGACAGTGTGATGAGGCAAACATTGAATGCCCATTCCAGGCAATAGATGCCATGGGCAAACTGCAGGAAGAAACCCCAAAGGCACCAGGCAAAGTGCCAAAATGGAGGGTGACACAGAACTTCACGGAATTAAACAAGGCCATGCAGATACTGCCAATGTTCCAAGGGGACATCAGAGCTAAACAGCAATGGTTAAGCAGGTATAGGTATGTGTCAGTCTTCAACTTTGCATCAGGTTTCTATGCCATCGAAATTCCAGAAAAATGGAGGCCATACTTCATGTTCTTCGTAGATGGCAGAGGCTACCTATGGTACAAACAGATGGTGATGGGATGGATGGGAGCACTGACAATTTTCTCAGCAACAGCGATGCATTGCCTACACAACATTCTAGCAGATGATGTGATAGAATTGTTCGTCGATGATGGTGCATGCAGAGACAACATATTCAAGGGAATGATAGAGAAGCTTTGGGGAGTCTTCAAACGTTGCAGATGCTACAAGTTGTTGCTAGCACCAGCTAAGTGCAGGTTCTTCATGACAGAAACAACATTTGCTGGGGCAACAGTAGGGCCACAGGGAGTCCAACCAGACCTCTCGAAGCTATCAGCAGTCATCCACTGGAAGCAGCCGGACACAGCACTGAACTTAGTGTCCTTCCTAGGACTCACAGGTCATTTCAGGGACCTCATCAGAGGATATGTGAAGATTGAAGGGCCGCTACACAATCTAGTCAAAGCAGTCAAAATACCTAAGCCCATTTCAAAAGCTACATTCAGGAGAGTGATGTCTAACTACAAGTTAACAGATGTGTGGTCGCACAAATGCACAGAGACATTCCTAAAGTTGAAGGTCACACTAACTAGCCAACCAACATTGCATGCCCCAAGATATGACGGTACACCGTTCATAGTGACGACAGATGGATGCCAAGAAGGGTTCGGTGCAGTCCTAATGCAACGAGTTAAAATGAAAGCCCTGAATGGCAAGACCATCAATAGAACAGTCCCAATTGCCTTCGCATCCAAGCAGACATCGTCAGCTGAGCAGAATTACAAACTGTTTTTACTTGAATTCACAGTGCTGAAATTTGGACTTGACCACTTCTCAGATACAATATGGGGATTCCCAGTCGAGATAGAAACAGACTGTAAGGCACTCAAAGATGTCTTGTCGAGTGACCACATATTGGCAGCACATGCCAGGTGGTGGGACAGAATTATAGTGCACAATATCATGGCAGTATGACACATCCTGGGCTGCCTCAATGTCATAGCAGATGGACTAAGTCATCAATGGAGTGACATTAGCTGTACAATGGATGACAGCAGCCAGTGGACAGTTAGCCCAGATGCAAACACAACATCTGGCTTGGTAAATGACATTTTTACTCTTGACAACCTCCCAAAGGACAGTCAGGAACTATGGGAATGCTTCAAGCAAGAACTGCTATTCCTTGAGGTGATTGATGCAATTCTCAATATGGACACTAATACTCCCATTAGAGACCATAGCAGAGCACAACACTGTGCAATGCAATACACAGTCAGCCAGAACAAACTGTGGAGAATCCATGGGGGTACGAATGTCCAGCCAAGACATAGGGTAGAGTGCATCACTCGAGAGGAAGCATTCACAGAGGTGAAATGTCTGCATGAAACAGGGGGACATTGGGGCAGGGATGCACTGAAGGTAGCAATCACAGACAGATACTACTCACCCAAGCTAGATGTCTCCATAATGAAGGCAATCCAGGACTGCACAAAATGCAAGAACTTTGGAACACCCAAGATCAATGCATTACTCGAACCAATAACAAGAAGACACCCGTTCAAGCTGCTAGTCAGGGACTACCTGTCAATGCCAGTTGGTAAAGGCAGATACCACACACTGGGTCTCTTTCTAGATACATTCTCACAACATCTGTGGGTAATGAAGTTCAAGACAGCCAGAACTGCAAAGACAACAGTGGATAGCCTGGCTAACATCTTTAGCAACTTCACAGCAGTGGAGACGTTCATGACAGACAGTGGACAACACTTCAATAATGAGGCAGTCAGAGGCTACTGTGCTAAGTGGTCATGTAATCATCACATCATAGCAGCATACTCACCTTGGATTAATGGCCTAGTGGAAGGAACCAACAGGTTACTACTCCATGTGTTAAAATGGCTGTGCACACCAGACGTTGGGGAGGACAATGCAAACAATGAGGATTGGGACAAACTACCAAAATCATGGCCGGACCACCTCAATGACGCAGTATGCACACTGAACAACCACTTACTACCTTCCCTCAAATTCATGCTGAAAGAACTGCTGCTGGGGTTGGTCATCAACACCAAATGCACGGAAATCGCCCATAGCATGATCGCACCAACTGCAATAGATGCAGCAATCCATATGGCATATGCAGCACAACAACGGCTCGATGGGTACAACGAAGCCATCAAGCATGCCATTAGAAGGAAACAGCCTTCGATCACCACATACTGAAATGGCATCATGTGGAAGTTGTCTTCACAGAGGGACAACTTGTGCAAGTTTACAGAAGTGATCTGGACTACACATTCAAGACAGAATGGAAAATTCTCCCTAAGTGGTCACAGCCATATCAGATATGTAGCTAGGTGACTGAGAAATTCTTATAGGTTGGAAATGCTATCAGGTGCTCAGGTAGCAGGTGAATTCAGTGCATGGCATCTGCAAGCATTCATGCCAAGAGAAGGAACAAAATTACATGTGGACCAACATAAGTACATGAGAATGCTACACAAGTGGGAGAGAGGACAGAAAAGAGCAGAAGCAGACAGAAGGGAGGATGAAGAAAATTCGAATGAAGAAACAGACGAGGCAGAAGAAGGAAAGGAAAAGGGATGCTATGAGGACAAAGAAGATGAAGCAGACACGGGGAACGAGATAGAGGAGAGAGCAGATAGTGCCATGCAAATGGAATTAGGGGGGGCCACAACAAAGGAGTGCATGAGGGTGCAGGCTAGACAATGTGGACGTCGTCATTTTTTGAAGGGGGCACATGTAGTAGGGGAGCCTGGGGTAGCAAGGAGGACAGAGGCTTAGTCAGCGAGGGCAGGACATGGACACATGTGTACATCTGTAGTGATCTCATTATACGATGACCGGGAGTTCAGCTGTTCCAACGGTCGTCAACCGACTCCAAATGCGGTAGAGGACAACTCTTGCAAGACCCCTCGAAAATGTAATGCGCACAGGAAAACTGGTTCGAAGTCCGACAAAGGTTGTTGCCATCATGCCCCTTTACTCTGCCACCGCCGAGCGGTACTAGTGTGGTCAACGCGATTCTCATTTCATAGGCTTCACTGTTCAGTATGATCAAGCAGCACTGCGTCTGCGATTCGGATGCCAGCTGATCTAGCAGAATACCCAGTGATGTGTTTGTGAATCAGTCTTATAATTGCGAACCCCATCCACTGAAGGTACAGTGCTTCTGTGTTGGCACGGGTACACACGTTGGGAACTATGTGCGTTTACACCGGTCAGGCGTTTAGCATTGAATGCCCCAGTTGTGTGTGGAGGTCCCTGAGGGAAGCTCTTCCATGTCGTCTCCCCGCATTCCCTATTTATTAGGTGCAGCAATGTCTCGTTCACTTAAAGTTTTATTCATTGCAGATTCTTTTGAAAAGAAGAGAGAACCATGCAATAACGCGATATACTCCGAAAAACATGTATCGTGACCGAACAGAACAGCCGGTATCCAGACGAACCATCAACTTCGGAACAAATGACACGTTCCTCTGTATCTCGGTTCCACTTAAACACGTCGTCTGTGGTTCGCACGGGTTGGGGACCATCATTGTTCACAAGGTTCATTGCTTACACATGGGAAACTTCAATATTGTGACATGGGTAGAAGATAATTCAGAAAGTAATTGTAGAACATTATATTCTGATACAATGTTATCTGTTTTGTATAATTTATTATTTTGAGGTGGGTCTGAATGTGTTTGAAACATATAATATTTCACGATTGTATTCTGAATTATATTCTACCCATGGCAAAATCTTGAAATTTCCAGTGTAACCATTGTTACAGATGCAGTGTCATACCAATATGGACATACACTGGAAATTTCAATATTTTGACATCTGTAGAATATAATTCAGAATACAATTGTAAAATATTATGTGTTACAAATACATTTGGCCACACCTCAAAATATAAAATTATACAAACCAGATAATACTTTAGCAGAATATAATATTTTACAATTGGCTTCTGAATCATCTTCTATACATGGCAAAATACTGAAATTTCCCATGTGTTAATTCCAGAGATCCCTCATGCTGGCGTCTTCAGCCCAAGCTAGTCTATATTAGGCCATATCGCCTTTAAGTAGGCACTCATGGCCTTCGCCCCGACCGCGCACCGCATGCCTCGTTGCGTATTACAGGTAATATATAAACAGGAGGAGGCGAGGGCCTTCCTTAGTTTATCCCTCCTCTCCCCACCTTGTAGTTCCGTTTCCACATTATCGTCCTTACACGATGGGGGAAGAAGCAAAAGCAATCACGTCTACTCCTGATGCCAAACAACGGTTCCAAGAAAGTGAGCAACAGTTTCATGACGTACCTAACATTCCATCCATTCCTTGTGCTTGCAGGTGTTTTCCGCATCTTACTTTGCACATCCTCACTGGACAATCTTGATGAGATGTCAGGGGAAGGATGGTCTAAACTCAGCGAGCGTTTGAACAATCGCACAGAAAATATTAATGTTGTCGGTGCCCTTGCGGTCGCGTATGCCACAAATCGAGTTGCTCTGACATGTTTCGTACTGACACTGTTCCAACGCAGGACTGCCGCTGTATTTCTGACTACCAATGCCCCTGACGGAGTGCTCCTTATTAACTGGAACCGCGAATTACCATACTTTTGCCTTGCAGCTTGTGGCGGGTGTGGTATGCTGGCTGTCATGAGCGGTCTTGGCCTAATTGTATATTTGAATGGCACGGATCATGATTCTATCAAAGTGAGTGCGACTCTCAGTTATTCCATATTCTTGCTGATTCATATTGCTCCGGCTACAACCAACGATCACAGAAGGCGCGGCAGAGCCCGTTGAAATTAGTGGCCATCTTCACGTTACTGGCAATGCCACTCATCTTCCTGAGTGTTGCATCGCTATGTGCTGGAGTCGCATGGCTGGGGGCTGTCTGGTACGGTGAGACACTTTGGATAAAGTTGATAGTATCTATTGGCTGTATAATATTCCTTTTCACCCTATTTGTGATTGGTTTTGTGCTTTATTAGTGCGACTGTATAACAGCATTTATCTTTACTATACATGGACACTTTTTAGCTTGGAGTACTGGGTCAGACTATTCGACCAGAGGATACCGCCATCATAGCAACCGGATGTACATATGTACATAGGGGATAGCGAGAAGAGATCATGGATGGCCAAGTGGATGGATATTGATAGGTTACAGCGTGGATATGATAATTGTTTTGGCTCCAAGTGCCTACTTACCTCCTAGGGTGAAGGCCCATCAATGATACTGGTAGCGGCAGCCGGTCCCCCGCCGTGGTCGCTGTCGAGTTCCACCACGTAGAATTCTAGCCCCGATTTCAAAATGACTCTCGTCGTCCAGTCCAACGCAGGCGCTCATGGCACATTAGCTCTGGACCCCAAGCTGAAGTGGGCCAAGTGAGCCTCTTCCAACTGAAACGCTTGCGAAGGCGAGTGGTTGATGGATAGTGTTCTGGCTTGGATCTCTCCAGCCTGACTTGCCTGTTACCGTAAGGGAATTGTGCATGTCTTACGTAAACTTGAGCTGCGGGTTAATTCAATGTTGACGGTGCAATCGGTGCAGCGTTCAAGTTTTGCACGTCCTTGATAGCTGAAGTGCCGACCGTTTGGTGTCCATGGCAGTGTGAATTGGCAAGTCTTATGAATCAATGGACAGAGTATCGGACACCGTGTAGCAAGGCCTTCCACATGTCGATACGCTTGTCGACCGTGCATCTTTTCATATGAGAAGTGGTTGAACTGACACTTGATGGGCAATGTCGAGTACCAACTCCTTTCGTGCAATACAGCTAACAAACCTCATGTACATCCTGGAAAGGGCGCAGGTCCTGCATTGCAGTAGGACGGGTTTCTCCGTGGATGAGGCCTGTGTGTCGTCTGCTTCGCCAAGCTACTGTCGCGGTACAGCATTTCAACGCGTCTTGGGATAGGAAATCGACAGTAGTGAGATTAGTACTTTCATTGATAATGCCCTCCGTTCCAAAAGTGAATACAGTGAACTAATTGCATGGGTCACGACGTACAATGAGTATTCGGCAAGGAGTAGTCCGTGTCCTAGAACCCATCATCCAGGAAAGGAACTTGATCACACATGGGGGAAGTTACCGATTACACTCACATCGCCTTTCCAAGAATGAGGGCGGGGCTTCGCCACATACCTTGCCGTTGCATGGGATAGCTTGGTGCTGATCCATTCGATGGTACCGGACAATACTTCTGGGGACTTCACGCCAATGGGAATGCCAGAGAGTTGAAGCAGTGTGTTAGTGCATGGCATACCATAGAAGTGACTTGCCATTATCGCTTCCGCCGCTTGGTCGATCGACAAGGTGCAAAACCTGTACTCCCAGAACAGCAGTCGGCAAGGAAGAAGATTGGAGCCTAATTATGTTGCACTGTGACGAAAGGCGACGTACGACGTCAGTTCTCTCACTTTGGTAAAATCGGGTCTTACATGACCACTTGTTGCCTCCCATGAATTTTCTTGTCCCGGCGGGTGGGTAGTTCGCGGCATATTAGGTCGCATGAGAATATGCAGCAGCTGTATGCTTTCTTCTGCCCGCTGCGCAGTGCTCGTTCCATCCTTGTTGCTCAAGCCTGCCACTCTTTCGAGTGACATGGACGTACCACCTCGTACGACCTGTCTCCGCCTCCACATTCGACGCGTTGCCTCCTCTGCAGCCGCTCCTAAGCTGTGTCAGCCCGCCCTCATAGCTCGCATTGCCGCCCCTTTCGTTAGACTTTGCTTTGAGTCGGGAAGCCCTTCAGACTTTCGCCCAACCCCCACCCCCCTTGTATGTTTGCCGCCTCTCAGTCATTGTCACCTCATTAGATAGCGCACTTGACTCACTCCCATATCTCGTCATGGGGTAATGAATCTATTATGCCAACGAAATGATCGTGCCGCAAAAAAGTGATTATGTAGGCGAGGGAGGTGAGGAAAGAATCATCCTCGCCTTCCGGCTCTATACAGGCATCAACCTCGTAATGGAGCAATATTTTGAGTCCCCCGAATTCCTACATAGTAGTATGTTGAGTGACAAGTCCTAAGTGGCCATGTTCGCGGTGACTTACATAGCTGATGATGCGATGACTTATCTCACCTTCGGCGCCACGGCGAGATTTAGCTGCGGCTAGCTCATACTGATCGCCAAACCCGCGAAGTTCCCCGATAGTCTCCAAGATCGCGTGGCGATGTATGAAGAGGTACGTTTTCCCTAGTAAGTCTACATTGATGCGAAAGGTTTTGTTACGTTGTCGATACTGTCTGGCATAAAATCGAGGTCACCGTACTTGAAGTCATCATGCAATGGGTCAACAGCAGCATATATGGGTATGGGAAGGGGTCGATTTCCCATGCCCGATCGACATCATGAACACCAGAGTCGGCGAGGACAGTCGTAACAGTAGTTTCCCTCCATATCCGCAGATATCCTGGTAGTGCATAAAATCAGTCACCAACTTTGATCGAGCGTCTCTAACCAGCTTGGCTCACCTGGAACGGCGATGCGAGGTGTTGGCGCCTCGATCCACGAGTAGGAGGAAATTGGCTTGACATTCCGTAGCCGTACCCTACTAGAAGAATGGACAACTACCCCAGGAAAAAAGTCTCCACTGGTCCTTCCAGGTCTTTCAAGTGGAAGCTGTCCTGAGAAGGGTGTGGATATCTGGGAGCCGTCATTCTGCAAGACTGGGGGTTGCAGTTAGAATGTGCACTACAGCCTCTTCTTCATTTAAATACGTCAAAGTGGAACGCCGTTAAACCCACAGTGGCTGTTTGTAAATCGCAGATCATGCTACTGTGGATTTTACGGGTCAGGAGGATGCTAGAATAGCTGGGCACAATCAAGGATCCCCGAAGTGGCTAGTACTCTTGTGGTTGTATTTGAAGTCTTATCGTTGTTCCAATTCGAAACCCGAACTACCACATAAAGGACAGCATGAAAGCTTCCATATCACGGGGGAAATGATACTGGTATCATCCACAGAATTTGATCACACTTGCATGCCCGTGACTTGGAAGCTGAGGTCTGAGATGGCGCCCATCGAACGGTCGTGAACCTATTTCAAATGCAGCGGAGGACAACTCGCGCGAGACCCCTCGAAAATGTAATGCACGCCGGAAAGCTGCGACTGTGTGTTGGACCTCCATGACAGTGGGAAAGCGAGGCAGGACTGTGGTTCGAACCCCGATCTCCGACGAAAGTTCTTCGCACCCTTACTTTACGCCGAGCAGCAGACGATCCCTATCACATAGGCGTTAAACACTGCGGATGCCAGCAGACCTAACAGAATGCCCAGTGATGTGTCTGTGAGTCAGTCTTATTAATGTTTGAAATTGCGAACCCATCCACTGAGGATACAGCACTTCTGTGTGGGAACGAGTACACACGTTGGGACTGTATGTGCGTTTACACCGGTCAGGCGTTTAGCGATGCCCCCCAGTTGTGTGTGCAAGTCTCTGAAAGAAGCCCTTCCATACTGACTCCTCGTGTTCCCCGTTTATTGGGTGTAACAAGGTCTCGTTCAGATCAATTGCGGGCGCTAAGGTTATGTTCATTGCGAAGGGAAGAAAGAACCATGCAACAGTGCGATATACTCCGCAAAGTATGTATCTTGATGGAAACAGAACTGCCAGTATCGAGACCAGCCATCAGCTGCGGGGCAAATCCCACGTTCTCCTGTATCTCGGTTCCATTACACCTTGCCCATATTCGTGCGGTTTGAGGGCACGGTTCACATAGTGGTTCATTCTCTTAAGCTCAGGGTCCGCCACACCTGCGCTATATTAGGTCATATACCCTTTACTTAGGCGCTCAAGGCATTCACCCCGACTGTGCACCGTATGCCTCATTGCAGATTACAGGTAACACATAAACAGGAGGAGGCGAAGGCCTTCCTTATTTCATCTCCTCTCCTCCCGACCTTGTTGCCCAGTTTCCACGTCGTCTTTCTTACACTATG
This sequence comes from Pisolithus marmoratus, assembly GCA_024613145.1. Taxonomy (NCBI): domain Eukaryota; kingdom Fungi; phylum Basidiomycota; class Agaricomycetes; order Boletales; family Pisolithaceae; genus Pisolithus; species Pisolithus marmoratus. The sequence goes on from JANFAE010000050.1 coordinate 232,450, forward strand.
ACGGAAGATGCCAAGCCTGCTCCCGGCGATAATGATGACTATCCTCGTAGCATCAAGCAACGGCTCAAAGAATGTGAGTGGTAGTTTCATCACCTTCCTAACAGTCCATCCATTTGTTGCGTGTGCAGGTGCTTACCGTGTCTTCATTGGCACATCCTCGCTGGACGCTTTTAACGAGATGGAACCATCGCAATGGCCTGAACTCAGTAAGCGCTTGAGCGGTCGCACACAAAATATCAACGTTGTCGGTGCTCTTGCAGTTGCGTATGTCACAAATCGAGTTTCTCTGTCATCCTTTGTACTTACTCGGTCTCAACCCAGGACTGCCGCTGTATTTCTGACTACCGATGCCCCTGACGGAGTGCTCCTTATTAATTGGAACCGCGAATTACCATATTTCTGCCTTGCAGCCTGTGCCGGATGTGGTATGCTGGCTGTTATGAGCGGCCTTGGCGTAATTGTATTTTTGGATGGCACAGATCATGAATCTATCAAAGTAAGCGCGATCCTCGGTTATTCTATACTCTTGCTGATTCCTGTTGCTCCGGCTAACAACTAACGACCACAGAAAGCGATGAAAAACACGTTCAGATTCACGTCCATTTTCATCTTACTGGCGATGCCACTCACCTTCCTGAGTGCTGCGTCACTATGTGCTGGGATCGCATGGATGGGAGCTGTCTGGTTCGGCGACACACTTTGGATCAAGTTGATAGTAACCATTGGGTGCACAGTGTTCCTTTTCACCCTGTTTGTGATTGGTGTTGTGCTTTACTAGTCCAAATGTAAAACGGAGTGTATCTTGTACTACATCTGGACACTTGGCATTGTATGTAGCGACGAGCTTTTTAATAGGGAGAGTGCCACGCTGGGTCGGACTATTCTAGCAGAAGTGGTGAATACAAGAGCACAGAAAATCTGACTTTCCATACAGGTGTGCCAAATCGAACGACCTCAAGCGACTACTGAAGCGATGCAAACTACGTGCCAAGCAATGCAACACTTACTATTTGCTACTGTGTTCTGCGAAGTGAAGATGGTTGGAACTGCTTAGGCCCAGCCGCACACACGGGGCCCAATAACCTTCGAACGACAGTCAGCAGCATCTTACCGATGTCTTGTCTCAGTAGGTCATGATCGTATGAGTCCTGTTCGTGATGTCAATACTTTAGCGTTACAGGTGACAGAGCACTGAGAGAACGGGTAATCCATACCACCACCGTCATCAACAGACTAGGATGTACGTAGGGGTTTAGGGGATGACAAGCAGAAATCGTGCAGCAGACGTGTTGACAGCAGGTGGCAACGTGGATACGAATGATCGTGACCCACGAGTAGTATTGCCATTGAACCAAACTCAACTCGAAGTAAGTTCACTTCAATTCGAATTTTGCATCAGTTTGGTATGGTTCGATGGTACGGGGCAGAATGAAGTTTTGAATCTGACTGCAACCGAAGCGGCACGTAGTACCATATGTAATGGAACGATTGGGACGCGGATGCATACTTGATTGTCTAGGTAATTAGTGACTCTACATGCAGCAGCACGATTGAATGGAATGCTCAGTGACTTTGATCGAGCTCACTTCGTTACATCTCGGTAAATCGAAGTGTCGCCGAACTACCACTTCGATTCAACTTGGTCTAGTTTGCGGCAAGACTGCCCCCGAGCCTATGATCATAGTAAGCACAAAATCTGCAGGTAGGATCAACAAGAGGGTTTCTGAACTTTAGTGACAAGGTCACAACGCCGAGTGCTGGGAAATGCTTAAAGTTAACTGCCATCCTATGAGTTCGAGAACCAAACACCCACCGATCACTTTGCTAGTCACTTAATATAGGACCCTTCAGTTTACACAGATAGTTTCGTCTTCACAATGTGAAGTGTCAAGATTCCAAAGTGAAGTACAAGACACATGTCGTGAAACAGTAGCACTAGTAATGCGCAGCAATAATCACAAATACGATGAAAAAGAACAACAGACTGCCACAAGTCGCTAGCACCTTTATCCAAAATGTACCACCGGCCCAGACAGCCACGTCCCATGCGACGACAGTACACGCTGCTGCAACAAGCAGCAAAGTGAGTGGCATGGTTAGCAACATGATTAAGATCGCAAATTTGAACCGGTTGTCCTTCGCCCTCTACGGTCGTTGGTTGTGGCCAGAGCAATAAGGATCAGCGAGAATATAACATAATTGAAAGTCGCACTCACCTCGAGGTCCTCAGGACCCATGGCATTCAGAAAGACAAGTAGGCCAAAACCGCTCAGAACGGCCAACAGAGCAAATCCACCAGCAGCTCCAAGGAAGAAGTATGTTAATGCGCCGCCCCATTCAGCAAAGTGTGTTGGGGGGGAGGTGGTCAGAAATGCAGCAGTGGCTCTGCATTGCGACGGGGTAAGCGCAAAGGATGCCTGAGCAACTCCGTTTGTGACGCACCCAACGACAAGGGCGCCAACAGTGTTGGCATTCGCTGCGCGATCGGTCAAACGGCTCTTGAGTTCGAACCATTCCTGCTTGTTCTTCGCTGAGATCTCCTGAAGATGTTCCAGCGAAGGTGTGCCAACGAAGATACGGAAAGCACCTGCATGCATGCAATAGCAAGAAATGATTTGGCTGCTAAAACCTCGTGAAGCTATCACTCACACTGACGCCACCGGTCAAATTCGCCAAGGGCATTAGACGTTGTTGATTTGACCTCTTCCGCCATAATGTAAGGCTGAGGATGTAGAAATTGGACGGGCAAAAGAGAAGGCATGAACGACAGAGGGCCCTTGCCTGCTCCCATTTACGTGCCATCCTGCAGTTCGAATGTCTAAGCAAAGCATATGGCCTATTAATATAACCCAGGTGGCCCAAAGATGTCAGCATTGTGAACATTCGGTTTTACGCAAATGAACCATCACCTCAACCCACAAGGCAAATACCAGTAAGCTGCATAGATGAAACCGAGATAGTTACAGGGGAACATGACGTTTGTTCTGGGGAAGCCCATGACTGGTCTGGATATTAGTTGTTCTGTTCTTCCAAGGTAAAAAACCGGTCGCAATACATATTGCAGAATGTATTTTTTTCAGTTTTTTAAGTTGGATAGGCGCTAGTCTAGTGCCCGCAGTTGATTTGAACGACATGAGGAAGCGGTATGGAAGAGCTGCCTCTGAGGACTTCCAGGCGCAGCTAGGCCATTGTTTTCGTTCGTTCCGTGATAACGCCTGACCGATGTAAGCCATAATTTCCCAACATGTGTGCTTGTCCCCACAAAGAAACGCAGCATCCTCTGCAGATAGTTAGTGCTTCCTGGTGTCACATATCAACAAAACTAACTCACAGACAAATTCTGTTAGATCTGCTGGTATCCAATTCACAAACGCAATGTACCATGGGGCTGAAGTGAGGTAGGAATCAAACGAAGCTCTTCCATTCTGTGTGCCACCAGCTCAGCCTAGAGCTAATATAGTTCATGTGACAACAGATGGCATTGTGGTGGGCATATCAGCTAGTGAAAGTCACCGGACCCGCAGAACGACGGACTACGGCGTGTTGTAGGAGCCTGAACCTACGTTATTTTGGTTACATAATACAACTCGGGAAGGCCGACTGCCTCGGCTGATACCTTGCTTCAAAAATGCGGACTGACGACGTGCAACGGTTGACATGCAAAATGGACTCCATTGGTTGCAAATACCATTAAACATGACTTACGTATAATAAGGGTGGCGAGTAGAGAACGGACGTGTTAGTATGGAAAGCCGGACAATCGCGCTCCAGCATGTCCGAATGCGGCAATTTTTTCGGTGGCATGATGGACGTGCAATACGACTTTCGAAGTTCATTCACAAGAAGGACACCGGACACTGCAGTAGTACACTTGGTGGTCATGCCCTCACACAGTAATGCAGTTGTTAGTCATGCAGTTGTGCAGTCATGCAGTTGTGCAGTCATGCAGTTGTGCACTTGTCATTCACACAGTAGTGCAGTCATCAGTCATGCAGTAGTGTGGTTGTTGGACACACCAAAATGTTTGAGGTTGTGCACCCAAGATAAAGCAAGTTCTACAAGGAAAAGAACCCTCTGCAAGAGGGTGCCATAAACTTAACTCCAATCATCCTCACTATCAAGTCCCTCTTCATCAGAAAAATCTGTAACTACAATGTCAGGGCCCCCTTCAATAACATCAGGTTCATCTTCACCATTATCCAACTTGTCAAGGTGGTGTACATGGATTTCATCTGGGAATATTTCAGTTTCAGTTTCATTTTCATCTAATATCTGTTCACAAAGTTGACTCACCCAAACCAAGGCCACCACTGACACCACCCATGTAATAATAGCTGTTGGAGATTACCTACTTACAGCGAGTAGTGATTACATAATGTGCCTGTGTATTTTTGGCACTTCTTTTTTCTTTTGGACCTCAGGCTTTGATACCCATCAGAGACTGAGGTATGACCTTTATTCCTAGTATTGTTACATGCTGGAATACCTCACCTGCTGAAAGTGACAAGTGTTGGCACTGAGGCTTGGGGAGCAATCAGTGCGCTTGTGGTATTGCCAGGGTTGACCTCAAGGGCTTAATAGTTTTACCCCTTCTATGGCCAGGCAAGCAGTTCTGACAGAGGGAGATCTGAGAAGATGCTATCCTGGTTGCAAGGTAGCTAAAAGTTGGGAGATACAGGTGAGTCCCTATGCATATATATACTACCTCAGACTGTTTGGCGATCTTTGGGTGAGTCGCATAGAGGATGCACTCATGAGAACAAAGATGCATCAAGTCAGAGATACAGTGAGCAACAAAAACATTGCAATGTTTGCAACATTTTGATTATGTGTAAGATATCTTGGGATTGGTTGTGGCTGTGCTAATGCTATAGGGAAGACAATTGTAGCCCTTGGTCCCAGCTTTCTATTGGTGGTCTTCCCAAGCTCAGGAGTGAAGTGGCTGTGATGGTATGGGCCAATTACTAAGGCCTATGCATTGCAACATTTTTGTTGCTGACATCATGGTGGATGCAATCTACAATGTGGAGTATGTATTCATGGCAGGAATGCCAGCTATTGATTACATAATATATCCCATGATCAATCCAATGATTTGTCAGCATGTAAACAAAGCCAAACATTGAACTTGCATCATTTATCCTCTATCCTGTACCACAACTCCAAAAACTGCCTATCTGGCTCATCAGGGTTACTCTGTCAGGGAAATATCAGCAAAATCTGGTCCTCACAGCACTACCATGAGTAGGGTGTATGGCCAGCACCATTTGTTCCTTAAAAAAGCTGCAACAAGTCACCCCTGTGCTGTTTCTCCCACTGATGCCTGAGGGGTCCTGATGCTAATCCATACTGGGAAAGCTGGAAATTCCATGGAGGTCAGTCTGGCACTTCAGGACATGAAGAGTGAACTAATATGCTCCCAACTAATGTATTTCTGCCAAAGAGAAGGTGGTACCAAGGTTGGGTTGAGCCATAGCCTCCTTTGCACACTGGGTGGTCATGGGTGGGATAGCCTACTGGGCTTCCAGGGTGCAGATTCCTTGCTGCAATGTGTCCCTCAGTGTTTCCATTGGTCACTAATGACCAAATGTTCCTTTCCCAGGCATCCACAGTTCAGTACAGGCCATATTCTTGCTGATCCTTGATGACCACCTAGTGAGCAAAGGAGGCTATGGCTCAACCCAACCTTGGTATCACCTTCTCTTTGGCAGAAATACATTAGTTGGGAGCATATTAGTTCACTCTTCATGTCCTGAAGTGCCAGACTGACCTCCATGGAATTTCCAGCTTTCCCAGTGTGGATTAGCATCAGGACCCCTCAGGCATCAGTGGGGGAAACAGCACAGGGGTGACTTTTTGCAGCTTTTTTAAGGAACAAATGGTGCTGGCCATACACCCTACTCATGGTAGTGCTGTGAGGACCAGATTTTGCTGACACTTCCCTGACAGAGTAACCCTGATGAGCCAGATAGGCAGTTTTTGGAGTTGTGGTACAGGATAGAGGATAAATGATGCAAGTTCAATGTTTGGCTTTGTTTACATGCTGACAAATCATTGGATTGATCATGGGATATATTATGTAATCAATAGCTGGCATTCCTGCCATGAATACATACTCCACATTGTAGATTGCATCCACCATGATGTCAGCAACAAAAACATTGCAATGCATAGGCCTTAGTAATTGGCCCATACCATCACAGCCACTTCACTCCTGAGCTTGGGAAGACCACCAATAGAAAGCTGGGACCAAGGGCTACAATTGTCTTCCCTATAGCATTAGCACAGCCACAACCAATCCCAAGATATCTTACACATAATCAAAATGTTGCAAACATTGCAATGTTTTTGTTGCTCACTGTAAGAGGAACAACCTGCATACCAACTATGGGGTTGGAAAAGGGGAGAGATGTGTCGAGGATGTGTAAAATGAAATAGTGTCCAAAAAGGGAAAATGACTCAGTATGGGGGAAATAGAAGAGGCAGTGTGAGTCATGTCGATCCGAGAAGCCTGATTGATGGAAAGGGGAAAGCCGTATAAGGGACAGCATATAGTAAATGTCTGAAAAGGGGAAGCATAATCGCATAAGCATCAGGAGACGTGTCACGTGTACAAGGGTCAAAGAAAAGAGAAGTCTGAAAAGGGAAAGAAAGATGATGCAGTGTATCATTACCCCCCTCTCAAGGCTGAAGCACTGGAGAGGCAAGTAAGAGCATCCAGGGGCAGCTCGATTTAAGGTCAGGAGCTCAACCACGAGTGTCAGAGGGAGGGTTTTAAATGGGGCCCCATTGTCTTACCATGGGATTTGTGGGAGAATGGCAGCAGTATCACTGGGGTCTGGTCCTAGGCAGCATGGTGTGGGGAGCCTATACTCCCTGAGGCTACAGAGCTCCCTTAGCGGCCCTTCTCACTCTCAGTAGCCGCTCGCTCACGCATTACGACACTCCCTTGGCTAGAAACATCGCTGCATATGCTAACGTCACACCTTCTGTTCATCCTCTGTCGACATATCCCCTCGGCGGCTATATCCACTCTACAAGCGCCGAGGCTGTCGCCTGCTTAGTAACGCCGCCCGCCGCATCCCAGACCCATTGAAGAAATCGCTGCCTCCCCCCTACAATGTACACTCGCTACCCAGGCACGTTGTCTGTACGCTTTCCACTTTTACTTACCTTCGTTTTTATGGACTTTACTTGTTTTATCTTCGTCTATGTCGCTGCCATGCATGGGATTGTCTATGCGTCGGTCTTTATCTTTTCTCTTATTACTTTTGACATATGACAGATCCAAAATATTCTGATTTTACCTTAGAAACCACTGTCCTTATGCTACAAAAAGTCCGCTGTACATAGAAAAATAGGCACCCACCTTTTGGCATCTTTTGTGTGTATCTGAGAGTCCCCAGAGTCGTCTTCTGAGTATCTTCGAGTCTTCAGAGTGTCCCCAGAGTTCCCCAGCTTCTGTCTTATCATCTATTCGCCATCCTCGAGTTTTCCCACGCTAGAAAAATCACTGCCAGATCTTAAATTCAGTCTCCCTGTGCCTACAAGAATTTCCCTATCATCTTCGAGAGTTCACAATCGCCGCCCTTCCAGCCCCAAGTCTCTGCACGCTTTCCCCCACCCAGGAAAAATCCCTTTCGCCGACCTAAGGTGGAATTTTCGAGTTCTTCGTCACCAGCACTCCCCAGTCACTAAGAAAAATCCTTCTTCGCCTTCTGGGTTCCTTTCCCCCCTCTCCTTCCGGCACAGCACCCCTTGGGACGAGCCTAGGTCTAACCTACAGCTTTCCCCACTTTCCCCTTGCGCTCTCACAAGAAGAGTTGCCCACATCGTTTTGGAGCCCACCGCGAGGGGTCTGTAGATCTGGAAAGGAGATCTCTTCGACCTACCCGCCACCGAACAGAACTAGAAGAGCTCTTAGAGCCCTTCCGTCGTCTTTCAATATCGTCTTCTGATCTTTTTGTCCCCGCTGCTAACACCTGAGATATCCCAGAGCTTAGTTCCCCAGATTCAGAGTTTTTCCCATCAGATCCCCTCCATCGTCCAGAACCTGACTCGCCGTCGTCAGTTGATATACCAGGTGCCTTTGATCTCGACGAGTCTTTTGCACCACCACCAGAACGCCAAGAATTATCGCCGCTCACTGATTTATCGTCCTCGTCCTCTTCAACCGCTTCTATTTTTGCCGCCGAACAGCTTCTCTTACCCCCATCTTCGTATATCGCCTCTCAGAGTCTTATTCAGCCGCTTGTCCAACCCCCTCCACCGATACCACCCACAAATCTGCTTTCGCTTTGTAACCCCGTTCTACCTTCGTCATCAATACCAATTATCATGTCCGGCACCACTAACCAGCGGGAAATGCCGCTCAGAGGCTCTAACAAGGCCCCGAAGTTCTCAGGAAAAACCGAGGATATCTGCACCTATTTCGAGGATGTCGACCAGGTCTGCACTGACGCAGGAATCGCCGTCGACAAAGTCAAAATCAAGTGGGCTATCCGTTATGCCGACCGAAACGAGTCGGAGCTTTGGTCGTCCCTCGATTCCGCTGCAGGTGATGACTGGGAAGACTTTGTTAACGAGGTAACTAGCTTCTACCCCGGTGCTGATGTCAAAGGGTGTCAGTACACTAAAGCCGACCTCGAAACCCTCCTTCACCACCAAGTACAAAAGCCCATGTCATCCCTCGATGACCTCGGCAAATATGTCCGCGAATTTCGTCGTATCGTCACCCTCATCAACAAAAAGAAGAAACTCCCTGACGACTACGTCAACGAGAAGTTCCTTGAAGGTTTCCCCCCCAGATTCCATAACCGCCTTGCCACTCGCCTTCAACTCAAGGATTTAGATCATGACGTCGACGATCCATGGCCATTTGACGACGTCTACAAGCATGCGACCTACCTCTTAAGTGGAGCATGTTGAAACATTGCTCAGGTCGACAGCTCAGCCTTATTCCCCGAACCCCATTCCCAACCGACATCTCCGCCTACTATCCTGAAACGGGAATATGTCCAAGCCGCTGACCCTGGCTCGGGAAGCCGCCAGACTCAGTCTCAAGAACAACAATTTCGCCGCTCCTTCGATCCCCGCTGCTTCTTCTGTGGCGGCACCGATGGTCACAGGACTCCTGAGTGCGAACTGTGCCAGGAATATGTCCGCCAAGGGAAATGCGTGCTCATTGGCGGTAGGGTCTTCATGAAAGATGGCTCTGACATTCCTAGATCCGCCGCAGGGCGGAATTTCAAGGAAAAGATCGACAACTTCTTGGCTCTTCGAGAGTCTATTATGGCAGCAGCTAATCTCGTCTCTATTCAGTCCCCAGGATCCACTTCTTCATCTCGAGGGCGTGATACCCCTCCCCATCTCGTTAATACCATGTTCTTTGGTTCTAATGACACCACGGAGTTTCAGGTAGAAGTTCACCCTTCGTCTTACCTCGTCGACAAGGAGATCGAGGATAATGCTGACGAAGAAGACAAGCGTGCCCTAGCCAGAGCCTATGCTCAGGTCGAGGAGCTTAAGAACGCCATCAAGAAGAAGAAGCCCGCTCGTTTCGATGGTGTAGAAATCCCCGCTCATCGTCCTCGTAATGCTGCCACTGTCAACCACCCTCTAGACAACAACTCTGCACCAACCTCAGCTTCGAACACTCAGCCGTCGTCTAACATCCCTCAGACTAGACCTAATGCCGCCGAAGCGTCTAACCCCAAGCCTCAAACTAACTCTACCCCTCAGTTTCATTACCAGAGTGGCTTCAACGAAGCTGCTGCCACTAAACGCCTCGTGTCCCAAGTCCTGGGTGCCAAGATCGAAATTTCGACACAAGATCTTCTCGCCATCAGCCCAGAAATCCGCAAACAAATTAAAGAAATGGCTATGACAAAAAAGATCGCGATTGGTAGTCTCGAGACCGCGTCAGAATCGTCTTCGTCATCAACTTGGGCCTCATACGAACAATATCTCGTCAAGGACACAGAGGGGAAGTGTGTTGGCCTAGCCACCGCTCCTCTTCGTGCAGTAGATGGAGTTTTAATGGATAAGCTTCATGTCGAGTGTATTCTCGACAGCGGTTGCCAGGTAGTGGCCCTTAGGCGCGAGTTATGGGAGGCTCTGGGTTCCCCTCTTCGCTCTGACATGTGTATGACTTTGGAGGCCGCTAACCAATCAAAAGAGAGTACTCTAGGTGTAATAGAAAATGCCTCTCTGCGTATCGGGCCCGTCGAAGCCCATCTCCAGATCCAAGTCGTCGACAGAGCCCCATTCGACCTCCTTCTAGGCCGCCCATTTTTCTGCCTCCTCAGCAGCATTCTTCGAGACTTCCCAGACGGCGAGCAATCGTTAGAAATCCGTGACCCCAACTCAGGCCGCCAACTGTTAATCCCCACTCGTCCCCGTCATCGCCTCTATCAGTACCCTCGATTCGTAAACCCAGAAGACGAGGTGGAGTATTTCGCTCGCCAAGAATGCCGCCGCCACTTGGATATGGGAGAACAGGGTTTTTAATGTCGGTCAATGACTCGCCAGAGTTTCGAGGAGACCAAGAGAATATAGTATCCGTGTGTTCCCTTTATGTTGCAGACTCTCCTTCTTCGACTTCAGATTTTATTTTACCTTCTTCCACAGACTCTAAACAAAACGCCGCTGCAGCTTATTTATACGACTATATCACTGCCAGTACGCCCGTTATTGATCCTTTCGACTCGAGTTTTGTTTCTCCAAAAGATCCCTTTTTATTTTCTATGAGTACTACGATTTCTCCACTGACACTTTCAGTTCTACGGTCCTCTCACTGCAAGCATTTCACAATTTTTCATCCCAAAATATGTTGAAAAAATGGAAAAAAGAGATACTCTTTTATTTGGGCTGTGTTCACAGAAAAAATGCAAATATAATATTTTGTTTTGTTTGTCTTTTCTGTGGAAAAACATGGATTGATGGTAGTGCTGATTAGCTTGTACACTAATGGGTATTACCATCAGTCAATGTTTTGTGGCAAGTCATGCAAAGAAAAGAGAATATTACTTTTGCCTTTTCTCTTTGAAAACACCTGTCAAAAAAGAGTATCACTTTCTTCAATTTTTTCAGCATGTTTTCTGAAGAAAAATTGTGAAATGCTTGCAGTGTCTCTTCATTATGACCCGGTTTATCACATTTTAAAGTACAAACCTGTAGCGAAGAAGGTGAAACCTATCCCAACTGCGATGCCTGTCGAGTTCAGAGTAGAGCGTCGAGAGATTGGTGACCCTCTCGCAGATCTCCCTGTATTACCATACCACCCTCCTCCTTTTGTTCCCGGATCCAGATTTATGGCGCAACGAGCAGAAGAGCTCGATCTCGATCCTGCCAAGTTCCTTTGGCCGGCGGAGTTACACCTCGTTCGATGGCTCGTTCGTACCCACGAGGCGGCATTTGCATGGGAAACCTCTGAACGAGGAACCTTTCGTGAAGATATGTTCCCCCCTCTGAAAATTCCGACGCTGTCCCACAAGCCTTGGGTCGAACGAAATATCCCCATCCCACCCACCATTTTTCGAGACGTCGTTAATATAATTAAAGAAAAGGTAGCCACTGGTGTCTACGAACCATCGACCTCGTCCTACCAATCCAAATGGTTCTGCGTCGTCAAGAAAGATGGAAAATCCCTTCGTTTAGTCCACGATTTGCAGCCACTAAACGCCGTCTCTATTCAGGATTCTGCAGTCCCCCCCTTCGTAGACTCGATCACAGAAGCCTTCACCTGTCACTCGGTGTACAGTATCCTCGACTTAATGGTAGGGTACGACCACAGGACTATCCACGACGACTACCGTGACCTTACCACTTTCCAAACCCCCATCGGCACGCTTCGACTCACGAAACTCCCTATGGGTTACACAAACGCCGTCCAGATTTTCCATGGGGACATCTGCTGGATCTTGAAGGAAGAAATCCCCGAAGTCACCATCCCCTTCATCGACGACTGCCCCATTAAAGGGCCAAAATCACGCTACCAAAATGCCGACAGAACCTACGAGACGATACCTGAGAACCCTGGGATTCGCCGCTTCGTTTGGGAGCATCTCCAGAACACCAACCGTGTCCTTCATCGTCTTCGTCATGCTGGTGCTACCGTCTCTGCCAAGAAATGCGTTATTGCCGCTCCGTCTATCGTAGTCGTTGGGCATAAGGTATCGTATGAGGGGAGGATTCCAGATGAAGCCAAAGTTCAAAAGATTAAAGACTGGCCATACTGTGCTAACGTCACTGAAGTCAGGGGATTCCTAGGTCTTTGTTCGTACTGCTGCATCTTCATCAAAGACTTCGCCAGACATGCATGTCCCCTCGTCGAACTGACCAAGAAAGACGTCCCTTTCGATTTCGGAGATGAACACTGCGCAGCCATGGACTACCTTCGTTCTGCCATCATCTCCTCCCCAGCCCTTCGATCTATCGATTATAATTCTGCCCAACCCGTCATCCTTGCCGTCGACACCTCTAACATCGCCGTCGGATATATCCTCATGCAAGAAGGCGAAGATGGGAAGAGATACCCCGCTCGTTTCAGCTCCATTACTCTCAATGATCGTGAGCGGCGTTATAGCCAGGCAAAACTCGAACTCTTCGGTCTTTTTCGAGCCCTGCACGATGTGAGGCTTTATATATTTGGCGTGCGGAACTTGGTTGTGGAGGTGGACGCGAGGTATATCAAGGGAATGATTAATAACCCCGACCTGCAGCCCAATGCAACCGTCAATCGATGGATTGCTGGTATCCTCCTTTTCGACTTCAAACTCGTCCATGTACCTGCCCCTAAGCACGCTGCACCTGATGGACTGTCTAGGAGGCCCAAAGCTGACGAAGACCCTGAGGTAGACGAAGAACACGAGGACTGGGTTGACGAATGCGGAGCTTTCACAATAGAACTGGTGAATCGTCGAGAGCCGAGGACACTGTCACTATGTCCTCCTGTTAAATCACCGCCGTCCGTCTACCACTTATCCAGTTCCCTACCTCAGGATATCAGTATTTTTGCTGCTGTCGAAACGCCGCCAGATGACGCAGAAACAGAAATTCCACGATCCGAGAAAGCGAGGCAGAGAGATGAGAGGTTGGAAGTTGTGAGAGAATTTTTGGGGACGAAGAAACCGCCAGATGGGATAGGAGAGAGGGATTTGGAAAGCCTCGTGCAACTAGCAACAAGATATTTCGTCAAAGGCAGAGAATTGTGGAGGAAAGAACCGCAAGGTCGACACCAACTTGTGGTTCGCCAGCCTAGATGTCTCAGCCTTATTCGTCAAGCCCACGACGAGTTGGGCCACAAGGGTATTTTCTCTACCCGCATCCGATTACTGATACGTTTTTGGTGGCCCATGCTAGAACAGGATGTTCGCTGGTACATCAAATCGTGTCACGAATGCCAAATTCGCCACCTCGACCATATTCATATCCCCCCCATCGTCGCTATCCCCGAACCCCTATTCTACAAAGCCTACGTCGACACCTTCATAATGCCGAAGTCGAATGGCTATCGCTACGTCACTCAAGCCCGCTGCTCGCTCACTAGCTACCCAGAATGGGCAATGTTACGATCAGAGACTGGCAAATCCATTGGGAAGTTCCTCTTCGAGCAGATCCTGTGTCGTTGGGGAGCCGTCGGGGAAATCGTTACTGACAACAGCGGACCTTATGTTCTAGCTCTCGACTGGCTCTCGAAGACATATGGCATTCATCACATCAGCATCTCGCCTTATAATTCGCAAGCAAATGGAGTGGTAGAGCGGCGGCATTTTGACGTTAGAGAAGCGATGGTGAAGAGCTGCGAGGGAGAAGCGTCGAGGTGGTCAGAGGTCGCCCCATCGGTCTTCTGGGCAGAACGAGTCACCGTTCACAAAGCTATGGGCTTCTCTCCGTACTATATGGCTCACGGTGTCCATCCTAGACTTCCTTTCGATTTCACCGAGGCGACCTTCCTCTCCCCTTTCGAGGCGGACTTTTACTCGACCACAGACCTCATCGCCAACCATGCTCGACAACTTCAGAAGCGTCCAGAAGACCTGGCGCTTGTCCATGAACGAGTCTTGAAAGCCCGCTTCGCCTCTGCCAAAGACTTTGTATCCCGTTTCGAACGCACAATCCATGATTTCGACTTTGCTCCTGGTTCACTCGTCCTCGTCAGGAACTCTCGTATTGAGAAGGAGCTAGATCGAAAGACCAAACCCTGCTACTTAGGTCCCATGGTAGTGGTGCGTCGTACTAAGGGTGGATCTTACCTCCTTGCAGAGCTCGACGGAGCTATTTCAAAATTCCGCTATGCCGCCTTCCGTCTATTCCCTTATTATCCTCGCAACAAGTCTCGTATAGAGGTCACCCACTTAGTGGGCCTCGAAAACTCCGCCATCAATCAACTCGAAGATGACTCCCTTCCTGACCCAGAACTTGCTGGTGTCCTTAGGGACGAGTCAGATGAGTAACTCATACCCTATCTACCGTGTTTCTTTTCTTCTTTTCTTTCTTTCATTTTTTTTGTTAACTTAACAGACAATCTTCTTATACGCAACCTTCGAAACAAAAGGCCACCGTCAAAAGCAGAAATAAATATACCATCGAAATCAGTCTTTTCGTTCTCTCAACCTGTTTCATAGACTTACTCACTGCCTCTCTTTAAAGAATACTGCCAAGAATGTGTTACAAAGAAAGACAATAGAAACGCCACTCCTTCAGTTACCACTCGTTATTTCCTCTTTCTTCTTTTGTTTACGGGTACCTTACTTATCGCTGAATGTTCTACGCACCCACAGACACTTTTCTTCTCACTATACCCACATGAGCGGCAATGTTTTCATTTCAGCTCAGCCTTCGTACTCACGACCAGAAAACTGCCTACAAGACCGACACATGCTGCAATTCCTCTATGCTATGGCACAAACAATGGTACCATCCTATGGACCCTCTATGTGGTACCTTTCCCGCCACTCCTTCAGAGACTGTAGCTGTCGCTTGTTACTGCGGATCGCCGCAGCCATAGTCCCCGCCTCGTTAGTTACCTGTGATATCCGTGAGTATAAATGACTCAGGGACTCCTCACTCCACGCGATCGAGTCCCCGAGAGTGGCAATCATTGCGTCCAACTCATCGAGTGCTCTTCGACTTCTTCTCTGTGCTCGTCGTCCGCTCCTCGACGGCTGTGGGGAATCCTCTAACTCTTCCTCAGGCGGCAGCGACACGTGTGGGGATCCCTGCGGCATGGTTAGGTCGATGTCGACCTCTTGCGACTTCACAATCGCCGTCTCCGCTTCTTGTTCCTCCAAAAGGCCGCTGGGACTGGCAAAGAAGGCCGATGCATCCTCGATTGGGTCCTCTGTGGTTCTTGGAGGTTCTGCGACGGCAGCGGGTGTGGGAGGAGCACTGGAGGGGAGGAATAATGGGACAGGCGGAGCTGGAAGGGGTGGAGGCGGTCCCGGAACAGTCGCTGGCGCAGAGGTTTCTTCATCTGGATTGATGAGAAGTCGGACTCGAGGTAGGGGCTTGCGGGTCGACAACGATGCTGGGGGTCTAGTGGGAATCGGAGGGGGAGCAGACACGGTCTTCGGTCTTTTGCTCGTCGAAGCAGCCGATGCTGGCAGACCTTCCTGGTTCTTGCGCTACGTGTTCTCATGAGCCTGCCATCGCGTTTCAGTCAACCCGTGGCTCACCTTTCGACCTGTTTTATAGGCCTTGTCGCATTTTTTCTTCCCCTGGTGGCACCGCTCGCATGCCTGACCCTCGTTGCGTACGCACAAAATACCCAACTTCTTGCATAAACCGCATGGGTCTCCATCACCCTGCGTAGCCTCGTCGTGCGTCTGGGCAACGTCTCTCGAATCCTCGGTGGGTGGGGGTACGCCTTCGATGAGCGAAGGCTGCTCCTCCTCGGCTGCATCGTCACTGGGTGGTATCTGGAAGGGAAGAGAGCGTTAGTCCGGAAGGTGGGATATAGCAGGTATGCCACGCACCTTCTCCTTGCCTTTCCCTTTCCCTGCGGTCTTTTCCACCTGTCTCTGGGAACGCTGAGTCCCTTCCCCATCTCCCTGGGTCGTCTTCGAAGGCTGCCTCTCCTTGCCCCTGCCCTTTGGTGCGCGTGGTGGAAATTGTTCCTGGAGCACCGTCAGCCTCGCAAATGCCGCCCCAATCACGATTTGTGTTTCCTTGTCGTAGTCAGGCACGTCGGTGTTCATGTCCATCGCAAATTTGCGCATCTGTTCAATTTCATCCTGGCACCATCCGTTACTGCTGGGTTGCCTTCTAGGTTATGCAGGAGGACTCACCGACACCTTGTAAAAACGAGTCACCCACGCGCGTGCGACATCATCTTCGGCCGATGCATCTGGAATCTGCCTCATGTGAGCTCCTAGCGTCTTCACGTTCGCCGCCCACATTCCTGGAATCATGGCTCTAACGACATTGGGCGCAAAGTATGGGACGGTCGACATGCTGTTTCCGCGTAGGGCGAGATCGGTTGCGAGTACGAGGGATGGTAGTGGTAGGACTTAGGGGAGAAAGAGTTGGAAGCGGCATTTTGTTTGGTACGTTTTGGCGGCCTTTGTTGATGCGGAGCTTGTTGCCACAGCACGTGACCGAGAACCCCGTGCCTCTTCCGTTGATCCATGCACAGCCACACCACGTGTATGACGTCATCCCATTTCCGTCCTGATCGCCGTGTACCCCTGACCGAGGACGGTCAGCATTCGAAGACCCCGGGAGGTGTGGGGAGCCTATACTCCCTGAGGCTACAGAGCTCCCTTAGCGGCCCTTCTCACTCTCAGTAGCCGCTCGCTCACGCATTACGACACTCCCTTGGCTAGAAACATCGCCGCGTATGCTAACGTCACACCTTCCGTTCGTCCTCTGTCAACATATCCCCTCAGCAGCTATATCCACTCTACAAGCGCTGAGGCTGTTGCCCGCTTAGTAACGCTGCCCACTGCATCCCAGACCCGTTGAAGAAATCGCCGCCTCCCCCCTACAATGTACACTCGCTACCCAGGCACGTTGTCTGTACGCTTTCCACTTTTACTTACCTTCGTTTTTATGGACTTTACTTGTTTTATCTTCGTCTATGTCGCTGCTGTGCATGGGATTGTCTATGCGTCGGTCTTTATCTTTTCTCTTATTACTTTTGACATATGACAGATCCGAAATATTCCGATTTTACCTTAGAAACCACTGTCCTTACGCTACAAAAAGTCCGCTGTACATAGAAAAATAGGCACCCACCTTTTGGCGTCTTTTGTGTGTATCTGAGAGTCCCCAGAGTCGTCTTCTGAGTATCTTCAAGTCTTCAGAGTGTCCCCAGAGTTCCCCAGCTTCTGTCTTATCATCTATTCGCCGTCCTCGAGTTTTCCCACGCTAGAAAAATCGCCGCCAGATCTTAAATTCAGTCTCCCTGCGCCTACAAGAATTTCCCTATCATCTTCGAGAGTTCACAATCGCCGCCCTTCCAGCCCCAAGTCTCTGCACACTTTCCCCCACCCAGGAAAAATCCCTTTCGCTGACCTAAGGTGGAATTTTCGAGTTCTTCGTCACCAGCACTCCCCAGTCACTAAGAAAAATCCTTCTTTGCCTTCTAGGTTCCTTTCCCCCCTCTCCTTCCGGCACAGCACCCCTTGGGACGAGCCTAGGTCTAACCTACAGCTTTCCCCACTTTCCCCTTGCGCTCTCACAAGAAGAGTTGCCCACAATGGTTCCTGGGCGAGTCCACCATGAGCCCCTTCTGTTGGCACACCCGATATGACTGAGTCTGGTACAGTCATAGCAGTGCATGCCCCAGAATGGGCTGCTCCAGTTGACTTGGGTTCTCCCAGACAGGATCTTTGGGAGCTCATTGTCATAAGGGACGACCAGGAAGGAGCTGCTGAGGTGTGGGAGTGGGAAGGGAGACCGTGTGTTTAAGGCATAGGGTAGATGTAATGCTCGTATGGCTGAATTGAAGTAGGTGGAGTGTAAGAAGTTCCTCCAATCGACATAACCAACATCTCCACCAAGGGATCACTTGGCAAGGAGGCTTGTGGTATGGTCGAGAAGGGTTTGGACTCCTTCAAGCTGTACTGAGTGTCTGTTTGAGGCAATATCGTCGTCGAGGCTGTAGGTTGTGGTGCTGTTGCTTGAACTCAAAGACAAGCTAGAGCTTGTTGATTTCCTCTCGAGGCCAAGTCCACCAATTGTTGAAGTTCCTCCTTCGACCAGTCCTCTTGGTTCACAACTCATTGGCTGATCTTCTGTCCATGATGGTGGAGATAGTCCGCTGAACTGAAGATCTGCTTCTTGTTCTGTTGTGAGAGGAGGTTCAGGTCGAGGAGGTTCTGTGCTCTTGCCTTTGTCACATCTGAGAGTTGATGCTGGGTCAGAGGCTTGAGCAGAGGTGGGGCGAAAGTCTCGAAAGGAGTGCCATAGATTTTCTCTGAATTCCATAAAGGCTAGGTTCACAATGGCACATTGGATGTCCCCAACATCATTGATATTGTCACCTGTGAAGAGGTCGAGGTTGACCTTTTTGGTGACATGCCTGGTGATGCCTTCGGTGGTGGTAAAGATTTGGGGGACTCATGCCACTATGAATTCTGAGCCTCAGTAGATTTGAGACAGCATCCACAAGCAGTCATGGTGTTCGCCTGCTCTCCAGCCAAGTGAGTCCCAGTGCTCAAAGTTTTTGAGCACTCACAGAATATGGAGGAGTTGTTCCCCGGAGGGTACCAAGCATGTCTTTGTCTTGGAGGGGGAGTCGACCTCAGACATGGTCTGTCGCTGGGTAAGTTTGGGGGTGACTGTGGTTGCAGGGGGTGTGTCAGGGGTCGAGTCAGAAGTGGTTGTCTCTGTATCAGGGGTTTGGGAGACTGGAGAGGAGTGGCGACTGGTGGTAGGGGTGTGGCAGGAACAATAGGAGCTGAGGGGCAGGTAGGGTCATTCGGGTAAGGCAGAGGGGTAGGGTGTGGTCTTAGCAATTCAGGCCCTTTGCTTTCCCTTGGTGAGGGAGAGCGAACAAACTGTGAATGTGGAGTGGGGGTTTGGAACAGGTCCTGGTGCACTGGTGGTGACCTGGTCCCAGTGTTCCTGAATTGCTGTGATGTTTTGATCTGTGGGTAGGTGCTGTAGCAGGGGAGGTGGTGGAGAGGTGGAAAAGTCGAAGTCATCAGAGAAGGCAATGTGTGAATTCTCGTAGTCCAATAGGGTAAATTCGTCAAAAGAGGAGTAGTGTTCAGAGTTGTGTTCATGGGCCATGTGTGAGAGGAAGTCAGTTGCATCTCTGGTAGGAGTGGAGGATTTCAAGGGCATTATATAGGTTTTCCTCTGGCTCCCAGGTGTTGGAGGAATGTCCATACCCGGTCCATTTGACCAAGTATTGATAAGTTTGTTGTTTGGACGTCCCCTTGGGTGCAGAGACACGTCCCTTTTGCTTCCTTCACGAGCCCATGACTCGGTGTTTTAGAATGTTCTTGACTTCCCATTCAGGTAAGTAGTTGATCAGGTCCAGTAGGGGTGGCATTTTGGCTCTTCCGTATTTGTTGTTTTCTTCGAAAGGGTAGATCCGTGACGTGTGAAATACTGGATGTATTCGCCACATATCAGGGATCTTGAGTTGAACAGCCACTGGTGAAATTACTTTTGTAACTTCAAAAGGGCCAACCCATCGAGGTGCCAGCTTGGTGCTCAGGACATCCCTTTTTAGGGTAGATGCATCTAGCCATACTAGATCACCTTCCTTTGGGGGAGTGTAGTGTCCCTTGCTTCTTGTGTGCATTGCCTCTTGTGCAGCTTTGTGAGCAAGAAGTGCTGAATCTCGATTGGCAGCAAGTTGTTGCATGCGATCATCAACTGCAGGCACATCTGTTGGTTTCGATGCAGAAGGGTAGGGTGCAGGGTCATATCTGTAAAGGAGGGAATAGGGTGTTTGATTATGAATGGAATGGACCCTTGAGTTGTGTGCAAACTCAGCCTGAGGGAGGAACCAGGCCCAGTCTTCTGGTCATGTGTTGCAATACATCTGCAGGTAGGTTTCAATCTCTTGGTTCACTTGTTCGCTTTCGCCATTGGTTTGAGGGTGGTATGCTGTGGAGAGTTTTTGCTGGATACCAAGAGCCTTGTAAAGTTTGGTGGTGAAGGCCGAAGCGAACTGTGGACCCCTATCAGATATTACTGTGTCTGGGATGCCATATCTGGGGTACATGTAGTGCAAGAAGAGATTTGCCAATTCGACAGAGTCACAAGTCTTGTTGCATGGAACGAGGACCACTCCTTTTGTGAGTCCCTGATCCACAATCATGAGAATGGAGTCATATCCTTCTGACTCCAGAAGATCTGTTACGAAGTCCATGGAGATTTGCTTGAATGGGAATGGGTTTTTTGCCACATCGTTGGGAGTGATGGGGGGTGTAAGAGGGTGAGTGATGACCTTATTGGCTTGGCAGCCAGGGCATCCCTTCACATACTCTCTTACTTGTTTCCACATTCCAGGCCACCAGACTTCATTCTTCATCTTCCATATCATTGCTTTCACTCCAGGGTGTCCAGCCGCTGCTAGATCATGATTGTCCCAGAGATACTCACATCAGAGGGGAGGAGGGATATAGAGTTGACCTTCATGTCGCTTTGTTTGATCGCTCTCCTCCTTTATTTTGTCATTTCTTGTAAGAGTCTCATCTTTTGGCATCGTTTCCTTTATTTTGCTGAATAGCTCTTGAGATATTGCATACACCCCTCTATCCAATCATCACATGTTGTTGGACAATTTGTTATTGAGGTTGGAAGTGTGGGTGGATGGGTTGGACGATGAAAGAGTGTGGCTCTTCTTTTGAGGTGTAAGTGGGGCTTCTCCTTTTCTTTCCATTCCCTTCAGCTTCTGCGCATTGGTAGAGGTCGGTTTTGAGGTGTCTCTAGCCAGTTTTGAGGGTTTAAATGGGAGTTTCACCCCCCCCTCGAGCCACAATGAGTCTGGTAGCACCATAGTCATTGGGGAAGGGTTGGTAGAGTAGTCAGGGTGGCAGGAAAGGGAGTCCAGGATAGTCATTAGTTTACCCAGTTTGTGCACTAGCTGAATAGGGAAGTCTTGAAGGAAAGCTGCCCATTGTGTTTGCCTTCGACTGAGTTGCTGTGGTGACCGATAATAGGTGAGATTTTGGTGATTGGTGTACACCATAGTGGGGGCAACTGGGGAGATGAGATAGTGTTGCCATTCCTTGAAGGCTCACATGATGGCAAGGAGTTCCAGATCATACACCTGGTAATTTTGTTCTGCTCCCACCAGACTTTTTGAGAGATAGGCACAAGGGTGGAGCTCTCCATCCTCAAATTGTTGGCAGAGGACAGCTCTGGTGCCAACAGCCGAGCCGTCTGTGAAGAGGGTGAATGGTTTTGAAAAGTCTGGGAGTCGCAGGACTGGCTGGGAGCACAGCACTTGTTTAAGCCACATGAATGTGTCGGCTTGCTCCAGGTCCCACTTGTAAGGGATGTTCTTCTTGGATAGGCGATGAAGAGGGGCAGCGATTTGAGAGAAGGAGGGGATAAACTGTCAGTAGAAGTTGCAGAATCCAAGGAATTGTCATAGTTTGTGTAGGTTGTTAGGGGTTTTCCATTCCTTGATTGCCACAAGTTTGGTTTCTGATGGTTTGATCTGTCCTTGCTGTATAAGAAAGCCCAGGAATTTGACTTCTTCAGTCTCAAAGGTGCACTTCAAGATTTTCAGTCTCAGTTCCTCTTTTAGGGCAATCACCAGGAACTCTTCTGTTCACTGATAAAGTTCTTCCTTGGTCTTTGCATGGATCATGATGTCACCCATGAAGATGATGAGCTTCTTCGAATACATCATTTCTCTGAATGTAGTCTCCATATACTGCTGGAAGGTAGGTGGGGAGTTGCATTGTCCAAAGAACATGATGGTTGGTTCGAAGAGTCCTCATGGGGTGATGAAGGCTCCTTTCCATTCGTTGCCCTCCTTTACCCAAATGTTTGTAAATCCCCAGCGAATGTCGAATTTTGCGAAGTATTTTGACTCAGCCAGTTGGTCAAGAAGGGATTTGACATCCAGTAAAGGGTAGGAATCCTTTATTGTGTGCTTGTTTAATTTGTGGTCGTCTTGTACTAGCTGCTTCTTCCCATCCTTCTTTCTGACGAAGAACACTGGCAAGGCCTGCAGTGATTTGGATTTTTGTATTTTTCCTGTGTTCAGGTTTTCTTCCAGGAACTTGTCCAGTGCCTGTAGTTCTTCTTGCAAAAGGGGATAGATGGGTGCTTTCTTGGGTTTGAAGTCATCCATCAATTTGATCTCATGATCAAGGTATGGGCGACATGGGGGTAGTGGTGTGTCTTCTTCAGAGAAGACTCTTGTGAATTTCTTGTAACGTGCCAGGAGGGTGACATCCTCTTTCTGGATAGCTGCTTCGAGTTGTGTGGAAATAGATGTTTTCTGGAGCATTATGAATTCTTTGTCTTCGTAATCTTCTTCATTTGATGATAGGTTCAACTCCCTGAGACAGGGGTCTCCAAACCCGATCATCTTCCTTTTCTTCCAATCGAATATGGGGTTGTACTTGGCCAAAAAGGGCATCCCTAGCAGGATGTCTTCCTGAGATTTCAGCTCCATTTCAAAGGCATGGACCTTCACAAGTTTGTGGAAGATCCTGGCATTGAAGGTGCAGATGTGGGTCACCTTCTGCTGGCTTGGCCCTTCGAAGCTTCTCGCTGTCCAAGGATGTTTGACTCGAGTTCATTTTAGATTGTATTTTTCAACAATCTTCAGGTGAATGACATTGACCTCTGTGCCACTGTCAATCACCACCTTGATTTCTGCATCTTCCCGATCAACCAAGAACATGGACCCGAACAATGAGGAATTCAAAACAGCTTTCGATTGCTCAAAGTCCGTAGCTACAGAAGTAGTCTTAGCAGTCCAAGTTGGTCGAGTCGAAGTAATTGAAAAGTTCTTAGCTCCTCCCTGTGCAGCCACAGGGGAGCTGGTTAAAAATCCTTCTTGTTGTTCTTGATGTTGTCATCGGTAAGTGTGTGTATGCCTTCCAACTCCTTTTTGTCTTCTTTCCAAAGATCTTCAAGAAGTTGCCTGATTTGTTGATGGTGATCCTGTTGATCAGGGCTTTTCTTCTCTTTTGGGCACTTGGCCCTTCGATGTCTGGTTTCGTTGCATCCCCAGCATGTGATCTCTCTGATCCACGATCATGAGTTGCCTTTCTGGTTCCAGGGCTTCCTTGGAGGCCCACCAGAATTTTGTTGGTGGTCCACGTCCATTGCATATGGATCTCTATCAGGTGCTTGGTTGAAATGGGACTTCATGAGGTTTTGTCCCAGGATGTGCCAGTCTTCTTTGGTTTGTCAACCAGTGAACAGGTGTAGTTGAGAGAGCGCCATTTGCACAGCTGTGGCCAATTGGATCCATTCTGCTGGTGTAGTGGGGCAGGTATTGGTTTTGAGGATCCATTCATTCAGCTCTGCCCTAAGCCCTCTTCCATAGAAGACTCCAGCTTCAGGGCTAGTCTCCAAGAGTTTTGCCTTGTTCATCATGTTCAAGAAATCAGTCATATACTCCTCCAAGGTTCTTGTTCCTTGTCTGATGGCCAATAGTTTGAGAAGTGCCATCTGAGATATGTTGCTGATCTTGAACATCTGGTCCAGTTTTGCAAGGAAGCCTGCCCATGTGTCCACAATGTGGATGGTATCGAGCAGCAGGGATTTCTTGGCATAATTCTCTGCCCAGGCTTGTGCTGAGCCCTTTGTCATGAAGGAGAGAGTGAAGCCAATATTTTGCTTGGCCATCTGGTAGATGTGAGAGTTGATGCCCAGATAGGTTTTGATTGATGTGAGCCAGGCATCATATGTGGCATGGTTGCCATTGTACTCCCATGGACGATTCAGGCTTAGTTCCTTTCCAGACCCTTCTCCAAAGTTAGAGTCACATCCCTTTCCTTCCTCCTCAGGACCTCCTCTGGAGCCTCCAGGGTCTTTTGGTTTGGTTGGGATTGTAAAGTCTGTAGTGGATGCATACTTCTCCTGGTACCACTTCACCAATTTGGTGACTGGTACCTTGGTTTTTGATCTGAAAGGATCTTCTGACATCTCGATGTTGTGGTCTTGTAAAGGTTGGGTTTCTTGAAAGAGGTTGCCTCCAAGCAAAGAGTTCTCCTCTTCCTCCTTAGGCTGTTGGTGTTGTGAGAAAGTGGGGTCTTCTCCTGCAGGTGGGTTCATTAACCTGAAAGCTGCAAAGACTCCCTTTGCTCCTTCTAGGAAAGATGGGGTTGGTGTGGACTCGAAGTCCTTGAGGGAAGGTTGCTGGTGAGTTAGAGATCCAGGGATGTGGGATGGATCAGGTCTCATGGCAATGGGGGATCTCTCTTCCAGGGGATAGGGATGGAAGCGAGATGAGGAGTGTTCTCTCTTGAGGGGTAAAGCAGATGTTCTGGAGGATGATGGTTGCTCCTTCTGCTTTTGTTCCTTTCTTGAGGGAACTGGGGGTCGGAATTTAGAGGAAGTTGTTGATCCTGCGACAGAGGGTGGCCTCTGAGGATCAGGTGGTGTGCCTTGCTGGGAAGACACATTGGAGTGTTGAGTTAAGGGTGAACGAGGGCTGGGGTAATCCCCTCAGTGGTTCCCTGGGTTCGGGGTGGATCTCTAGAGGGCTATGGGTTACCATAGGGATCCCTTCATAGAGGTGAAGAGGTAGTCAATCGAAGCTACTGCTTCAGGGGTGTGGGGAACTTGAGACTTCGCTAGGGATGATTGTCGACCTAGGAAGACTTTGGAGCATTGCCGAAGTTCTCAAGGAGAGTATTCATTTACTTCAGTAGAAGGAACTTTTAGCTTTTGTTACACACTGGAATACCTCACCTGCCAAAAGCAACAAGTGTTGGTGCTGAGGCTCAGGGAGCAATCAGCATGCTTGTGGTATTGCCAGGGTTGACCTCAAGGGCTTAATAGTTTTACCCCTTCTATGGCCAGGCAAGCAGTTCTGACAGAGGGAGATCTGAGAAGATGCTATGCTGGTTGCAAGGTAGCTAAAAGTTGGGAGATACAGGTGAGTCCCTACGTGTATATATACTACCTCAGACTGTTTGGTGATCTTTGGGTGAGTCGCATAGAGGACACACTTGTGAGAGCAAAGATGCATTGAGTCAGAGATAAGAGGAACAGCCTGCATGCCAACTATGGGGTTGGAAAAGGGGAGAGACACATTGAGGATGCATAAAATGAAATAGTGTCCAAAAGGGGAAAATGACTCAGCATGGGGGAAATAGAAGAGGCAGTGCAAGTCATGTCGATCTGAGAAGCCTGATCGATGGAAAGGGGAAAGCCATATAAGGGATGGCATATAGTAAATGTCTGAAAAGGGGAAGCGTAATGGCATAAGCATTGGGAGATGCATCGTGTGTACAAGGGTCAAAGAAAAGAGAAGTCCGAAAAGGGAAAGAAAGATGATGTGGCATATCAAGTATAAGTCATTAATACTTACCAACCTGTTTAGTCTTCTGTTCACATAGGTTGGTTAATATATAGGGCTTTGATACCCATCAGAGACTGAGTCTTCTGTTCACATAGTTCAACTCTGCTCTTGACTTCACATCAAAAAGTTATGAGCCCTGGCAGCTACTGAACTATACACAGAAAAATCTCATCTCACCTACTCTATAAGCTACTGCCATGTCAAATCCACTTTCAGCTTCTACAGCTGGCCCATCAAGGGCAAGTGCATCAACTGTGACTACAACTACCACATCACTCTCAGCAAAGTCTGCTCACATGTCAAGTTGGCTCTATGATATCCCATCTCTGGATGATGATGGGACAAACTTCCAGACCTGGAAGTATCGAGTTGAAATGATACTAGATGTACATGGACTATGGGACATTGTCAGTGGCACATCAATGACTGCACCTGACCCTAATGCAGATCCTGCTGGCCATGCAGAATGGTTGCTCAAGGCCAAGGAAGCTCGAGCCCAGATCACCCTTACCTTGAAGGATGAACCCCTCAGTGGAGTTCTCCATGCCACAGCAGCAGCCCAAGTCTGGACCAAGCTATGCCAGTGCTATGAAGGAAAGGGAAAACAGACTATAGCATATCTTATAGGTGAACTATTCTGAGGCATGCTCTCAGATGACAGCCCTATGGAAAGTCAGTTGAATGCCATGTGACAGAAAGTGCACATCCTAAAATCATTGGGACAATCTCTTGATGACTCACTCATTGCAATTGCCATGGTCATCTCTCTACCACCTTCATATTCCACACTCTGCATGATTCTTATGTCCACAGATGACAAGCTCTCAGTTGATGCTGTCATATCACAGGTCTTGATTGAGGAAAAGTTGCAGAAGACTGTTCTTGGTCAAAGTGCACTTACAGCAAAAATGTCTGCACAACAGAGAAAAGCAAAGGATGAAAAGAAGAAGCTGAAATGTACCTACTGCAAAAAGATTGGTCATCTTGAGGACAACTGCTGCAGAAAGAAGGCTGATGAAGCTGCAAAGACCACAGCATCAGACAAGAAGAACAAAGTGAATGAAAGAGACAAGGGCAAGCTTAATGCCAAGGTTGCAAACATGTCCTCTGCAGACACAACATATCTCCAACTCTTTTTAGCTAACACGCTTGACACAACACTTGACAAGCACTGGATAGTAGACTCCAGAGCCACTGTAAACATGTGTTCCCATAAATCTTGGTTCTTGTCACTCAAATCTCTCTCACCTGCACAAATGGTCACAATAGGAAATGGAAACACAGTACTTGCAACCGCAACAGGATGCATTAATTTCAACATGCACCTAGTGGATGGCAGAACTGGTTGTGTCACACTACAGACAGTGTATTACGTGCCAGGCCTAAACATGAACCTTCTCTCAGTCTTGTACCTTGCCAGTCGAGGTGGAAAGGTTGTCTTTGAGTCAAGTACTTGTTCCATAATCACCAACAACAAAACTGTGGGTATAGGTCAAAAGTGGGATTCACTATACATCCTCACAGTGACAACACTGACCCAGAGTCACCCTGCCAACATACTGTACCAAACCCCTTCTAAACCCGACTTCTGCACCAACATTCCTGCAGTGACAGTTGTACATGCCAGCTCAAAGGTTCCCCTTATAACTTGGCAGCAACAACCCAGCCACACAGACTCAGAGACAGCCTGTAGCACCATAAGCAAGAATACAGTCACTGGAAAAGTGGTTACTGGCAACAAACAGTATTCAGATGCAGTGTGCCATCCCTGCCTCAAGGGCAAACAATATTGAGACACCATGCCATCTACAACACCCACTGATAGTCCTACCATGTCACATCAAGATGACTCTGTGGTGCATGCACCCATGGAAACAAAATCCAAGGGTCTCCACCTTCAAGCAGATCTGCACATGTTGTGAAATGGCACCAGCAAGGCTAAACAGATGAACAACACTTTGGTTCAGTGCACAACTACCATGCCAAGAGACACTGCCCTACCATACCATGGGGGTAATGCTCTACTGGCAGGCCATGTCATGAATCAAATGCCAGCTCCTACTGTCTCCACACAAATTGTGATTCTGTGCAAAACAAATACTGTAGCCATGGAGGAAAATTTGGGAGGTCAAATGCGAGCCACACTAAATCAGTTGGCTATAGGTCCACAAGGTCAATATAGGAAATGTGAGGGGGGACTCACAGACATACCCAAAATTTGCCTGGACACACATGGCCACAATGACAAGAATGTTGGCATGATGGACACCAACTTTCAATTGGAAGGATCCTGCAAGGAGAAGGGTGTTGAGAGTGTCCAAGACGACACACACGAACCTCCCAATGGACCCAATAAGCCATCGTCATCACCTAACAAACTGGACACATGCAGGAACAAAAATGTGTTACCTACTGCAAAACCCAAGTCCAGCTTGCCAAACGAAACATCCTTGAACCCTACAGAACAGTCTGAACTCATCATGGAGCCTGTCCATTGCCTACGAGACACAGCACAGCCCTTCATGAGCCCAGAATTTGAAAATGAGCCCAAAACATGTTCTAGGAGGGAAAATGGTCATGTTTCAACCTTAAACCAGTCCCCTGGGCACCCATGAAGCAAAACAGCTGTACCTAGGTCACCTATTGACTCTGTGGGCCAAACAATTGGAGGGGGTGACACGATGGGTGCAGAGAGCTTGCATGAGCAGCACAATGCTGTGGGAGAACAAGTAAACAGCAAGGTGGCTGCTTACCAAGCACAAACAATGAACAACAACAGTGCATCCTTCAACACAGTGCTTTGTCTTGTTGATGGTGATTGGGAGCATGCTATGAATAATAAATATTATTGCCTTGCAGCTGAGACACACCACATGCAACTATGCTGTACTGCCAGTACATTTACCACCACCCATGCTATGCCTGTCCTTGGAGCACAGTATGACATGTACAATTTTGGCACCAGCATTTTATCTACCTTGTGTGACCACTTCCGGATTCACAATCCCTACAAGATTTGCTCATGCCTCAACACAAACAACCAAAGATAGCCATATGAAGCTGTTACTCCCACACACACAGCTACAGTACAGGTATCTTACACATTCTTTCTTTTCTCACTTATCTCACTGAGGGGGCATGTTGGAGATTACCTACTTACAGTGAGTAGTGATTATGTAATGTGCCCATGTATTTTCAGCACTTCTTTTTTCTTTTGGACCTCAGGCTTTGATACCCATCAGAGACTGAGTCTTCTGTTCACATAGTTCAACTCTGCTCTTGACTTCACATCAAAAATACCCACCATCCATGTCATTGAATGGAAGGTCATGTTGTCCTTCAATTAACAGTAGGGAGTCATTGGCATCAGCACCTGTGGATAGTGAAGTAGAGAGATGCAGCAATGAAAGAGCATGGCCCTGAACTGCATGCAGCAGATCAAGGTAGATATCCCAGACAGTGTGGCAAGTGATGGCAGGGTGTCCAAGATCAGTATAGCATGCCTCCAAGTCTGTATTCAATAGACTTGGTACTAAGTCAAACACTGGGTGACTTGCATTAGCATATAGATGGTGAATGTGTTTTAAATCCATCAAAAAATCATCCCAAATGAAAGGAGTGAACAATTACACTTCTATAAAATGGTAATGCCAGCCAAATCATCTAGAATCATGGAAGGAGAGTCCCTGATACTAGGCATTCACTATAACAAGGTCAACAACACTAGAAATGTCAAAATGAGAGGTTACATGCACCAGGTGTGCAGTGTCACCATGCAGCCACCATCCATCCTCCAAATAGGCACCAAATGGTCTCATATGTCCATCACATGGTATTGGACAAGCTATAGGTATGATGGCACAACTAGCAGTCAGTTCAATGACTTGCACAGTGTCAAAAAAGCACTGCTAGCTAAGAGCAGCAGTCAGTATAGCAAATGCAACCCTGAATGGCCCAACACTTCACCTGCATCACCAGAACCACCTCCTAAATGCATCACACATGCTCCTATGACATGGAGGCACCATATCCTGTGTCTTTGTTGCAATATTTACTTTAGTTATCATAAACACCTGTTGCAAAATCCACCATAGTTTACTACTGTGGGTCACTCTGCACCTGAGTTGCAACAAAGATGAGAAGACTAGTGCCTTATTGCAAGACTCCCAGCCTGCCTGCCTGTTGCAACACATACCTACCTGCCAGTGGTTATTGCAATGGTGGTCACATGTGACATGCATGCATGACTGTAATCTACCGTAGTTTACTACTGTGCCCGCCTGTTGCAACACATACCTAACCACCAATGGTTGTTGCAATGGTGGTCACACATGACACATGCACATGACTGTAATCTACCATAGTTTACTAGTGACTGTGCTGCCCATTGCAACACATACCTACCTGCCAAGGGTTATTGCAATGGTGCGAGTCACATGTGACACACATGTACAACTGTAATCTACCATAGTTTACTACTGGGTCACTCCACACCTGTGTTGCAACAAAGACAAAGCCTACCTGCCCATTGCAACACACACCTACCCACCAATGGTTATTGCAATGGTGTCACACATGACATGCAGGCATGACATGCATTGCAATGACTGCTGTTGTGGTGCACATGACTGTACTTGAGACTGCATTGCAATGGTAGAGAGCACCAATTGAAGATATTGCAACACTACACAGCCATTTGCAAAGTACCCCATGTGTGATGCACTGCAGGGAAATGACATAAGCCCACCCTCTATCACTCTAGTAGCCATTGCAATGCCCACAGGTTTATTGTACCTGCCCAATGCAACTAGTTGCAACACAGAACTTTCACTGGAACTTGCTCCTGGCTTGATGCATTGCCCCTGTGACAACATTAAGGTATGCAGAGACCTGGTATTATAACACCTTCAATCCTAGATACTTGTGGACTACTCATGGTTACTTGATAATAAAAGTTTCAATCCACTGGCACTTCATCTGTAATGGCCAACAACTCCTGCATATCATGCCAAGTATGTGTGAAAGAAACCCCAAGCCTCCTGCATATATTTTCCTGACACTCTGCATATGCTTGCAGACCTTTGTCAAGTACAGTGAGCAACAAAAACATTGCAATGTTTGCAACATTTTGATTATGTGTAAAATATCTTGGGATTGGTTGTGGCTGTGCTAATGCCATAGGGAAGACAATTGTAGCCCTTTGTCCCAGCTTTCTATTGGTGGTCTTCCCAAGCTCAGGAGTGAAGTGGCTGTGATGGTATGGGCCAATTACTAAGGCCTATGCATTGCCATGTTTTTGTTGCTGACATCATGGTGGATGCAATGTACAATGTGGAGTATGTATTCATGGCAGGAATGCCAGCTATGAATTACATAATATATCACATGATCAATCCAATGATTTGTCAGCATGTAAACAAAGCCAAACATTGAACTTGCATCATTTATCCTCTATCCTGTACCACAACTCCAAAAACTGCCTATCTGGCTCATCAGGGTTACTCTCTGAGGGAAATGTCAGCAAAATCTGGTCCTCACAGCACTACCATGAGTAGGGTGTATGGCCAGCACCATTTGTTCCTTAAAAAAGTTGCAAAAAGTCACCCCTGTGCTGTTTCTCCCACTAATGCCTGAGGGGTCCTGATGCTAATCCATACTGGGAAAGCTGGAAATTCCATGAAGGTCAGTCTGGCACTTCAGGACATGAAGAGTGAACTAATATGCTCCCAACTAATGTATTTCTGCCAAAGAGAAGGTGATACCAAGGTTGGGTTGAGCCATAGCCTCCTTTGCACACTAGGTGATCATCAAGGGTCAGCAAGAATATGGCCTGTACTGAACTGTGGATGCCTGGGAAAGGAACATTTGGTCATTAGGTACCAATGGAAACACTGAGGGACACATTGCAGCAAGGAATCTGTACCCTGGAAGCCCAGTAGGCTATCCCACCCATGACTACCCAGTGTGCAAAGGAGGCTATGGCTCAACCCAACCTTGGTACCACCTTCTCTTTGGCAGAAATACATTAGTGGGGGCATATTAGTTCACTCTTCATGTCCTGAAGTGCCAGACTGACCTTCATAGAATTTCCAGCTTTCCCAGTATGGATTAGCATCAGGACCCCTCAGGCATTAGTGGGAGAAACAGCACAGGGGTGACTTTTTGCAGCTTTTTTGAGGAACAAATGGTGCTGGCCATACACCCTACTCATGGTAGTGCTGTGAGGACCAGATTTTGCTGACATTTCCCTCAGAGAGTAACCCTGATGAGCCAGATAGGCAGTTTTTGGAGTTGTGGTACAGGATAGAGGATAAATGATGCAAGTTCAATGTTTGGCTTTGTTTACATGCTGACAAATCATTGGATTGATCATGTGATATATTATGTAATCAATAGCTGGCATTCCTGCCCTGAATACATACTCCACATTGTACATTGCATCCACCATGATGTCAGCAACAAAAACATGGCAATGCATAGGCCTTAGTAATTGGCCCATACCATCACAGCCACTTCACTCCTGAGCTTGGGAAGACCACCAATAAAAAGCTGGGACCAAGGGCTACAATTGTCTTCCCTGTGGCATTAGCACAGCCACAACCAATCCCAAGATATTTTACACATAATCAAAATGTTGCAAACATTGCAACATTTTTGTTGCTCACTGTACCTGAGACCTTAGTCTATCTACACATGAAATTTGAAATTTAATTGTGGAGCTTTTATGAAGTTATTTAAGATTTTGCAAAAGTTTTGCATCTGGTGGCCAATGATAGTAGAGGCAGCTTAAATTGTGCATCACTACATACTGGTTTTATTACATTGGAGAAGTTACATATAACTAGGGGGCATGTTGCCACTGGAGACCCTACTTCCTTTGGGAAGATCAGGGTATTGGGTCTTATGGTGGAGACTAATAGCTGAACTTTGGGGACTGTCAGGACAGATACTGCTAGTACATCTGTTTGTTCCTGTGTACAATTGCACATGAAGCTGCTGAACACTGGGTGACCTCACTTTGCAAACTGATACTACCACATAGGAATCCCAGTATGCAAGAAATGTGGCAGCATGGGGCCCATTCTCTTGTTGCACTTACTCATTGGTATGATCTATTTATTATGGATAACAGAAACTGACTGATGTTCTGTCTAGTGTTAGGCATGATGAGATGCAATATGGAGATCACACTGCAGGACAACAAGTGTGAGTTGCTGAAGCTCATCAGTGCTGTGATGTAACTTGTTCAGTAGCCATATCAAAGATTACCCTTGCACATGAACTCCATCCATAGCACTGACTGCCTGACAATGGATAGCAACATCTTCAAGGTAGCCCTCCTCAGTTACCACATATATATATTCAATTTCTAGGAAGCCAAAGGTGAGATCCTCAATGACCTCTCATATAGGGCATTCCAAGTGGTCCTGGTTCTTTCACACATTACCAATACTGGTACAGAGGCCATCAATCTCATGTGGATGCACAAACAAGGTATGTCAGGAACTACTTTCAACCTGAACTACTCATTTATGGCCTGGCTACCATATCCTTGGCCAACTCAAAATTGGTAGTTGGTGTGCTTTATACTGTCCTTCTCAGCTTGATATTCATGAAAGAATGGAAGCTGCCAAGAGTCTTCTCATGTACTTCTTTCCTTGTTGCACTTTTTTTCCTTGCTGTGCTGTTCAGCAGCTACCAATGTCTTGAGCACCACATTAAAATACTTGCATCATGGCCAGTCACTTGTCCACCAGTTTCCAGCATGCATTGACCTTTTTGGTATGTGTTGACCTGCTGATTTTATGGTAACTAACAAGTGTATGACCATTCTTATACATGACTGGAAAAGAATGGATGACATCTGATCAAAAGGCCTTCCTAATGGAAGAGCTATCCTGCTATATGAGTGTCTCTCTGAAAGACTACCAGCAACAATGGCTGGCCTTCTTTCAATGATGGTTCCAATGATGGCCTGAGGGGGCAAATGCACTACCTATGGTCCCACCTGGCACAAACCTAACAGATGAGCAGGCAGCCATGCTTGCAAAAGCAATTGACAAGCACAAACAGGTAAACACTATACATATTGGCCTGTCATCTGCTGAACACATTGCAGCAATTGCATCAGTGGTTCCATTGGCATGCTGGATCTGGGAAAAACCACATGATCAACCACAAGACTTACCAACTTGTTGACAAGCTTCTAAAGCCCAAAGCTCACATCAACAAAGACTGGGAAATCTATGCAAAAGTTTACTACCACTCACAAGTCAAGCCAAAGATGGAGGGATCTATGATGGACATTTTGACCCTATGTCAGAAAATCAAAGATGCATTTGAGTCCAAGTCAGAGGAAATCCAAGATGAGATTTTTCATTTGAAAGAAGAACAGGTTGCTGTGGCATCTGCATCAAGGGATGGAGGGAAGGATAGCATGATCAATAATGAAGATGACTCCATTATAAACCTGAAGGTCTGTCAGCTGTGAGTGACTTAAGCTCTCCTGCAGACATCTAGCAAGATGACATACTGCCTCACAGTAACATCAAACAGTGTGGGCCTGCCCTTCAACATATTCTTGAGTATATGGTGACAAAGACTGGTTGGGCTTTCTCTGTTATCATGGGTGGCCCTGACCCTCTGGATGTTCAAGGTGAATGCATTGTTACAAGGTGAGTAGTTCTCCTAATGATGTGTGATGTGAAAGCTAACCTGATTATGATCCCCAGCCTTCATGTGGGAGAGAACAAACTCAGATACAATTTTGTGCAGGCCTACTCAAGGTTTGATGGTGAAGTCATGCAAGCCTATATGGAGTTCCTGGATGATACATTCAGTAGGTCAATGCTGCATTCACTGTAGTTAACAGCATACTTATCATAAAAAAGGGCATGTGGGGTGTCCAGCCCATGGTGATGAAATGACTGATAACCCAGATGCAGGCAAGTCAGAATCAAACAGTGGCAAAGGTGATGGTTATTCAGAGGGAGATGAGGATGATGAGGACCATCCATTGAATGCAATTCTGTGCACTTATACTCCACCCACAGAAGCCATTGCAATGTTCAGCACTGACATTGTGACAAATTTAGCAAGTGTTGCAACTCCCTTGGTCAACATGATTTCACCTGATGTTGCAACTTGTCCTGATGCCAGTGATTCAGTACCCATGCCCATTGCAACACCTCCCAATGTGACTCTTATCACCACCTATGACCCAATCTCTGCATGCATTGCAACACCAACTATTGCAGGTCAAGTCCATGGCCCTACTTTGGCATATGCTACTGTACCAATCTCAGCAAGTATTGCAAAGCAGAGTGGAGATAATGTTCAAGCCTACACACCCACACTGAATCCAGTGGATCTGTCACTTGCATCAGGTGTACCAAACCTAACAGCTGGGTTGCCCATGGCTTATGGTGATGCATCCCACCCAATTTCTCACACATCCAACTTTGACTTCTCAGCCATGATGGCATTTGACTTCCCAGCACTATTGGTCTGTGAAACAGATATTGGTGCAATGACATATGGGAATACCAGCTTCACTACCTCGAGTGCCCCAGTCCAGTTGTCCTTTGGTAGTATTTACAGTATGCCTCAGGTACCAATGCCAGTATCCAGCCCTATTGCAACAAGAGCTGATGCTTTCCAACATTTGACACTTGACTTGCCCAATAATTTCTCTACTGCCACTACCATTTCACTGGGTGCCACTGATGTCAACTGCATCTCAAGCAGAGTTGCATCTGGCAAAGAAAATGCTGTAGTTGGACTACCCCCCATCTCTCCTGCTGCATCCCCTCCATCTGTTCTAAATCTGCCAGTGATCCCACTCCCTTCTATCCAACTTAATTCTGCAGGACAAGATATCACAGTAGCAGAGCCCATACCAGGAAACCCATCCTCTGATGCAGCACAAGTGGCTACCC
Organism: Pisolithus marmoratus; assembly: GCA_024613145.1. NCBI lineage: Eukaryota > Fungi > Basidiomycota > Agaricomycetes > Boletales > Pisolithaceae > Pisolithus > Pisolithus marmoratus. The sequence continues at coordinate 267,850 of JANFAE010000050.1, forward strand.
CTCTGGCAGCTATTGAGACTGCTATGTGCTGTCCAAAGTGAAGACATCTCCCCTCTCAGCATGCACAAAGAGACAACACAATTGGAGACACTGGAAAGGAAAATGTTGGCCCTCTACTTGTGGGAAAACAGAAGATGTCATTAAAGCACATTGCAGAATCCAATACAGGCAAGAGAAAATTGCAAGCAAAGTAAGTGGTCTTAGGCTGGTATCAGAGTGTTGAGCTAATGGTGACATAGGAAAAAGAAAACTATGTTAGCAGGAGAGGGTCATGATTTACAGTAGTTTGATAATGTTGGTTCTGTCTTGCATCCATATCATGTCTGCTACAGCTGTCTGTATATTTTCTCTGTGTATATCCATGATGTTGCTAGTACTTTCTGGTGTGCTCTGCATTGCAGTGCAACAAACAACTACACATGCCAAAAGGATTACCATCATGCCAACAGGCTTACTGCTTGGTGGACTCAATCCTTCATACAATTTGTTGAGAATGTCTTTCACCAAAAAGTGCACTACTACACAAATCAAATGCACTACTAAGCATCAATTTAGATTGAAAAAAAAGGGTTTGTCTGATGAAGCATGAATGAGTTGATTACTGGTCAGTAAAATGGAAAAATTGACTGTGAGAGTTTACAGTGGCTGCAAAGTGGAGTTGCTACACTTGTGCACAGACAAGGGATGGGCATCATGCCACTAGCATTTGATGTTGGCTATGTGGTATGCAATATCAGATCTGCAGCATTGCAGCATGATGGATCAACCAATGGCTCATGGCTAGCAGGAAGCAGGACTCACAAGCAGTGGTGAGGAATCTGTTTCATTTGTGACAAGGTCAAGAGGCTGAGTCAATGCAATGTAATTGACAGAAAGCAGATAGAACTTTGAACATTGGAATGTTAGTACTTGTGATGTAACACAGATATCTACAGCACAGCTGACCTGTGGACAGTAGGGAGAGATGGGGCTGCCACATCACCAATGTTGAAAAAGGATATCTGCAGTTGGGTCAGCAGTGATGAGGGCTGTTGCAACAGTGATCATGGAAAGAAAGACCAAGCTGTTGCAATACAGCCAATGGGAAGGGGATGCAATGCTGCCATGGAGCTGGTATTGTTGCAATACAGATGATGGGAAAACAAGACTGACCTGTTGCAACATGGCTGATGGAAAGGGAATGTAATCCTGCCAGCATGTTAGTATTTGTTGCAATGCAGATGGTGGAAAATAAGCCCAAGCTATTGCAACATGATTGATAGGAAATACTGCCAACATGTTGCAGTGCAGGTGGCAGGAGACAAGACCAGTTGGGGGAGGGGGATGCAACACTGTCAGCATGCTGGATTGTTGCAATATGGATGGTGGAAGACAAGACTGAGCCATTGCAATACAACTGGTGGGAGGGGAATGCAACATTGTCAGTGTGATTGTTGCAGTGTGGATGGCAGAAGATGAGACTGAGTCATTGCAACATGGCTGGTAGGAGGGGAATGTGGCACTGCTGGTGTGCTGAATTGTTGCAATGCAAATGGCAGAAAACTTGCTTGGAGCTATTGCAATGCAATTAGTGGAAAGAGATGCAATACCATGTTGCAACAGGTGAAGCAACAGGAAGCAAGATGTGGTGTGGGCATTGCAATACCAACAACCCGAATTAGAAATGCCAGCCATTGTGTACCTGTATCGTGACTATTGCAATGCAGAAGTACAATAGTTATGCTGTTTTAATGCAATACGTTAACACTATTGCCTGATGCAGGGTGCCCCGCCATTGTGGAAGGATCAAAACGAGTGCTGAAAGTGTCAGTAACACTCGTATCAGGCGACATGCCTACCACACTCTTGTGGCCCCGTGCGACCACCTCAACCCCTCTCGAAGCCTACCAAACGGTCCAAAATCGTTGCAGGGAAGTCCCACATAGTAGGCGTTCGCTATAATGAGGTCAGCGGCGCTGGAAACATCCAAACGAGAGGGTACCTGCACCCTGGTGAGCACATACATGATTGTGCTACTAACTCGCCATCTCGAAAGCTCAGGAAACGCCAAAAACCGCCCTGGGACATCGCCGGTACTTACTAGAGGCAGGGGGTTCCTCGTCCATCGATTTATGGCTACAACGAGCCCCTCTACAGTCAAAACGGCGGCCTCACGCCTGTGGTGCAAGGTAGAGCGCGCGCACTGCACAATGACTTCCGAAACGGGAAGTTGCCACAATGCGGTGCGTCAAACACGACCACACAACGCTCATGCACCACACGGACTCGAAGCTGCGTCTGCGGCAATTATACTCACTCTTATTTGGGTACTTGCTATATTTTTTTATTGAGTCCTATACTCTTCACCCCTACCTAATTACACAGTGGGGCTTCAGGGGGTGTGTTGGAGTTTGAATCACCCCTGTGTGATCGATGACGGGTAATGGACTTCCCGGGAGTTGCCGGTAGGATAGGGGTTAGACATTCCCACGATTTATGGGGGTGACAGAAACCTTGACAAGCAAGGTAACTTTGAATAAATAACTAAATAAAATTATAGTAAATATTAAAGGTTAGTGTTTTCGTTGGCGGCTACTATCGGATACCGTATAGCGAGGTCTTCAACGTGTCCATATGCCTGTTCGTCGTTTGTCTTCGTGTATCTCTTCGTATAAGAAGTGCGTGTACAGTAGCTTTGACAGTTCTGTCTACGATTGTCTCCCCTGAAGTTGCTGACGGCAACTATATATGATGTCAGCAATATTGCCAGCCTCCATCCAGCACGTATAAATTCAGGACGCTCGCTGCCTAGCGTCTCCGCCACTCTTCTTCAGGTCCATATGGACACCGAGCATGAATTTCCTATTCCCTATGCTAGACGACAATAGTCGTCGTGAAAATCCTGGCAACCTGGTCGCATCGCAATTGCATGCAGCCCATTCCCTCCAGGAAGGTTTTGTCTTCCATGTACCGCACACCCAATCCATCCAAGCTTGATTCATATGGGGGTGTAGTAAGTCATCCATTCCCCCTTAACATGCACAACATAGGCGTTTCCAGAGGGATACAGATAAGACAACTGGATGGGTTATATTTCCTTTCCAGGCGACAGCCTGATCGACTCACGTCCACCATAAGTACGTCCCCTCTACAGACGGCCGCATAGCATCATGTGTATATGTATGAGAACACTGCGAATATAATGAGCTGCGTGAGAGGCTCCAGAGGCGCTGGTTTCAACAAGTTCTAGCCACTTTCCGATCCATCAATACCGCTCTGCGAGGACGAGTCTTGCTTCAGGCTGTGTTTGTGGTACAAGGAACCTTACTCACAGATTTCCAACTGAAGCTTGCAAAAAATGTGGGTCATGGAATGACAATCTTAGATACCAAAGGATACCTTACCTTGGACATGAAAGCGGCTATGGGAGAAGTATGTTGTAATTCAGCCACTTAATGGTCAAAGATACTTAGAGCTAATGTGTCCTGCTGTCGTCTCAGCGTAACCGGTTTGCTGGTGGGTCAGAGTCCATTTTTCGACACTCGTCCGCAATATATCTAACCTTCCTGCACCAGCGGCATCTAGTTAATGCGCCCAAGATCCAACATATTATCTCTCCATCGTGATTTTGCGTCAGGGTACTAACTATGGGGTGGGCGGTAACACTTGGACACCCCCTGGTTCGTGGGAGATCGTTCTTTCTGCTGCAAATTCTGAGGAGAACCTGGGCTATCGGGAACGAGCCTGGCAGTGTAAGAGGTACGACTAGCCCCCCCATGTGGCTGGTGGAGCACAGGAAACTGATACTATTAATCATGAGCTACGACTACTGTACTTACCTGGACAATGTGCTTCGCTTTTGCACTTACCCAATCATATTCGTGTTTCCTTCATAGTGTGTCAGACGTCACCTTAATGTAAGGGAGATGGGGATTGGGAGGTTACACAGTAGGTATTCGAAGGTTCTAGGTGGCAGATACATCGAGCTCGACAATGCCTCCATGGCCAGAGGGCCTGGAGGCGAAGATGATGGCACTGGATGCTCGTATAGAGCCATGGACGTTGATGCATGATGGGGCATACTGAAGCAGCAAGTTATTGCTAGAATCGGTGTAGAAAACGGAGTTCGGAATTTGTGAAGTTACAAACTGACATATTATAGATTGGATGCTTCGTTTCGTTTGATATCCTATCCCCTACCATGTCTGACTCTGGCGCAGGCGAGCGGCTTGCGACTAACCCTCGAGGGTATGATAAGTTGCGGACAACCTCACCATTAGTTGTTTGTTGTGTGGGGTCTCCTTACAGCTTTTTGTAAGTCGGCTGCTCGAAGGTGATTGACTGAAGGAGCTCTCGAAATCGATAGCATCCCAATTTCCGTCATAAATGCAGTACGTCAGTGGCCTCGGAGGGAGAACCCTTGCAATGCATACAGAACTTAAACATACCATAATCAGTAGAGCGAGCCTGTATTGAAACTCGGTGATTATCTCTCGAGTTTCATCACCTTTGGATGCCAAGTGAGTACCAAGAGGTGGTCGACCCAGAAAGCATGCTCGAAAGTCGGACGTCAGCAACTGCCCTTATAACTGCAGCACGCGAGTTGTCCGCTCTGTCCTGTCGACCCTCTTCTTCGACCATCAACTTACCCCCTGGACTGTTCTTGTCGTGCCCGTAAAGCTAATAAACCTCAACAATCTGGCAAGGGCGCTGGTCCTATGTACATCAACGAATATTGCAGGAGGACGGACTGCCCCGTGAACAGGGCCTGTGTATCGCATGATTCCGCAAGCTACTGTCACGGTACAGCATATCAATGCATCTCAGCACAGGAAACTGACAATACTGAGGTTAGCGTTGCCATTGGTGGTGTCCCCTATTCCAGAAGGAAACACAGTGAACTAGTCGTGTGAGTTATCTCTCCCCAGATGACTTCTCACGACGTGCGATGAGGATGCAGAAAGGAGTAGTCCTTGTCCTGGAACTGGTCGTCCGGGAAAGGAACTTGATCACGGATGGGGAAAGTTATCGATCACACTCACACTGCCCTGCCAAGAATGGAGGCGGTACTTTGCCACACGCCTTGACGCTGCATGTTGAACGGGATAACTTGGAGCTGATCCATTCAACGGTACCAGACAGTAGTTTTGGAGACTTCATACAAGCGAGAATGCCAGGGAGTTGAAGCGGTGCGTTAGTGGAATAGAGGTGACTTCTTTCTACTATTGCTCCCACCGTTTAGTCGATCGGTAAGGTGCAAAATCCAATAACTTCTTGTGTGGATGCAACTTCTCTCAGGCAAAGGGGGGATGGATTGGGCGAAGACCGAATCATCTAGGGCACCAAAGTGCATTCTGTTCCTGTGTAGTTGGTGATGCATAGGTAGTGGTCGTAACGGTAGGTATCAGCTCCTCACGAGTATTGACATGTAGCCGCCATTAGGACATTGGTGGCAAAAGTGACCAGTGAAGCAACGTGCACCCTTTTCCCAATGTACTCACCCAAATATATTCATGTTCGTGGATGTGACCCTGAGTTATTGAGATGGAAAGTTACAGCTAAATGGAAAAGCCCAGAACAGCAGCGGGCAAGGAAGAAGGTTGGAACTGAATCATGTTGCACAGGCTTGTGATAAAATAAGACGTACGACGTGAGTCCCTTTGCTGCGGAAGAATCAGGCTTTACATGTCCACTTATTGTCTCCCACGGATTTCTTGGCCCGAAGGGTTCGTAGTTAGTGATGTATTAAGCTTTGATAGAACGTGAAGCGGCTGTGTGCTTTCTTCTGCCCACGGCGCAGTGCTCATTCCGTCCTTTTGGCTCCGGTCACCATTCCCTCGAGTGATATCGACGTTCCCGCTCCTGCCTCCCTAGTCGAACGGGCTGCCTCCATTGCAGTGACGCTAAACTGTTTCATCCCACCCTCACAACTTGCGCTCCTGCCCCTTTCATGAGGCTTCGCTTTGAGTCGGAAAGCCATTCGCGGTTTGGCCTAAACCCTGTATGTTCGCTGTCTCTCAGTCACTGTCACTTTGTTAGACAGCACCCACAATTGACTCACTAACATATCTCATCGTAAAGTAATGAAACTGTTCTGCCAACGAAATGATCATGTCGCAAAAAAGTGATTATGTGGGTGAGGGGAGGCAAGGAAAAATCATCCTTGCCTTCCGGTTCTATACAGGCATTAGCCTCGTAACGAAGCAATATTTTGAGTCCCCCAAATTCCTACATATTAGCATATTGAGTGACAAGTTCTAAGTGGCCGCGATCACAGTGGCCTGCATAGCTGATGGTGCGATGATGACCTATCTCACCTTCGGCGCCACGACGAGGTTTAGTTGTGGCTACTTCATACTGGTGGCCAAATTCGTGAAGTTCCTTGATAGTCTCCGCCAAGATTTCATCGCGATGTGTAAAGAGGCACGTCTTCCCTAGCAAGTCGACATTGGTGCGAAAGACTTTGTCACGTTGTCGATCGATGCAACGTAAACAATTTGCGCAAGTTATTCCTGTCTGTCATAAGATCAAGGTTACGGTACTGGAAGTCATTATGCAGTGAGTCGACAGTAGCAAATATGGGTATGAGAGGGGTCAATTTCCCATGCCTGACGCACGGCAATAGATATAATGGACATCAGAGTCCGCGGGGACGGTCGTAACAGTAGTTTTCCTCCATATCCGCGGATATCCTTGTAGTGCATAATATATAAGCCAACAACTTTGATCGAGTCTTTTTAACCAGCTTGGCTCACCTAGAGCGGCGATGGTACATAGGTGTTCGGTTCGCGCCTCGACCCACAAGTAGGAGGAAACTGGCTTCACATTCCGTAGCTGTACCTTGCTAGAAGAACGGACCGTTGCCCCGGGAGAAAAAGTCTCCACCGGTCCTTCCAGATCTTTCAAAAGGAAGTCTTCCTGAGAAGGAACTGGGTTTCTAGGAGCTATCGTTCTATAAGACATGGAGGGTTTGCGGTTAGAACGTGCGTTACAATCTCACATCTATTTAAAAGGCTCAAAGCGGAACGCCATTGAACCTACAGTCACTTATTGTAAAGGACAGCTCACGCGAGAGTCGTTACGCCTGCTCGAAAACTTTGATTCCTCGGGGACAGACCACGATCGTGCCCCCCTCGAAAATGTGATTGCACTTGGGTAGGAAGCGAGGCACGAAACCAACCCGTGACTGTATAAATAGTTCGAAGTCCGACACGTTCCTTTTATTCGTTCCCGGATCATGTGTTAGTCGTCAGTTCCACAGAAAGCACCCAGGAAGGGCCAGCTCTTCAGCAGTGGAGTGGTCAACACGATCCCCGTGACATAAAGGCTTCACCGTCCAATGTAATCGAGTGACATTGGTCTGCAATTCGGATGCCAGCAGATGTAACAGGAATACCCAGCGGCGCGTCTGTGAGTCAGTCTCATTAAGTTTTGAAATTGCGAAAACCAACTATTCGCTGAGGATACAGCGCTTCGGTGTCGGCACGAGCACCCACGGCACCGGTCAGGCAATAATCCTACACTAGTGATGCCCTAGTTGGGTGTGGAAGTCCCTGAAGGAAGTTCTTCCATACTTTCTCCTCGTGTTCTCCGTTCATTGGATGCGACAATGTCTCATTCAGATCACTTCTGGGGCTATAACTTTGTTCACAGTGAATTTTTTTGAAAAGAAGAATAAACCATGCAACAACACGATACACTCCGCAGTATGTATCGTGACCGAAACAGAACAGCTAGTATCGAGATCATTCGTAAGCTAGGGAGTCAATTTCACGTTCCCCTGTATCTCGGTTCCACCTAACCATCTTGTCGGCGTTTGCCTCGTGGGTTGAGGGCATGGTTCACATGGTTCATTTACTTAAACTCAGAGTTTGCCATGCTGGCGCCTTCAGCCCACCTGGGTTATGTTAGGCCATATACCCTTTACCTGGGCGCTCATGGCCTTCACCCTGACGTGAAATGCATGCCTCGTTGCAGATTACGTGTAGCATATAAACAGGAGGAGGCGAGAGCCTTCCTTAATTCATCCTCTTTCCTCCTCACCTTGTACCTCATTTTACGCTTTGTTGTCCTTACACTATGGTGGCTGATGCTGAACAATCTGCGACTACTTCTGCCAGCGGTAATGATGGCGGGCGGCTCCAACAATGTGAGTGATAATTTCATGTCGTACCTAACTGTCCATCCATTTCTTGCCCATGCAGGTGTTTTCCGCATCTTACTTTGCACATCCTCACTGAGCGATCTTGATAAGAAGTGGCCTGAATTCAGGGAGCGTTTGAGCGATCGCACAGAAAATATCAACGTTGTCGGTGCCCTTGCGGTCGCGTATGTCACAAATCGACTTGCTCTGATATCTCTTGTGCTTACTCTGTCCCGATGCAGGACCGCTGCTGTATTTCTGACTACCTCTGCCCCTGACGGAGTGCTCCTTATTAACTGGAACCGCGAATTACCATACTTTTGCCTTGCAGCTTGTGGCGGGTGTGGTATGCTGTCTGTTATGAGCGGTCTTGGCCTAATCGTATATTTGAATGGCGCGGATCATAATTCTATCCAAGTGAGTGCGACTCTCAGTTACTATATTCTTGCTGATTCCTGTTACTCCGGCTACAACCAACGACCTCAGAATGCGCGGGAAGACCGGTTGAAATTACTGGCCATTTTCACGTTACTGGCGATGCCACTCATCTTCCTAAGTGTTGCATCGCTATGTGCCGGAGTCGCATGGCTGGGGGCTGTCTGGTACGGTGACACACTTTGGATAAAGTTGTTAGTATCTATTGGCTGCATAGTGTTCCTTTTCACCCTACTTGTAATTGGTTTTGTGCTTTACTAGTGCAACTGTATAAAGTCGTTTATCTTTACTACATACCAGACCCTTTTCGACAGATAGGTTTCGTTGTACAACGCATATGGCATTTACTTTGAGGTCCAGTTGATAGGGGGGAATGCCGGAGTGTCGGAGTATGCTAAGGACCAGCAGTAATAAATGCGGGGGACGGCATTTGGGGGGTCAGATTCAGCAGCCATCAAAGGCATGGGGACAAAGCCTTGCATGACCATTGACCAATAATCATAAGCTAACTCCAGGAAGGAAAGAGGACATACATCCATTGCAAACAGCTGCAAAACTGGATCTGTGGTGTCAACGTTAGATCCCACCATTGCCTGCGAGACAACATGTGCAAGGCCACAGTATGGCCCATCCTCCAGAGGTGCGAGATCCCTGCCAAACATGACAAAGTCAACAATAAGATCACCAGACACTGCAAGCATTTCACAATTTTTCTTGAGAAAACATGCTGAAAAAATTGAAGAAAGAGATACTCTTTTTTGACACATGTTTTCAAAGAGAAAAGGCAATAATAACACTTTGTTTTCTTTGCATGATTTACTAAAAAACATTGATTGATGCTAATACCCATTAGTGAAGAACCTAATAGGCATTACCATTAATTCATGTTTTTTGGCAGAAAAGACAAAGAAAATATTACATTATATTCACCTTTTTTCTTTGAAAACAGCTGAAATAAAAGAGTATCTCTTTTTTCAATTTTTCAGCATATTTTGGGATGAAAAATTGTGAAATGCTTGCAGTGGGAAGGCAGAGGTAAGAATCCGTCGTGCTTCTAAAAAGTCTTGCCATGTGCATAGGTAAATGCACAACCATTTCAAACCCCCCACCACACCACAAAGTCATGAACATTATGTTGGTATCGCAAAGTAGATACCAGCATCTCATACAATGAACTCCAAGGTAGCTGAATATTCCATACTGTAGTAGGCTATTCTAGAATAATGTTCTCACACAGCATAAATACCCAAGCCTATAGGGCGAGGGAAGTAATCATTATCTTATCAATATCTCCCATGATCAAACTACTACTCTACAGGTTATGAGCCCTGGCTTGTCACTATAAACAAAACCTCTATTGAACTATTGCTATCCAAATAAAACTTTGTGTCACTATGTCGGGAGTCACCAAAGAACTTGTTAACATAACAACAAACACAAACAATACTAGTGGAGCTGGCAGTAGGGTATGGAACCTCAGTGCCATCTCATCATACAAAGTAGATATGCTTAAAGATAACAATTGGCATGCATGGAGAATTCATATGCAGAAATTCCTATGCTTGCACAAAGTCTTTAAGTATGCCAAGGGGAGCTGCCCAAAACTGGAGGATGACTCTACCAACAGTGCCGAGATAACAGTGTGGGAAGAAGAAGATCTTATCGCACAGACCCTCATATTAACAAATATAGATGACCAACAGATGGACCATGTTATGCATGCTGATACAGCAGCACAAATGTGGGAAAATCTTAAAATGGCTCATCAGACATGCAGTGTTCAAACCGCTCTCATAGCTAAGAGAGAATTATTGAATGCCAAGTGTCCTGAGGGTGACAATATTGCTGTACACATTAATAAACTCAAAAGGATGTGGAACGATCTATCAGCCATGGGGAAACCAGTCCTGGACAATGAGTTTAAAGATATTCTATTATTAAACATGCCAGAGTCCTGGATGACATTTACCACATCATATATGGCAGGCCAGATAGCCAGCAAAGGATTTGATTCAGTGACAGTCAAAGAACTTACCATGGTACTAGTGGACAAATATAAACACAGACAAGGTTCTCCACAAGATCAAACATTATTTACTCAGAGGAAAGTAAATAATAAACAAAAGGAGCCTACAAAATCCTGCAGTATCTGTGGACGTGATAACCACACAACCAACAAGTGCTGTCATAAGGGGAAACCCAAATGCGGCTACTGTCAAAAGTTAGGTCACATGGAAGACAACTGCTGGAAAAAGCATGGCAGGTCACCTAAAAAGGCTAAACCTGGGCAGGCTAATTTCACCACCATCATGGAATTACCTACACATGATACACAAGATGATGAGCAGGTACTACACACAGATGGGAATAGGACATCTGATAGTAGTAGTATATGTACATGATGCATTTACTGTATCGTACGAAGGAATAGACGAATGTGTTGAGTAGTACATGTGGGTAGCTGACTCAGGAAGTATGGCACACATAGCTAAAGATAAGATAATGTTTAGGGATATGGTCCCTATACAAAAAGTGATCTGAGGTATCAGAGATCACACAATTACAGCATACGGAGTCAGGACAGCCATGCTACAGGCACATATAGGTAACAAGACTTCCATCATTACCTTGCAGAATGTATTGTATACCCCTGATGCTGTACATAATTTAATTTCATTAACGTGCCTTGATAAGGAGGGCAGCTCCTCTGTTTCCAGGGGAGGAAAAATGAAATTATATGACCAACAACATAATATATTCACTATAGCTACTTTACATGATGGGATATACAAACTACACATCTGCAGGCATGAACCTGTGGAGAGCACATACCAGGCACGAACTTGGGATGAATGGCACTGGCAGTTTGGACACATTGGAGTCAAGGGGCTCCAATGTCTCCAACAAGAACAGTTAGTTGATGGACTCACCATAGTGCCATCACCAATCGTCAATTGTACCACTTGTATTGAGGCTAAACAAACCCAGATGCCATTTCCAGAAAAGACCATACCGAGGAACACACAGCTGGGTGAAATGATTCACACTGACATGTGGGGACCAGCTCAAATAGAGGCCCTAAGCAGGTGTGCATGCTGGTATATCTTGTTCATAGACAATGCATCCCAGTACTGTGAAGTCCAGTTTATGGTCAGTAAAGGAGAAGCATCAAATAAACTAAAAGAATACCTTACTTACCTCAAATGCCAACTGGGATGGTGGATGAAGGTTGTGTGTGCCAACAATGGAAAAGAATATGTCAACAATGAACTACTTACCTGGTGCCAAGAGACCGGCATCAACCTCCAGGTGACAGCACCCTATTCACCAGCACAGAACAGTATTGCCAAATGATTCAATCGAACACTAAGTGAATTGGCTTGCACCATGAGGATTGCAGGAAATCTCCCTGCATTCCTCTGGCCCGAGGCAATCACCCATGTGGCATACATCTGAAATCAATCCCATACACAGGCACTGGCTGGAATGACACCATATGAGAAGTGGATGGGACACCATCCCAATGTCTCCCATTTCCAAGAATTTGGATGTTCTGTATGGATAATGAATGAGAGCATCAGTATTAACAAACTAGATGCTAAGTCCACACAACATACCTTCATGGGTTTCTCAGATGGCCCATGCACTGTCCATTTCTATGATGCTCACACAAGATCCATAAAGACTTCTTGCAATTTTCGATTCCTCAAAGATCCTGTCAGTTCGCCCAATGTTCCACCCACCTTGACAGATGGTATGCCACATGAGGGGGAGCCAGAGCCCAGGAACATGGCTGATGGGGACATGCAGGATACCAAAAACAAGAGAGACAAAGCTACATAAAAGAGATCAAAAATGCATCAGTAAATGAAAATGGACAGATGATGAAAGAGACACTCACCAGAGGAAAAGTAGTAGGCCCAGGGTAGTCATGGACTACTGGATGCTCAACAATCCTATGCCTGAGTTGTCAGATAGTGAAGGCAATGACTTACTGGAATTGTTTCAAGACCCTGACAAGGGAGGACTCCAGGAAAACCCTACAGAACAGGCAGCATTAGTGTATGCAGCACTAAATGAAAACAGTGCCTTACCTGACAACCCAAGATCACTGAAGGAGGCATGCGACTCACCCAAATGGACGGAGTGGGAAAAAGCTGTCAAAACAGAAATAGATCAGCTACACCAAATGGGGACATGGGAACTGACAGACTTACCAAAGGGTAGGATGCCAGTATCCAACAAATGGGTTCTCATTTGGAAATACAATAAAGAAGGGAGATTAGAAAAGTATAAGGTGTGCCTGGTAGCAAAAGGGTACTCACAGATACCAGGGATGGACTACACAGATACATTCTCACCGGTAGTGAGGCTGGAGACAATAAGGGCAATAATAGTGTTAGTGGTTTCCCAGGACTGGGAGATCCAACAGATGGACATAAAGGGGGCTTACCTAAATGGTAAGCTAAAAGAAGAAGTCTATATGAAACAACCCAAAGGCTTTGAGGATGGTACACAATGCATGTGCCAGCTGATAAAAACATTGTATGGGTTAAAACAATCTGGAAGAGAGTGGAACATCAAACTCAATAGACAGTTAGTGAAAGGTGGATTCAAGTGCCTATGGTCAGACCCTTGTGCATATGTCCAGCAGACAACAGAAGGAATAGAAATCATTACCATATGGGTAGATGATCTCTTACTGTTCATGTTGGGACAGGGGCTTATGACATCACTAAAAGCACAACTGCAATCTATGTTCGAAGTTACTGACCTTGGAGACCCAAAGAAAATTGTCAGTATAGAAATCACACATGATTGGGCCAAAGGAACATTGTTCATAGGGCAGACACGATACATAGATTCTATACTATGGGCACAGGGATTAGAGAGCACAAATAGTGTGAGGACACCAGTGGACACGAAGGTTCAGATGTTCCCAGAGCAGGAACAGGAGGAAGCAACTAACCAAAATAAGTATGCTTCCCTGATCGGATCTTTGATGTATGCCATGGTTGCCACATGGCCTGACATCACCTATGCTGTAAATAGACTGGCCTCATTTACAGCAAACCCAGACCTAAGACATTGGGTTGCAGCCAAACAAATACTGAAGTACCTACAAGGAACAAAGGACTATGGCATAATGTATTGTGCAAAGAAAGGTGATACTGCTACCCAAATATTCCAAGGGTATGTAGACACAAGCTTTGCTAATACTGAGAACTGCATGTCTATCACGGGCTATGTATTCTTAGCTCAAGGGGGAGCCATTGTTTGGGGCTCGAAGAAGCAAACCTTAATTGCACTGTCAACAACCAAAGCGGAATATGCTGTGCTGGCTAAATGTACTTGAGAGTGTGTATGGCTATGAAAGCTATATGCAGAACTAGGGTACAGACAAATAGAGCCTACTAAGATACTGACAGACAGTGAGGGAGCCTGAGCTCTAGCATACAATCCTCAGTTTCATGCCCAGATGAAACACTTTGACATATCTCATCACTACACACATGAGAAGATTGACCAAAAGAAGGTCAAGATTTGCCATTGTCTGGACAGGTACCAAACAGCAGACATATTTACCAAAGTGCTACCTAGGGACAAGCACAAGAGGCATACCCAAGAGATGGGTATGACCCTGGCTTGAGGGGGAGTGTTGGTATCACAAAGTAGATACCAGCATCTCATACAATGAACTCCAAGGTAGCTGAATATTCCATACTGTAGTAGACTATTCTAGAATAATGTTCTCACACAGTATAAATACCTGAGCCTATAGGGCGAGGGAAGTAATCATTATCTTATCGATATCTCCCATGATCGAACTACTACTCTACACATTACATCCAGATGTAGCTATGACAGAAAGACAGATGGGGTGAATACACAAAGTTGACATCGACATTGACCACCAGGTGAGAGACAGGGCTGCCCAGCACAGGCAGGAGCCAATGAAAATGTGCAGTGATCTGTTGGGATGAGAATCCACACTCTAGACAGGGTAGGAACAGTCAGGTAGCCTAGTGGTAAGGCACCCCAGTACTAGTGGGAGGACCCAGGTTCAATCCCTGGTCTGGCCAGTATTTTCAGTCATTAGGTTATGAGCCCCACACTCTAGAAAGCCTATGAAACATCTCACCTTATTTCTGAAACTTCCATCGCACTGAAGCTCTGATCCATATGTCTACTGCCATCCCTATCACCACTGACACCCTTCTGGGCAATGTCCCAAAGCTCGACATCAAGGGTGCAAACTGGGCAATCTTCTCCCTTCGCTTCCAAACTGCAGTGGAAGCCCAAGAGTTGTGGTCACATTTTGATGGCACCTCCCAGTGTCCCATTGGCCCTACAGTCACTGTGGCCAATGGAACTGAAACTGTGTCACCCCTGGATCCAGATGAGCTTGCTAAGTGGCAGAAAAGCAAAAATGTGGTGAAGCATTTACTTACCCAACAAATCCCTGATTCCACTGCTCTTCGAGTGTGCAGCCTTACAACCGTTGTGGCTATGTGGAATGAAATTGTTCACAAGTATACTGAAAAGGGAGCTTATGCTCAGACAGATCTTCAAACAAAGTTTTTGAGCATGCAGTGCCCTGCCGATGGCGATGTCCACCAATTCTTGGATGATCTGCATATGAAGAGAGACGAGTTAGCTGCTGTTGGCGTACAGATCAAAGAAAAGGATTATTGATCAACAATTATCCAATCCCTCCCCAAATACCTTGCCAGCTTTGCATCTGGACAACTCGCAATGGCTTGCCTGTACAGTCCCACTCAAACCATCGATCCTGACATCCTCATTTCACTTATCATTGAAGAATCAGAGTGCCACAGTCGTAAAGAAACTCAAAACCCACAAGCCAAGCAGAAGGCTCACAATGGCAACAAGGCCTTAGCTATGACCCCTGGAAATTTCTCTGGCCAGGGGTGAGGGAACTGGAAGGATGGTCATCGCAGAGGAAACCCCACAAGGGGCACCAGCCAGCGCAGTCCATGCTGGAACTGTGGATCAAGAGAGCATTTTAAAAGTCAATGTCCACAACCTGATAAGTCAGCGAGTCGAAGCACTAATGATGATGCTAAGAAGGACTCAGCTAACACAGCTACCTTCAACCCTGAAGAGGAAGGAGTGTTCTCCATAGTCGCTCTGAATGACCTCAATGAACTCCAAATCCCTGACCTGCTCAGCATCTCCAATGATGACAATGATGAAGAAAGATTGAAATATATCCCCTCTGATGACGATATGTTCAGTGAAATGGGAGATAATGGAGAAAGCTCACCTCCTAGTGACAATACCAGTCGCAGTAACATTGCTGAACCACCTGCGGAACTGGCTAATCTCATGCATGATGGACAAATCACCATCCCGACCATAGAACTCTATGACTCTGGCTCTACACAGCACATCTCCCCTTACAAGGATCAGTTCAAATCCCTAACCAGTATCCCACCAAGGATGTTCGCAGCTGCCAACAAACAATCTTTTAATGCCACTGCTGTTGGGGATTTGGTTATCAAAGTCCCAAATGGATGCGACGCCACCAAGTTAAGACTTACTGAAGTCTTGTATTCCCCCACGGTGGGCTACACCTTAGTATCCATTGGACGTCTTGACCAGCTAGGTTATTCTGTTACCTTCACTGATGGGACCTGCACTATCTGCAGCCCAGACAACAACATCATTGGACATGTGCCAAAGACCCAAGCAGGACTTTATCACATCATTCATACTGGCACATATGGCGAAGCAAATGCAGCAACTGAAACCATCACCGTTATGGAGCTTCATTGAAGAATGGGGCATATCTCACCAACCATTGCTCATCACCTGGCTGAGAATGGGCTTGTATCGGGTCTAAAGTTCAATCTGACAAAAGATGAACTGACTTTCTGCGAAGCCTGTGTCTATGCGAAGGCCACCAGGAAACCTATCACAAAGGAATGTATTGGTGAGTGTGCTGCAGAGTTCACTGCTGAAGTACACACTGACATTTGGGGACTGGCCCCCATTGAAACAATTGGAGGAAGGTGCTACTATGTTATGTTCATGGATGATAAAACTTGCCTCATGTACCTGCACCTCCTTCACCAGAAAAGCGAAGCTTTTGCTGCCTACAAAGACTTTGAAGCCTGGTGTCAGACCCAGCATAATGCCATGGTCAAGGTCTTGCACTCTGATCGCAGTGGTGAATATCTTGGAAAAGAATTTGTCATGTATCTCAAAGTGGCTGGTACCAAACAGAAACTTACCGTTCATGACACTCCACAGCACAATGGCATCGCTGAGTGTCTCAATTGTACTCTGCTGGAAAAAGTCAGGGCTATGTTACACAAGAGCAGCTTACCACATATGCTATGGGGCAAGGCCATTTGCCATGCCATCTGGTTGAAAAATAGGATGCCAACCAAGGCACTCGAGGGTGGAATGCCCCTCAAGGCTGCCACTGGGCAGAAACCCGACCTAAGGCGAGCACACATGTGGGGATCGCATGTCTGGGTATGTATCAAAGGGGGCACCAAGCTGGGAGGACGTGTTGCTGAAGACCATTGGATGGGTGTGGACGATGACAGCCTGAATGGATGCTGCATTTACTGGCCCAAGAAACACTCAGTGACTGTGGAATGGAATGTCTACTGGGACCCATCCCAAGCTGAGCTGTTATCTCACAAGGGGGAGGAAGAAGGTAGTCACTTACCAAACGCAATACTAACGGCTCCTGCTCCCCCTCCAGCAATGACCACTGTGCCCATAACACCCGTCACTCCCATTCCCATTGCCCGACCACTGCCAGATGAACCACCCACAGCAAAATGAATCTGAAAACCCAGCCAATGCGTCATCAACATCCTCTCAGGGCAGGGCAATGTTGGTCACCACAACCAACCCACTATACCTCATGGTGTGCAATTACTGACTAACATCGCCAACTCCATTCCAATCCCAGAAAGCACCAACCCTCTCAATAATGATAACCTTGCTGCGGCATACCTCATGACCATTGTCAAAGACCTGGATGACACCCTGTCCACTATTGACCTTGCCATGGCAATGGAAGCCATCACTGCTGAATCCGAGGCCCTAGAACCAACCTCGCTGGCTGAGGCCTGCTGTCATCCAGACTGGCTGCAATGGGAAGCTGGAATAAGAGAGGAGTTAGCAATGTTACAAGTGGCAGGGACTTGGGAACTTGTTGACATACCTCATGGTGCCAATATTGTTGGATCAAAGTGGGTGTTTCATGCTAAGAAAGATGCAGCTGGAAATATCATACAGTACAAAGCTCAACTTGTCACCCAAGGTTTCTTGCAAGTTGAAGGCATTGACTACTTTGATACTTTCGCTCCAGTTGCAACACTCACATCCATTCGAACCATCCTTGCTATGGCAGTGTGCCTGAACCTTGAACTTCATCAGATTGATATCAAGGGCGCCTATCTAAACAGTACACTCACTGATGACGAAATAATCTATATGCATCAGCCTCCAGGCTTCAAGTCCATTGACCATCCTAACAAGGTATGCCATCTCCGAAAAACCTTGTATGGACTGAAGCAGAGTGGTCATCACTGGTACCAAAAATTGCTGGAAATTCTTGTCAACAAGCTGGGCTTCACCCAGTGTTCTGTCGACCAAGCTGTCTACTTCAAACAATGCTCCCTGATTGGACTTACCATCATTGCTGTCCATGTTGACAATTGCACCATCACTGCAATGTCTCTGAATGAAATAGAGGTGTTCAAACAAAGCATCAGGAAATACATTGAAATAACTGACCTAGGAGAGCTCCACTGGCTACTTGGTATCGAGGTAACCCAGAACAGAGATGAACATACCATTTCCTTGTGTCAGCACCCTTACATCAAATCAATTATACGATGTTTTGGCTTTGACAAACTGAAACCCATATCGAACCCAATGGAACCTAGTACCAAGCTGCATTCCAGACAGTCGCCATCAACAGGTGCTGAATATGCTGCTATGCGCCATGTACCATATCATGAAGCTGTCAGTTCACTCATGTATGCCTCCCTCGCCACTTGTCCTGATATCTCATACACTGTGATGACCATTTCACGATTCTCTGGAAATCCTGGAGTTTCCCACTGGGAAGCCATCAGAAGAATTTATCATTATCTCATTGGGACGAAAGGATTAAAACTCACATACAGAGGAGCACCAAGTCTGCTAACTGGATATGCGGATGCAGATGGAAGTATGGCAGAAGACCGCAGAGTGGTCTCTGGGTATGCTTTTCTAATCAACGGAGGGGCAGTATCATGGTCCTCTAAATGACAGGAAATTGTCTCGCTCTCAATGACTGAGAGTGAGTACATGGCAGCTATGCACATGGCCAAGGAAGCCTTATGGCTTCAGTTGACCCACCATGTTGTTCTTGGATAATCAATCAGCTATCATGTTAACCAGAGACCATCAGTATCACACACATACCAAACATATCAATATCTGCTTCCATTTTATTCGCTGGGTTGTAGAAAATGGCAAGATTTGCCTTGTGTATTGTCCAACTGCCGACATGATCGCCGATACCTTAATGAAGGCATTGCCATCCCCAAAAGTGAAGCACTTTGCCATCAAACTTGGCCTATGTCTGACTTGAGGGGGAGTGTTAGATTTTGGCAAGTTGTTCATAGTCTTCATTTGGTAATTGACACCGCCTTTTTTGTTTACCATGAGAATCACCTTCCATTCGTGGGTCTACAAGGCCACCATACTTTGTCATTCACAAACTGTATGTTAGAAAATAATGCAGTATTTATTCTCTTATCAGAATGTCTTACTCTATTAACACTGTAAGGTCCCATGCTGGGACCATTTTTGTTGTATGACACTGGGTTCAACACCTGTGTCTTGCTTTTGTTTCCACTTAGTGTATTTAGTCCCATACAATAGTAGAACCACCTCAGATGTTTGCTGCTACACACACATGACTGAGGTGGGCATAATATTTTCTTCCTTTTGTATACTAGCACTCAAGCTTACCAACCACCTTAGTTGTTATATAGGTAATGCAACAGATGTTTGCCACTACGCATGCACAACTGAGTTGTTATATAGTTCTGTTAGGTTATGAGCCCTGATGGTGCTGGAAGCTGGTCCCTACTAGAGGCACACAAAAGGCCACTCATATTAGGGCATCCATGGGTTTGTTGGCCAGGTGTGAGCCAAGCAGTTCCCATTACCTAATTATGGAGGGGGTGAGTGTGGCTTCTAAGGGGAGTGTTGGGATGAGAATCCACACTCTAGACAGGGTAGGAACAGTTGGGTAGCCTAGTGGTAAGGCACCCCAGCACTAGTGGGAGGACCCAGGTTCAATCCCTGGTCTGGCCAGTATTTTCAGTCATTATGATCATGTGGGTGGACATGAGCCAGTGGCAACTGGTCCTTACTGTATTTATTAAATAACAGCTTTGGCATAGACACTGCAAGCATTTCACAATTTTTCTTGCCAAAATATGTTGAAAAAATGGAAAGAAGAGATAATCTTTTATTTGGGCTGTGTTCACAGAAAAAATGCAAATATAATATTTTGTTTTTTCTGTCTTTTCTGTGCAAAAAAATGAATTGATGGTAGTGCTGATTAGCTTCTATGCTAATGGGTATTACCATCAATCGATGTTTTGTGGAAAGTCATGTAAAGAAAAGAAAATATTATTTTTGCCTTTTCTCTTTGAAAATAGCTGTCAAAAAACAGTATCACTTTCTTCAATTTTTTCAGCATGTTTTCTGAAGAAAAACTGTGAAATGCTTGCAGTGAGAAGTATGTTTTCAGTGCTGCACTTTCATCAGTTTTAGTAAGCCAATCATTGATTTCATTATACTTTGCAGTGTTGAGACAGTCACAGGCTCACTTGCCTGACCTTTGGACATAAGTCCGAAGCCAGGAATGCATGTGCTCGCACAGCGAACATCGACATAACCCTGCACCTACAGTCAGCAGTCATTGCATATCAGCGTCCCGTTAGTGTTCATGCATGAGTGTTCTCATTATGTAACTCCCACCCTTTACCTCTGCTCCACACACAGTGGCGGTTTCAATGTTTTCACACACTTTAAAGAGTATTCGAAAGTGAAAATGACATATTTTATTATGATTTAAGTTACAACACTCTCACAAGATTTTATTTCCAGAAGATTTACAATTTTTATCACCAGTCTATATGGAGAGAAACATTAGATATCTATCCAAAGACAATTGAAAATTATATATTGCATGGATGTCATAAGGTTATTGACAATAATATCTTCCCTATTAAAGGTTGAATTATCTTTAAAGCATGTGAAAACATTGAAACCGCCACTGGGGAGTCTGCAGTGGCATGTGCTGTCAGGGCAATACAGACTCCCTGGTGGCGGTTTCAATGTTTTCACACGCTTGAAAGATAATTCAACCTTTAATAGGGAAGATATTATTGTCAATAACCTTATGACATCCATGCAATATATAATTTTCAATTGTCTTTGGATAGATATCTAATGTTTCTCCCCATATAGACTGGTGATAAAAATTGTAAATCTTCTGGAAATAAAATCTTGTGAGAGTGTTGTAACTTAAATCATAATAAAATATGTCATTTTCGCTTTCGAATACTCTTTAAAGTGTGTGAAAACATTGAAACCGCCACTGTGACACGCGTCTACTACTCGCGCTAGGTCTTATCAGTGTTTGATCTTGTGAGACGTTCCTGATAGTCTGCTGATACTGTGCTTCTGTGTGGGAACGTCGAGTACACATAGTAAGTCATTATGTGCGTCTACGGCCACCTTTTGTTATTCAGATCAAGTGCAGGCGATGAAGTTTTTGTTCATTCCGAGTCCAAAACAAAAAAACCAAAAAAAAAAAAAACAAGAGTTGCAGTATGCATCACGGCGGGGTTTTTACTTTAGGAGAACAAATCATGAGCATCCAGGCCAATCAGATGCTTCTCCGAAACTAGCTTGTCGTATGGATCGGAGGCATGGTTCATTTGCATAAGGTCAAGGCTCACGGTACTGGCCTCTCCCAGCCCCTCGAGCCGCAGTAGATCACATGGGCTTTACTTAGGCGCTCGATCTGCGTGCCTCGTTGCTGCTCACCGTAAGCACATAAACTGGGAAAGGTATGCACGCTTTGTTCACGCCTCCTCTTCCCCCGTCGTAGCCCACTCTCCACATCTTCGTCCTTATACGATGGCAAGAGGATACGAATTACACACGCCTTCTGTCATCACTAATATCATCGGAGAGATCCGTCAATGTAAGCGATAGCTTCACGATGTTTCCAGCAGCCCATCGATTTCTTGCTATCCGATGTGTGAAGGTCTTTTCCTCACGTTACTTGGCACAACTTCGTTGGAAAGTCTTATCCAGACCGCAAAGACTGACAAGACGGAATGGAACGAACTCAAAATGCGTTTGACCGAACGTACAGCAAATATCAACGTTATCAGTAGCCTTGGGGTGGGGTATGTCACAAATCGAGTTGCTCTGGTATTCCTTGTGTTTATCATGTCCAAATGCAGGGCGTGCGCTACGTTTCTGACTACCACTTCCCCAACAGATGTTGCTGACTGGACTCACGAATTTCCATACGTTTGCATTGGGGCTGCGTGGTGTTCTGTGCTCGCCGTCGTTACTGGTCTTGGCCTACTTATATTTTTGAATGTCATGAGTACTGAACACCTCGAAGTCAGTGTGACTCTTACTTTATTCCGTATTGATGTTGATTCCAACCAATGACCACAGAGTGCGAAGAGGAGCAGTTTCAAACGCGTGCTTCTTCTGACATTACTTATGATGCCACTCACTTTCCTATCCGCCGCAGGAATATGTGCCGGTGTCGGATGGCTTGGGGCCGCCTGGTTCGGTAATGTATTTTGGATAAAGTTGGCAATGGCCATTGGCTCCTTAGTGTTCTTTTTCACTCTGTTTGTGGTTGTTGCTGTGATTTACTAGTCCCATTGCTTCACGACATTACTTCATTTAATGATCTGGACACTCGGCATTGTAATGACTTGTATATTTTCGAGCATCGCCTGAGTGCTATACGGGGCTGGACTCCTTCAGGAGAGGCGGCGGATAGAAGAGCACTGCAAATCCGCCTTCTACACCTTCATGTTACTCTGCAAGAATAACCGGCAGAAGTTGTTATATCACTGGGTGATCCCACTTAGAAGAGCATGACGCACGATGAACCTCTCTCGCAGTATCCATCCGCCTGATGGAGAGCTTGTGGGTCCCTAGCGAGAAGCAAAAACCGTTCTGAGAAGTCTCTGTCGACGAACCCGAATGATGATGCCTCAGAATTGCTTTGGTCCCAACTATCCTCTGGAGCTTAGAACTTGTGCACGGTAAGATAGCTACATAGCACTGACATGATGCTGACCCGGAAACAACTGCTCACCTTGAATGACTTGTCTGAGTAACTAGGTTTCTACCGATGCTGTTCGATCTCCCTAGTCATTGCAGGCGTCGAAACTGATACGCTCTCCTTCCCAACGAATTGGACCTACTTCCATTGGTTTACGAAAATCTCTATTTCGATACGTCGTCCAGGCTGTCAGGTGCTTCTCTCCGATTCAGCAGCTAGATTGCACTCTTTTGCCCAGAGGTGGGGATCGCGATCTTGAGAAAATGTCGGGGTCGAGGATGGTGATCATCTGTAGCTTTGCATGCCACTCATCGTGTTTTGAGTTCGGATACTGGTACAAATACGACTGCTGTTTTAATTACACACCACGACGATGCTGTCCCTCGACGAGGAAGTCCGACTGTACACCACCAACGCAGAACGAGAGAAATACTCTCTGTTGGCTACGCTCTTCGGTATCATAGTCGCACTGGACTTTCTGGAGCGCGCTTACGTCCGAGATTCCATCACTGCCGCTGAGTCAGTCCGATTTCCTTGTCCATTCCCCGCTGTCAGTAGCTTGTATGCTAAGAGATACGACGGGAGATACTCGCCAGCATGCACAAGGTTGTTGTCGCAGTATATGACGATGCGCAAGTTGGTCAAGGACTCGATTCCGTCGATCGAGGAGTTTATGACACGCTATCGGGTATGTACCCAGTCCCATCTTCCTCCTTGTTCATGCATCATCTTGATCTTGCGATGGACATGCGGTGATGATATATAGCTGGATACGCCTGCGGTGCTGCATAGGATCAAAGTAGGGGTACCTGCGACGGTGGAACACTCGAGCGAAGCTGGACCGGAGACTGGGAAATGGATAGCTGAGACGACGCAGGTACGTGGGTTCGTAAATTCTGCCTACTGCACGCGCATACACATTTTCCCTCTTCAATGTGTCTCGCTGCACGCTCGATCTTCGCACTGAACATGCAACGCACAGAACTTCATAACGTTCATGGACGCACTCAAACTACGTCTGCGTGCAAAAGACCAGCTACATCCTATCCTTCAAGAGCTCGTTACCGGGTACGCGAGATTCAAGGGGAGCAAGGACTGGGAGGGGAGAAGTCGTATGGTTGGCTGGTGGGTGCTCTGGGCTGCTCTGCATTCCATTTCTACTCACCCACGCACCCCCCGCTTGCGTGCACAATGCAAAAGGTTGATCACCCTCAATGGGATGAAAGCCTCAGAAGAGCTCACAGAGGACCAATCAAGACAGGTTCGTGCGTTCTTGGTCGTCACTGCCCACATACCTCCTAATCAGCGGATAATGCTAGCTACTCTTTGACGTTGATTATGCCTACGCCGAGTTTTTCCGTAGCCTTGGTGGCGGTAAAAATGATCGTGACGACGTATTCCGTGCACCATCATAATGACGGTGACGAGGACAGCAATGATAACTTGGTGGGTCGTCGGACCGGGCGTGTGTATTTCTACTGCACTTGGGATAAGGAGTATTGAGAAAGTTAACGGAAAGGTGTTTCTTACGACTACTAGGCCTGCGTCGACTGCTGTGTGCGCAAGGCAGTCTCGTCTCTCTCAAGTCTTTTTGCCGGATCTATACGCATGCAGGTACCTGTTCCCCCAGCTCAGACGGGTGACTCGCCCCATTACCGTTCACGATTTGTACTTACTAAAGAGCTTTCCGAATCATTAGCCTTTCAATGCCATCTCACTTAAATGCAGCACGCCAGTCGTGTCGGAGGGAGAACCCTGCCAAAGCTTGTAGAATCTATACGTACATACTGACATGAATCGAAACTTAATGACTATTCGTCAAGTCTCGTCGCTTTTGCGCGCCGGGGTGACTGCCAAAAGGTGGCTGACCCGGAAAGCAGCACCAAAATCGGATGTCAGCCTCGCAAGACCTTATAAAATCAGCACGCCAGTCGTCCGCTCTTTCCTACCGACCCTCTTCTTCAACCCCAAGAACCCCCCCCTTCCCGCTACCTCACGAATGATGGACAACGCCGAATACCGATTTTTCTTGTCGTGCCAATGAAGCAAGCCTCATGTACATCCTGGCAAGTGGAATGTGAGTTATCTCTCCCCAGGCGGCTTCTCACCCCTGTGATACGCCATGCACTAACGCATTGCTTCAATTGTCCAGCGTTCCCGTTGATATCGTTGGGAGAGGGTGGGCGGTATGCTGGCCTACTCAACGCAGTGGTACGGTATGTAGCAGAAGCACTGAATCTATTCTCGCGAAGGTGTATGCATTCTGATGCACCATCAACAGGAGTCGGCACGACCACCCCTGGATGATGTCTACAGAAGACTGGGGAAAGAAGCCTAGCTGTTCTCAGCAAGGCAAAGTGAGCGTGATCGATAACTTTCCCCATGCACGCGATCGACTTCCTCCTCTGGATGTCATGGGTTCCACGACACGGAAGGTTCCTCACTGTATCCCATTGTACGTCGTGATTTTTCTTAACATTATCGTTTCCGTCGTTTAGTTGATTAATAGGGCACAAGGTCCCCTATCGGAGATATGGATTAGGCGAACACTGCAGCGTATGGGGCACCAAAGGTGCATTTTATTTCGGTGCAACTGACGACATGTAGGGAGCTGATATCCAACGATTACGGCGCAGGCCACTGGTGATAAGCATTAGTGATAGATCCCCTATCCACAGCATTTCGTTGGGTCAAGATGGTGGGGAGTGCAGTAAAATACGCCTTTCGGTCAACGTGCCTCCCTGTGCTGTACTTACTCAATCATATTCACATTCGTCGATGGAATGGTGTGGTGGTGGGATAGAAAGTTATGTCTCAATGGACAAGCTGAGAACAGCGACAAGAGTGGAAGAGGTGAGGTTGGAGCAGCAACGGGGGTAGTTTGTTGGGAGACCTGGCTGGAGCGAACCGAATCATGCTTCATAGACGTTTGAAAAAATGTGACGTGAATCCTTTTGCTCCGGTAGAATTGGGTTTTACATGCCCACTCTCAGGGTATGTTACAGGCATAGAGACGCCTCCAAAACCCACACTGAGTGGAAAGATTAGTACACGTTCCCATTCACAACCTTCCGTATTGTCGAGAGCAGGGTGGGTGGTATAGTTGACGGAAATAAAACAGATACTGCAAATTACAAGACATCCCGGCCTGTTGCAGAACAATCAGTACCCAAAACGCAATCAAGGTATAGACACAGAAACACTTACATTCCTCGTCATCTCCTTGTCCTTCCCATTGTTGGATGCCGGTCCAAACACTTTGAAGTCATGCTCCTCACCTTCTCTCGGCGTCAACACCAATGCCATATTTCCACATCAACAACAGTAATTGAGTGCGGACCACACAGCAACTAGGGCGTTACCAAACATGTATATGTAGCCTTCTTGGACGAGTTTGTGGGAGCGGGTGACAAGGGTGAGGGAATTGAACTGCGAAGATGTAGCATATAGTTTGGAAGGCTGAGCGTAATCGGTAGAAACCGTCACAAACGATTCCAAGGAGGGAGGCTGAGAGCGTACCATAAATGCAACTTCATGGAAATCTCATGAGCTCTTGGGAGTACACAAAGTGCACAGGGTTGAAGGCAAGGGTCACATCACGCGGATGGGAGTAGTACTCAGACACGACAAGGCAGGATGATGGGCGTCGAGACTATCGTTATTCTGTGCCATACTGCGACGAGCCAGCCACGTGATATCGTACGTATATTATCTAATAATCAGGCAGCCTCAACTTGTACGGACCAAGGCCGTCTCGACAAGATGGCACCAAACCTGCCTCACAAGGTCTATTGCGAAAAGGTGTAAGTTTCGGTCAAGTTTGCGCTACTGTACCCCATCTATGCGGAGGAAGTATATTAACCACTGCTCGTCAGATAAACAAGAAAACCTACTCCGAAGCAAAGTGTCATGTGTGCATTGAGATCTACGCTCCTTTTGTACGTCTTCCCACAATACACGCATTCCTTTGTCACATCCAGGTGACACTCTATAATGTGTCGAGCGACGTTCCCCCAACGCATTACCTTAGGACACCAAGGCCATGGGCAGGGAGCACGGTCACGATGCTTGTGAATTAAACCATGATTGCGGAGGTGTAAATAAATTGAAGTAGTCGTCCCCTCCAATGGGAATGGGCATCCATTTTCCAGTTGACATGCGTAGGTCGCTGATGGGTTATTGGCAGGCAAGACTGAATGGAACTCGTTTGCAGTTGCATCGTTTACTGGTGAAGCTATCGAAGACTAGATACACTCTCTTCAGTTTCGACTTTGCAACGATGACTGCGCACCTTGGTCGTAGATCGGTAGTGTTGTTGTGACATGCGAGTTGATAACGTGGAGCGTTTGGCTTACAATTTGTGTAGGCTGCGATGTATAACCATCACTTGCGGAGGGAATCAGAGTGTAGTTGGAGAGGCGGAAACTGTCAGAGCCTCCCTGCCTGGACATGGTTGGCAGCACAATGCAGAAAAGCCATATGCCTTAAAGATATTTATACTTCTCGTACTACATCGAACGTGAAATGGCCTCCGGATGAAACTTTACAAACTGCAGGGGCCCGGACGTGGTATTTAGGCCGATTTGCACCAACCCTGAACCGGTGGAAGACACGTCGACAAGTTCGCAAATAACCTAGGGTAGCGCCCTGGTAGCGCATCCTAATTAGTATAGTTTTATGGATGGTACTTGGCAGTCGATGCGATCTAGGGGTGGTCAACCGATCGCATTAGGACACACACCCTTCCACTCGGAGCTTTCCTGCACTCATCCCCCCCTCGCCGCAAAATTTGTCCCCGCCTGGGACCGAGGATTACGTCGTCTATACAGACTGTCACTTATGATTTACTGTTCCAGGAAGTTCCAAAGCAAAAAGGACATGGAAGTCGTGAATGCGTTCACCGCGACGCTGTAGCTGTGCCATGGATTCGAAATGGTGTGGGTCCCGGGTAGATGGAGTGGTTCCCGTGGGACTACATATTAATTGAAGTGTCAACAATCAGGGCTGCTGTGACAGAGGGTGGCACTCGAGTTGCCACTAAGTCAGAGCACGCCGGATGCGGGCTACTGTCAGGGCGCAGTATTTCGATGCATTGGGGTAGCAAGTCGGTTGCTCAGGGGGTTAGAAGTTCCCTGGATGCTGTCCAGCGGGCAAAAAGGACAGGGCCATTCACGTTAGTTTTCCCTCACCTGACAACTTCTCACCTTGTAAGATATGCATGCAACTACTCATTGCTTCAATTCCTGAGTGTTCCCGTTGATGTGCGATATTTATTTCCTACCTGGTATCATTGAGGGGGCCCACACTAAGTTGACTCGGCGGCAAAAGCACCGCATCCCTGCCTGGGAAGGCAACGTGAGGGTGTTCGATGAGGTACCTCCACGAATAGCTTCCGATCGTTTTCTTCGGAAAAGCGCGGCAGCAAAAGCACCAAACGACGGATGTCAAGGTAGGGGCAACTTCTTACTGCAACCGACCGTCGTGACATCATCTCCATTGTTGCTTCCATCATTTAGTTGTTGAATAAGGAGCAAATCCTATCTCCAGTGCAAACGCAATTTCTTCGAGGCAGACGATGGATAAATTACAAGAACATTCGAGCATGTAGGAGACTAAGGGTGCGTTTGTTCCTGTATAGTTCTTGACGCACGGGAAGCTGATATCCACGATTACGGGGAAGGCCACTACTCACGAGCAGTAGCCCTTAGCCGCAGTCACGACGGCATTTCCTTGGGTGATGATGGTGGCTAACATGCGCCCATTCCTCCGTATTTACCCGACCATATTCATAGTCGTGGATGTAACGTAGTAGCGGGATGGCAAGTTACATCTAGATGGACGAGCAAAGGACAGCCGGAGGAAAGGAAGTGAAGCTGGAACAGAAGCAGATATAGGTTTGCTACTGGAAGGGGTCAGGATGACGCTACAGACAAGTTGGATGAAATATGACGTACGACGTGAACCCTTTGACTTTGGTAGAATTGGGTTTTACATGCCTACTTCCGGCGTATGTTGCAGTCGTAGAGACGCCTGAAGGACCCATTCTGAGCAAAGAGAAGATCACAAGTTCCACATGCCCGATTCATAGTCTTCAGTCCTGTTGAGATCAAGAAGGGCAATATATCTGACAGCGATGAATATGATACAGCACAATTACATAAAATATTGCATCCCTGGCTGTCGTAGAACAGTCAGTAGTAGTTCACACCAAAGGGCGATAGAAAACACTCACACTCCGCCTGCTCATCCCCTTATCTTTCTTATTCTCGGGCACCGGTCCAAAAACTTTGAAGTCATGCTCACCACCTTCTCTCAGTGTCAACACTGAAGCCATGTCCCCGCACGATAGCAGTAACTGGGTGCAGACCATACAGTGACTAGGGCGTTGTCGAACATGTATTTGTAGCCTTCCTGAACGAGTTGGTGGGCACGGGTGATGAGAGTGAGGGAGTTGACATGGTTGAACTGCGACCAAACGGCAAGGATGACACACCTCTCGAGTGATGCTTCTGCCGAATAACCAGCCTGCGCCGCGGGGACTCACAGCCCAGTTATTGATGTCGTCGGGACCCGACCACATGAGGTCTGTAGAAACATCATCGAACGATTCCAACTTGGGGACGCCGAAAGCGTACCGCAGAATGCACCTTCATGCGGGATCTCCTGAACTCTTGAGAGGACGCGAATTTGGTCGAAGGTGCATATATCAGGAGAGTCCACCATGCACGCACAGCGTCTCTCCGTCGATGATCTGAGATGTGACGATAAGCTCCCATAGCGATGTTCATCGGAGATGCATGGTGAGGTACTGCAGCGAAGTTCAGATAGTCAAACGCGACATAGTGAGCTTTCAGTACTGCGGTTCTTCCGTAATTTGTTGGCATTTGCCTAGGGGAGGGACCTCAGAGTCGCTCATTATGGTGCAGAGCGAATGTAGGACCGACCATAGAATCCGTGGACTCGGTAATTTGTCGACTTCCGTAGTTACCACACAACAAGATGTCTGGATGGCCACGAACGGTACGAGCCATGGAATGACCGCATCAGCTTGTCTTGCTTTGAGTGCTGGGAGAAATGAAACTGCTTGGTAACCACAGCGATACAGGAGAACGCGGTCTTCCACTGTAGGCAAGGTGGATGTACATGAAGAATTCGCAGGAAGTGCATCCAAATGGATGCCAAAGTAGTCAAAGGGCAAGAATCAGGGGACATTTTGCCCATTTGGGAGCTTTATGTCAGGTCCCATGAAGCTATCCGGTTTCTATATGTCATCGAGCCACCATTTATGAAAATGTCCTCAGCTGAAATAGCACACGTTATGAACGGTAAACGCGAAGATGGCAACCAGTGGATTCTAGTAGATGGTGCGCGGGCCCGTATGTGGCGTATACAAAGAAAGACAAGCGTGATGACGGTGAACTGACCTAGGTTGTCCACGCAATGAGACAATCATCCATGTTGCATTTACGAGGAAACAAGGGCCAGCGAGTATAGTTTCTTTCAAACACCATTCTTGCTGTCGTGCTTTGGCATGGTTTTCCATTGAGAGATCTGGGCCTAGAATATGCGTTACTCGTATACACGCATGTTGCATCCATGAACGTTTTCTCGAATCTAGTGAGCATGCGGTCTTGAGTAGAGCTTCGTAGCGATCACGTGGCTATCAGATAATCTAAACAGTACGCTTTAGATTATTCCCCTGTCCGTATTTCTCTCTCTTCCTTACCTTCGAGATCTTCACCTCTTTCTCGTGTCACTCTCGTCAAGTTCGCGCACACATGCTCTCATCTTTTACTCTTGTTGAACAAACTACTGGCTATTGTCACATGACCGTCTAAGAATAGGTGTTCCAAACTATTCTACAGAGTTCTATCTTACCCGGTAACCGGATTCCTTGTTACCAGTACTATAGCAGAGACTGCCTAGTAAGGAAGGTCCTATAACTTACAAGTATGGTAGTTCTACTCTACGAGCTAGCACACCTGGTCTGTGCACTCTCCTCATGTATATAAGCAGGTACCAGAGACACTAGGTCTCTAGGAAAGTCAACTCCTGTCTACTACCACTCAAGCAGCTTAAAGACCAAGTCATACTAAGATCGTTGCATATAGGCAAGTGTTCACCTACGCTCATCTTTGCCCCCTTTCCTCTGCGCAACAGGTTATGAGCCCTGGCTAGGCTCATTTTGTCTCAAGGACAGTGTTGATAGAGGAAGATGTTCGTCTTTCAACATGCCTATGAATGGACCTGAAGTGCTCTGTATGGCTATGGCCACTTTGGCTGTGTCGCTTATCGTCAGGTATTGCCAAGCCTGTTATGTCCTGGCTCAAATTGGTGGAGATTTCCAACTTGTGTTTGTTCTTTCTTCTGTTATGTGGAGTACTTTCATTGGTTTGCCAAATTGGCATTACCTCTTTTATCAGTACCAGGAACATCAGATCTTACTCGGACGATACTGAGAGCTTCATTTTCAGTTGGCTGTTGCCATCAAAATACAAGAAGTGTTTAACCTTATGGAGAACCATGATCATCAGTAGCCAGAAGTAATTTGGGAACCAGACATCCATGCTTGAGAGCTTCCTTGCAATGACCGTCCTCCCAATTATCTTCTTCATGCTGTTCCTGATCTAGATCCCCAAGCTGATCTTGATCCAGTACCTCCGATGCCTCACTCTCCTCCTCATTATCAGTGTCTTCCTAGGGTTGAGGATGATCCAGAAGAGAACCAGGAGGATAACCCTTGCCTTGTTGAGTTCCTCTAGTCACTGGTTTGGGCTCCTTTCCTTGGATCAGACTTGACTAACTTGGAAATCCAGTTATGTCTCAAGTCATTGTCAATTGCCTTACCTTCTATACTGGACCTGGCGGAAGAAGTTTTTCCAGGGATCTGTGGAAAAGTGCAAAGTCCAAGGAACTCCGACTAGCGAAGGAGAGAGAAGTGGGTGCCTATGGCTCTAGACAGCCGAACGCAGTTGCTTTTGCTGAAAAAGTTGTAGAATTTATGGAGGAAATGATCATGGATAACTGCTCTTCTTGGTTAGAAGCTGTCAACCAAACCCCCGCTTTCTATTCCCGATGTGCTGATGCTTTTCAAATAACTCCAGCAGTCGCTATTGAACGTGTGTGGAGCACTGCTCCGCACTATGACACCTGGAGTTATAATGAACCCTTCTTTAATATTTGCCTTCATCTCTTCACTCATGGCCTTCTTTGTGATTTGATTCCAAAATTATCTCACACGATGTTGCCTCATGCCCATGCTAATTATAACAGTGCAGATATCCCCATTATTACCAATGAAGATCCTATGCTGCTCACAGTTCCCACTTTCTGGATCACCAATGATCTCTACCTTTGGTTCAAATCCCACGTCCATCCCTTCTATGACTGCTGACTCTTCCACTCCATCCTCCCTCCTGTCCAAGTTTGGCACAAGCATCTGGAATCTCGTTTCAGACAAATTTGGAGAGAGGGCCATACCCCAATCGCATGCATCCCAGGAGCCTTCTGGGAACATTCTTTGGGTGGTATCCACACTGATTCAGACATGCTGGTACGAGTCTCAAAGTGGAAAGAGTTTTTATGGGATGAAGAACTTGCTGGCAAAGGATTTGTGGGCAACTCCAGCTACGATGAAGAAACCTGCCATTTATGGTGGAGAGATTCAACAAGGGTTCATTTCCTCTTCTGGCCTGGTGTAGGGAGGGAAGCCTCCCTACTAGGTATTTTATTTTATTTCACTGTTTTTACTTACAGATATATTCTGTTCTTATTTCCTTGTCTTTTTACTTAGTGTTTGGACGCATTGTTGGCTTATGTAAGCCAACAACTACTTACAGTACATTGTACTTACTGAAAAAAAAGGGAACAGCAACATTACCAGAGACGAGAAGCCAGAAATAAAGATGTAGAACCCTCGGGAGAATATTTTCCCCACTATCAGACACTCGTTAAACAAATCTCAGCACTCTTTTGGACTTTTAGGGCGTGTTTTCAGTCTTTTCACCACATTCTTTGACCTCTACCAGGCATCTCTAGCCTCCTGGGTCGAACTAGGACCCCCATCCAACAGGAGCCTCTTTTAGTCTCCTCCCACACTCCTTAATAATCAATCTTTACATCTGGAGCCCACCGCGAGGGGCTTCTGTCTTAGTCTGGTACCCAGTCTCATCAGGTTCAGTCTCGTTTTTTCCAGTTTCAGGTCTTGTTTGCTCCATTTTTGCTCGCATTCTATCAGTTTCACCCTCGGTCTCGCTCTCGTGCTCATCTTTTCTTTCAAAATACTCCCTCATATATTGCTATAATCACTCCAGTCCCTGCCTGACGTCATGCCTGACCCGAATTCCCCACGTATTCAACCTCCCAAAGCCTCGAGCTTCCTTCGGCGCCCCGAGGAACTTCGAAGGTTCCTCGATGACATAATTCGAGTCGCCTCCCAAGCAAAGTCACTTCTCGAGTCTTGTCGAGGCCCCCTCGAGGCCCGTAATTCGTGCACGCAGCCACCACCCACCTTGGACAGTCGCTCACCCTGTCGTTTGTACTCGTTTTGCTTTTTCTGTGGCCAGTCAGGTCATATTTGAGCAAACTGTGATTCGTGCAAGGAGTATTTGGCTGCGGGAAAATGTTTATTAGTGAATGGTCATGTTGTACTCCCTACAGGACAAGAGATACCGCGCGAAGTACCCGGGCGCACTCTCAAGGACCATCTGGATAGCTGGGATCTAGGAAATCGGTCTACGGATCTTCAAATTCCTCCTTCAAGTCCAGGCTGGCTCATATCTCTGGAGGATCCCCACTTGTCAGTGCACCCCAATACCCCCTCGGAACGACCGTTGTGTGCGCCATTCTCAGCGGAAGTGCCGAGTCGTCGCTCAGTGCCGGTGCAACCCCAGGTCCCCACTCGAACACCTACTGTGTCCTCGAGCTCGGGTGATGGCTTGTTGTGCCGCCCTCATTCACCCTCTCGTGTTCTGCCTACAGGATACTCTCATGGCCGACCCCGCTCCCGCTCTCACTCTTGCGGTCGATCTCAATCTCGTTCTCGTGGCCATGGCCGCCCACATTTGCCGTCTCGTTCGTACTTCGAGAGTCCACCCAGCCGTAGTTATAGCCATCAGTACTCTTATTTGAGCAGGTCCCACAGCCGTGATTCCTATGATTCCCGCGATTACTATCACCACCGCTCGCCACCACCTGCACTGTCACTCGCATGCTCACATTTGTCAGCACTCTTGAGGGACGAACCCACTCTGGTCCGGCAGCTTGACAGAGTGGTGACTGCCAGTTCCTACAGCAACCAGCCATCTCATAGTAGGTGGGAACCAACACACTCGGGAAGGCGGTACAGCCGCAGTCGTACACCCCAGCCCTCTCGTAGAGTGTACTGAGTCGATATAGGGCCACCTTGGCTCACTGGGATTTCTTTTCTTGTGTTTTATTCTTCTTTTTATGAATATATTGTTCATGAAGTCTCCCCTTGCCGAGTGTCAGGCAGCCGTGCGCCTCCCTTGTCCCCTGCCTCGTTGACGCAATATCTCGACCACCACTCTCCCCCAGTCTCTCTCTTCTTTTCCTACAACTGGAGCCCACCGTGAGGGGGCTGTTTTGCTTGGTAACCCCATTCCTCCCCCTACCTCTGTGCTTGCACACGTGTTTTCTCGAGAACCAACGCGCCGGACCTCTCGCCTTTCTGGACTCTGATTCGACTCGACGAGACGTTTCGAACGGTGCCTGTTTCGTCGCGTCCGCTTCAGTAACTCCAGAGATATTCTTATTTTTGTGGAGAAAGGCTCTGCAGGACGAAAATTGGTATAACTCAGGACTGGGTGCGCTGTTTCGCGTGTTTCTTCATTCGCCCACTTCTCCTCGCACGCCTCTACCATCTCCTGAAGTTTCATAGAATTCCATCGAGCAGTTCTTCCCCAGCACACTGCCGTCCTCCTCCCCTGCCACAGCTTAGCTCCCTGGCATCTCCCCTTCGTGTTTCAAGCCGTTTTGAGTTGTAGGAACTTCTCCCCACTGTCTTAGAGTCAATTGAAAGCCCCTTCGAGACCCAGATGCTTTGATGCTCCCAGACACATTCCAGCCCTTTCGAGACACATTTGTGATGTAGACGCTTCGTTTAGATGCACCCACTCTGTTCATAACGTATTCCAGACGTATACCATTGTTTCTTGCGTGTTTTGCAGTCGAGTGAGGCTGCATATCAGAGAGTCAAGCTTTGAGTCACACATGGCGACTAGATTCAGTTTTTGGTGGTTGAGACCACTTCGTGATGTGTATAAAAGACCCCTACACCCTCCCTGCTCGTTCCGTGTACAAGAACTCTCCCCCACCAAACCCCATAGACATTCGAGGTCGCGTCGAGGCACCCACCTATTTCATTTTACTTCTCAAGACTAACCACAGACGTTCGAGGCTTGTTCCACCCTCGATATCACTGTCAATTATTAACTATAACATGATATATATTCATTTGACCTTCATATATGCTATTCATGATGGAAGAGGCATGCAGACCCTGTCGAG
This sequence comes from Pisolithus marmoratus, assembly GCA_024613145.1. NCBI lineage: Eukaryota > Fungi > Basidiomycota > Agaricomycetes > Boletales > Pisolithaceae > Pisolithus > Pisolithus marmoratus. Next base: position 303,312 of record JANFAE010000050.1, read on the forward strand.
CCCCACTGGTGTGGCACCTGGAGTTCTCAGGGCAGGCACAGGACCTGCCAAGTTATCTTGAGGATGTTGCAGAGCATGGTAAAGCCCAGGGGGCAACAGATACCTTGTCGCTCATCCAGTTCACTATCGACAGAGCACCACCCCACACTGGAAAGCTCTGGAGCCACCTTGTGGCCAGTGCACCAATTCTCGAGCGATGGGAGAATTTCAAGGCCCTTGTAACTCTCCAGTATCCTGAGAACAAGCCAGTTGAGGACGTTCTCAAGTACTTCGAGGAGTTTTATGCTTTCCTCGAGGGGACTCATCGCAGCGACCTAAGCTCAGTCCTGGCCCTAGGGGACTACCTTCATTGTTTCCAGCTTTTGTTCTTGGCCTTGGTGAGTCGGAATGTTGTGGAGTTGAGCCAGCAAGCCCAGCTGTTCCTTCGAGGGCTCCCACCACTGGTTGAGTCTGAGGTCTCGAGGAGGCTCACATCAAGGTACCCTCTGTTTAGGTTGGGCTACCTATGGCCCATTGAGGTTGTTGTTCATGTTACAAAGGAGGTTATCGAGGATGGGGTAGGCCACTCTGCCCCTCATCTAGCTTCAAAGAAACCCTCACCAGCCCTTGAGTCCCTCGAGGAACCCTCTCAGTACTTGCCCTTGCCCTTGATCAGTCACCACTCAGATGCCCCTGTGGAGTACTCTTGGTCTCATTCTAGAAGATGCTCCCAGGGAGAGGTGCACTTGAGCATGAAGCTTTCCCCTCATTTCCCCTTCGAGGCATCCCCTCGAACTTCGAAGAACTCCCCTCCCTCCCCTGAGCTCACTTCAAGCAGCTCATCTCCTTGCCGAGTCACTTATGCAGGCTCGTGGCACACTGTGGCTCAGCCATGGCAGTGTGTCCTGGATAAGCAAGCTGGTGACTTAGCCTCGAACTCACTTCATAGCTCGAGAGAGGATCAGTGGTCATATGCACACTCAGTAGGTGGTTTAGAGCACTCGAAGGTTCGTTGCCCTTGTCTTGAGTCTACTTCGAGCAAGCCTCGTGACCCTCGCCTCAAAACCTCTTTGAGGACTCCTTCAAAGCCACCCTCGGATCTCGAGCCACCCCACCAAGCCTCATTCCTTTTTCGAAAGGCTGTGATTTTGACCAAGAAGCTTTCCCCTACCGCCTTCGAGTCACGTTCGAGAGTGTCAAGTGGAGTTTCACCCCTTCGAGAGTATGTAGGTTCAAGCATGCCCTCCCTGGCCCCTTGAGAGTTTAATTTCTGTTTCTTCTGTGGTTGAGAAGGACATATTCGAGCTCAGTGCAGGGTCTGCGCTTGGTACCTAGCTGCAGGCTGGTGCCAGATACTTCGGGGTCATGTTGTATTGCCTACAGGTGAGGAAATCCCTCGTGAGGCACTTGGGCACACCCTCCAGGCTCATTTGGACTTCTGGGCCCTCGCTTGTGGCCCAGGAAGTCTAGCTATTCAGTTACCATCTCCCCCTTCGAGTTCCAAGTCAGCCCTGCCCCTTGCCTGCTCTTGATTTGATCCTGAGACTACCCCTGAGCACCCTTCGAGTTCAAGAGCCCCTGTGTCCCCCTTGAGGGCAACCCAGTCACCTTTGAGCTCCTCCCAGGCTCTCAATAGGAAGCATCGAAGCTTCAAACTAGGCCCAAGTCAAATCCCGAGGCTCGTCATAGCCTCTCGAGGGCTCGTTTCCCCCTCTCGAGCCCCTCCTGTCCCTTCGAGCCCGGTCCTACCCCCAAGTCGAATCCCAAGGCTCATCAGAGCCTCTCGAAGGTGTGTTTCCCTCTCGCGCAGCTCTCTGTCCCCCTCGAGTTGCCTTTCAAGGCCTGTCCAGGCTCAAGGCCAGTCTTGCCTTCGAAGCAACCCCCTCGACCCCCCTCATTTCTCCTCGATGCCACTCTGGCACCCTCTCCTGTGGGTGTTGGGACCTCTTTTCATTGGTATTTCAATTATTTTATGGTCTCTTTCATTGTCGAGTTCGCATTTTTTGAGTTTTGATTTAGAGTTTTTGTTTCAAGGAGGATAGCCCTCATCTTGCTATGTGATACAGCCCGGTATGTGATGACTGGGGACAGTCACTATTTAAAGCCACCCTCAGATGTAGGGAGGGAAGCCTCCCTACTAGGTATTTTATTTTATTTCACTGTTTTTACTTACAGATATATTCTGTTCTTATTTCCTTGTCTTTTTACTTAGTGTTTGGACGCATTGTTGGCTTATGTAAGCCAACAACTACTTACAGTACATTGTACTTACTTAAAAAAAAAAGGGAACAGCAACATTACCAGAGACGAGAAGCCAGAAATAAAGATGTAGAACCCTCGGGAGAATATTTTCCCCACTATCAGACACTCGTTAAATGAATCTCAGCACTCTGTTGGACTTTTAGGGCATGTTTTCAGTCTTTTCACCACATTCTTTGACCTCTACCAGGCATCTCTAGCCTCCTGGGTCAAACTAGGACCCCCATCCAACAGGAGCCTCTTTTAGTCTCCTCCCACACTCCTTAATAATCAATCTTTACACTGGGACTAAAGAAGTTTGCACAGATATACAGCATGCCATTGACTCATGTGGCACAGGTGATGAAGGGAATACCTGGTCTAAATGAGGCATCCTCGCTCGTCACCGTTGCCAAGCTCATGGAGCTTGAGTATCACTGATTGTTTCCTTTGCCTGGGAACTTTCTGGAACCGTATGCAGGGGGGGAAAGGCCGATTCTGATGGAACCTGTACGATAGATGAACCGTGGAATGTGTTTGAGGTTATGACTAAAGGACTCATCCAGTATGAAAAGCTTGTTCTTCAGTACTCCATTGGAATCCATGGAGGTTTTCTGTTGAAACAACCGGATGGCTCTGAAGTCTCCCTTCTTAATGTTAATGAAGGATTCCTCTCCTACCACTATTTTGAAACCCTTTACTTCTGCGATCTCGAGAGGTTCACCCTTGAGGCTTATCGTTATTGCGCAAAGGGTTACTCCACTCCAATAAAGAAGAAATGGGATCTGAAATCTTGGCCCCCTAGGCCCAGAAAGAGGAGACCATCACAGAAACAACACAGGGGACAAAATCTCAAAACCAGTTTTGGGTTTCATTCTGATCCTTCCCAAGATGAGGTGTTGTTCTACATGCTAATTCTAGAACATTTCTAGTTTTATCATGGCTGACGAAGACGCCTCGGGCTCCAAGAACATTCCCCACCTTAACAGCACAAATTACTCAACGTGGAAAGCAATGATTAAAGGCTATTTTATGACTATCGACTGCTGGGGAGTCGTCAATGGTACCGTCACTATGCCTGCCACTGCTGGTGCCAACCAAGAGGCCTGGCACATGAAAAACTCATGCGGCATGGGTACTATACTTCCCTATTGTGATCCAGTAATCACAGTCTCCCTCGAGTCAAAGAATACCACAAAAGAAATGTGGGATTCTCTAGAGGCTTCCTATCACTGCAAGCATTTCACAATTTTTCTTCAGAAAACATGCTGAAAAAATTGAAGAAACTGATACTCTTTTTTGACAAGTGTTTTCAAAGAGAAAAGGCAAAAATAATATTTTCTTTTCTTTGCATGACTTGCCACAAAACATTGATTGATGGTAATACCCATTAGTGTAGAAGCTAATCAGAACTAGCATCAATTCATGTTTTTTCCACAGAAAAGACAAAGAAAACAAAATATTATATTTGCATTTTTTCTGTGAACACAGCCCAAATAAAAGAGTATCTGTTTTTTCAATTTTTTCAACATATTTTGGCATGAAAAATTGTGAAATGCTTGCAGTGTATGGGACTCAAACAGCAGCAACCACTTATACCAAGTTCCTTCGCCTCCTGCATCTTCACATTAATCCTACTGATGACATTTCTGCCAAGTTTGTGGAAATAAATATGATCCTCAGAGCACTTGCAACAAGGGGCATCACACTGACAGAACCTGTGCAGTGCATGATCATATGCAGAGCCTTTACAGACAAATGGGGGGCTGGACCCTCAAACATTCTCGCAGCATGGGAAACTTCTGATCTTAAAGTTGCTGAAGTTCTCCCAAGACTAAAAGACTTAGTGTCTCAGCAAAGCAAGCAATCTTCCCTTCCTAAAATGGAACAAACTCCAAAAATGTCTTCAAATACCTCTCAAACTTTGGCTCAATGTTTAAGCAAACCTCCTCAATGCGCAAAGTGCCATGGGTGTCACCCCACAGAACAACATCGAGATGGCTATTCCCGAGGAGCTGGTTGTGGTCATTGGGGAGTTCCCTCACAGCCACAGCAACAACAACAACAACAACAACAACCTGGTAACCATGGTCATGGATGAGGACAAAGAGGTGGTTGAGGTCATGGTCGAGGTCATGGTGCTCATGCTGTTGATTTTTACGACCAAGATCAAGTTCAAGGTGCAGAAAATGACACCTATAATGAACTTACTGGATATGAGGAAGAGGACCAGTACCAAGATTATGACTATGGTCAGGAATCCTACCATGTCGAAGCTGGTCCTAGCACTTCAGCAGTATCTGCAGATGTGCTACAATATACTCCTCTCCAGTATTGTCTACAAGACGATGCCTCTCATTTTGAAGAGTTCGATCAGGAAATCAAACCTGTCCCTGTTGTTGAAGGACCAGTTGAGTATGTTTCAGAAACCAAACAGCTCCCTCAAACTAATTCCCCATGCCTATGCTCTATTTGTCTGCATAATACCAACTCAGAAACACCTTGTACTGGGGTTCTGCCAGTTCTGGGAGACCTCACACTGCAAGCATTTCACAATTTTTCTTGAGAAAACATGCTGAAAAATTTGAAGAAAGAGATACTCTTTTGACACATGTTTTCAAAGAGAAAAGGCAATAATAACACTTTGTTTTCTTTGCATGATTTACTAAAAAACATTGATTGATGCTAATACCCATTAGTGAAGAACCTAATGGGCATTACCATTAATTCATGTTTTTTGGCAGAAAAGACAAAGAAAACATTACATTATATTCACCTGTTTTCTTTGAAAACAGCTGAAATAAAAGAGTATCTCTTTTTTCAATGTTTTCAGCATATTTTGGGATGAAAAATTGTGAAATGCTTGCAGTGTCAGGGGAATTTCAAGTTTGGAGTGGACACGATGGACATGTCCTGAACAAGATATGTCAGGCGCTGGGGAATGAGCCGAAAGTAATGCAAATCCTGATCGACCCAGAGGAGGAGTTCTCGTTCCCTCTGTGGCTCAGATTGATGTTGCAGGAGAGAGAAATGCTGGAGAAGGCGGAACTAGATCTGCATGCCCTAGGCATAAAGATCATGCTAAATGGAAAACTGTTAGCATTCAGGAGTTCCACCATCTAGTTCCAGATGTACAAAGACTGGAATTCCATCCCATGTACATAAGATTGCCTCCAGATGTGGATCCTGTGGATTATCCGAGGACCCTGGAGAACTTTGATACCGAAAATGTTTGTTTCCTTTATCCCTGCCAAGTGATAACCAGCCACCTCTGTCCAGAAAATCCTTCCACACATAAAGGGAAAGTTCTTTGGATGTTGGATTCCAGGTGTTCACATCACGTGACTCCTTATAGATCTGACTTTGCTACTTATTCGCCCCTTTGCATGCCTGCTTTTGGCAGCACTGCGGGGAAGGATACAGTGAAACTTCTAGGACAAGGGACTGTTGTCCTTAAACTTGAAACAGGACACCTGCTCACCCTTGATGATTGTCAATATGGACCTAACTTTTCGAAGAGGCTCTGCTCTCGAAATGCACTCCTTAAGAAAGGGTATAGGAGTGAAGCGACACAACAAGCCGAAGTGATCTGAGATTCTACTGGTCGTGTTGTACTCAAGGCTACTCGCTTGTGTACTTCATGTCTGCACTGGTTTTCAGGTATACCTTTACCCTCTTCCAGAGCCTTAATAAGGATGACAGACCAGTATGATGTTAAAAGGAATAACTTTCATCTTTGGCATGAGCGACTTGGACATCCTAGTCATTCCATCATTCTGAACTGCAAGCATCACACTAAGGGATTTCTGGAGATGTTGGTCCCGGATACTGTCCCTGCCACCTGTTGTGGTTGTGCACAGGGGAAAATGGTCTCTGACCCTTTCCACTCTTCTCTTAAACAGGTGACCATACCACTTGCATTGGTTCATGGCAACCTACTCAAGCTACCTGTCGAGTCTTATTTCTGTTCTCATTTTGTCTTGACCTTATTGGATGACTTTTCTTCCTTTGGCTTCTGCCTCTACATGCGATCCAAATCTGACACCTTGACTCACTTTCTGGACTGGTTATGAGTTGCAGAGCAACAATCCGGTTTTCAGCTAAAGGTGTTCCATTCAGATCATGGGGGAGAATTTATGAGCAATGCTTTTAAAACGATCCTCATGGAATGTGGGATTGTACATGAATTGTCTATTGCCGATCATCCACAGCAAAATGGTCAAGCCAAACAGTTCAACAGGACCATACTTGAAAAGTCTGGATCCTTATGCCATCATGCCTGTATCCCAAAGAGGTTTTGGAACTTTGTGTTTGACACTGCATTGCATGTCTATAATCACACCCCTCTATGGAGAATCCAGTGGAAAACCCCTTGCGAACTTTATTTTGGAAAAATACCTGACATCTCATACTTCCGAGTTTTCGGTTGTAAAGCCTACATTTGGGTTCCAAAAGACAGCCAGAAAGACAAACTTGATCCTCGAGCTGAGGAAATGATCTTTCTTGGGTATGAACCAAACACAAAAGGCTACAGGTTCTTGCACGACAGAAAAATTGTTATAGCATGCACTGCAAGATTTGCTGAAGATACTTTTCCTTTTTGCTCGGATGCTGTGTGAGAAAAATCCGATAACCTTGACCAACCTGTAACAGACCAACCTGGCTTACCCACCATCCCTGAAGAACCAGACCTCTTGGAAGGTGAAGAGGCTAATCCGCTGGATCAGCAAGATGGAGAGGCTGATATCCCACCTCATCCACAACGTCCAAATAATGGAAATCTGCCTTTAGACCCACTACCAGTTGGTGCAGACCAGGACCAAGCACCAAGAGCGGACCGGTATCCCAATCGAATTAATCCCAACTGGATTTGTCATCCTCATGAACCTCAACTTGTACCAGATAGAGGAAATCATGAACGTCGGAGAATTAACCCTCCTGTTAATCAAGACAGACCTCCTAGACTGAAAAGAAGAATCGTCATACCAGAGAGACCTGGAAATGTCTATGGAGAAAGGTGCAATCCCACAGACATTGAAAAGGAAATACAACAAAAATGCGATTGTATTTTGGAGCTAGTTCAAGAACAGGAGAGAGCTATTCGAGAAGGAGCTGAAAGACAAAGGGTCCAACGAGAAGAGTGGAGACCACCTTCACCTTTGCTTGACCCTACTCCTTTGAATCAGCCAGGAACATCATCATTGCCAAAACCAAAATCCACCGAGGAGATGGATATGAACTCCTTGCGAATTTTACTTGCTGCATGAATCAAGGATTCACTGGAACACTACAAGGATGTACTTCAACTCCCTGCTAGTGAATGAACCAAGTGGTTCAAGGCAATGAAAGATGAATTGAAGTCAATTGAAGAAAGAAAGGTTTGGACACTTGTGGATCTGCCTCAAGGAAGAAAGCCAATCAAGCCAAGATGGGTCTTTGCTCGTAAGAGTGATGGTCGTTACAAGGCTAGACTCGTTGCCAAGGGTTACACCCAGGAATTTGGCATTGACTTTGAAGAAACTTTTTCCCCAGTTGTGTGCTTTGAAACTGTGTGCATTCTTCTAGCTTATGCTATGCAGCAAGATTGGGATATGGAAGCACTGGACGTAAAAACCACCTTCCTATACGGCAAACTAGAAGAAGAAATCTATTTGGAACAACCGGAGGGCTTTCAAATTAAAGGTCAAGAACACAAGGTGTATCGGTTGCTACATGCACTTTATGGACTGAAGCAAGCTGCACTAGCATGGAACAAGGAACTTCATCAGTCACTCCTGAGGATGGGTTTTTTGCGCTCTAAAGTTGATGCTGGAGTATATCATTATCACTCCAAAGCTGGCACCATGGTTTTTCTTGTTTACATTGATGATGGTCTCTTTATGGGATCTAACAAGAATCTTCTCAAGAAGAAGAAAGATGAGTTTATGAAGAAATGGGAATCTCGAGACCTAGGCAAACCAAAAGAATACCTTGGTCTACAAATTCATCGAGACTGTAGAACACGTTCCAGTCACATCGAACAATTCCCATATATTCGAAAAGTCCTTAAACGCTTTGGCATTTCTGAGGTCAAACCCATTTGGACACCTTTGCCCTCTGGGTACCAACCTCAAAAGCTGCCCAGCAATTATTCCTGCCCTTCAGATCTTTGCAAACGATATCAGTCTGTAATCAGTTCCTTTCTGTACCTTGCACTTGGAACATGACCAGACATTGCTTTTTCGGTTGTGCACATGAGCCAATTTATGGCCAATCCCACTGAAGAACATCCAGCGAAGTCAATGCACATAGTTTGTTATGTGGCATCCACACCAAACTTGGCACTACGTTACTCTGGGAAAGAAAATTGTGTTCAAGGTTTTGCCAATGCTGATTGGGCTTCAGACAAAGACACTTGTCATTCAACCACTGGCTATGCCTTCTTTTTAGGCAACTCCCTAGATTCATGGAGATCCAGGAAACAAAAGACTATCACTTTGTCATCTACAGAAGTGGAGTATATGGCTCTATGTGACTCTGCCCGTCACGTCAAGTGGCTTGATATGCTCTTCAAAGAGTTAACCTTCAAAATGGATAAGACTATCCTTTACTCTGACAACATGGGTGCTCGCTTTATCGCTGAGAATCCTGTATTGGATGGTCATTTGAAACACATTGACATCCAATGGCACTTCATTTGTGAATGTGTCAAAGAAGGCTTATTCTCTATCGAGTATATCTCAACTGACCGATAACGAGCTGATGGTTTAACCAAAAGCTTAACATGGCAGAAGTTTGAGTCAAATTGCTCGTTGCTTGCACTAGTCAACTATGCAACCTAGAGCAAGGGGGAGTGTTGAACAAACTACCAGCTATCGTCACATGACTGTCTAAGAATAGGTGTTCCAAACTATTCTATGGAGTTCTATCTTACCTGGTAACCAGATTCCTTGTTACCAGTACTATAGCAGAGACTGCCTAGTAAGGAAGGTCCTATAACTTACAAGTATGGTAGTTCTACTCTACGAGCTAGCACACCTGGTCTGTGCGCTCTCCTCATGTATATAAGCAGGTACCAGAGACACTAGGTCTCTAGGAAAGTCAACTCCTGTCTACTACCACTCAAGCAGCTTAAAGACCAAGTCATACTAAGATCATTGCATATAGGCAAGTGTTCGCCTATGCTCATCTTTGCCCCCTTTCCTCTGTGCAACAACTCTCCCACCCACCTCCCTTTCATATCAATTGGTTAGTGTGTGGGGTTGTTCTGGTGGCCTTTTTCTCCCTCCACTCGCACGTTCACACACACTCAGAAAACCACTGTACCGCCCCCTTCATTTTGGCATAATACTTTTCAGTTCTCTTTGATGCGTAAAGATCACGTGACCCCTTTTTCCCGCTCGCATCACGTGACGTCTCTCCCGTGCGCATTTCCATCGGGCTCTCGGCTGTGTCGCGTTATCAGCTTCGAAATAGCTGGCGACTCGCGGTTTTCTCCCCACACCCGCTAGATTTTTTTGGTCTTTTCTAGAGTCCTTCATGATCTATTGCGGTTGCTACCCTCAGCATAACTTCTCTAATCGTGTTCCCACGAACATTCTACCCTTGTCCTTTGTTCCACACGCCAGCTCTGGAGGCCACCCCCATTCAAGCCTTTTTTATATCTCGCTTTGCGTGTTGGTCGTCTTTTGTAACGAACCAACAATTGAAAGATGCGGTATGAAGGAATTTATATTCAGCTCAAATCCAATCGCTAACAAATACATCCAGGTGGCCCAAAATAAGGCGCTTCCTCACAAGACGTGTTGCAAAAAGTCATAAGTTTCAGCCAAGGTTGCACGGCTGTACATCCTCTATGTAGAGGAAATGAATTGACTACCGCCTCTCAGATAAGCAAGAGAACCTACTTCGAAGCAAACTATCATGTGTGCATTGAGATCCACATTCCTTTTGTACGTCTTCCCACAATACACACATTCCCTGGTCACATACAGATGACACTCTATAATGTGTCGAGCAACGTTCCCCCAACGCATTACTGAAGAACACATAGGCCATGGGCAGGGAGCACGGTCGCGATGTTTGTGAATTAAACCATGATTGCGGAGGTGTAAATAAATGGAAGTGGTCGACCCCTCCAAAGGAAACAGGCATCCATTCCCTAGTTGACATGTGTAGGTCGCCGACGGGTTATTGGAAGGCAAGACTGAATGGAACTCGTTTGCAGTTGCATCGTTTGCCGGTGAGGCTATCGAAGGTTAGACATACGTTCTTTGAGACTCGGCATTGCACCAACGATTCGCACCTTGGTTGTAGATCGGTAATGTTGCTGCGTCATGCGAGCCAATGAAATGAAACGTCTGGTTCACAATTTGTGTAGGCTGTGATGAATAACCATTGCCTGCAGGGGAAATGGGGGTGTTGCTGATTAGGGCGAAACTGCCAGAACCTCTCTGCCGGGACATGACTTGCGGTACAAAATGGAAAGCCGCATTCCTAAGGCATATTTATACTGCTCGTAGTAAATCCAACGTGAAATGGCTTCCGGGAAGTTTCGATGAATTTGGGGAACGCGGGCATGGTATGAGGTTTCGATGAACTTCAGGATCGCAGGCGTGGTATGAAGCTACGATGACCTTATGTAAAGAAATGTGAGCAGGGTACCTGGCATTTGATGCGATCCAGGCGTGGCCAACCAATTACCAGACTGGTACACACAAACCCCTTCCCATTTCACCCAGAGATCCTGCGCTGCGATAATCCGGAATGGATCAATCAGAACGCTCCCGCACCCATCCCTCCAGCCGCAAGCCTTGTCCTTGTCTCGGACCGAGGTTCACGTCATTTATCCTCATTGTTACTTTTTGAATTGCTCTTGCAGGCAGGTGCCAAAGAAAAAAGGATAAGGGAGTTGTATGTTCATCACAAGTTGTCCATAGATTCGAATGGATGGAGCTGTACATTACCTGTGAGACTACATATTACATAACGTAGATGCCGAAATTTTCCACAGGTGTTGCTGTGAGAGAATTTCAAACTGTGGTGACACGCCAGAGAATCCGCTATTACTGTCATGACGCACTCTCTGAGTCTCTGGTCCTAGCATGGCGGCGTGTAATCGATGGCTTCCACATCAGGGTCCTCCCCTGGCCAACGGAATCGAAGACGCGCGCAGCATCCTACTGCGTCACATTCCCGCATCTCTGGCGTGGCTATGTAGTACCATGAGGTCATTGATGACTTCCTATCCACCCAAAATCTCCCGAATAACGGGCATCCGATCTTGTGTGGCACTAAAGGTGCGTTTGTTCCTGGGTAGCTCATGACACGTGGAGAGCTGATGCACGATTACAGGGCAGGTCACTACTCAAGAACAGTAGCCCTTAGCTGCAGTCACAGCAACATCCCCTTAGGTGATGAAGGTGCCCGTACCCGATCATATTCATATTCGTCGATGTAACGTCGTAGTAGCGGGACGGCGGATTACGTCTGGATGGACAGGCGGAGGACAAGGGGGAAGCGGACCTAAGTCTGTTGGGGGAACATGACTGGAGGGGGGTCGTGATCACGTATGCAGACAAGTATGAAATTTGATGTCCGGCATACTCCTGTGGTTCAAAGAGACACGTTTGTTCGCCTGTATCCTGTCAATGTCAGGGATGGTTGTGGGGTTGAGTTGGGTCGTGATCACGTATGCAGACAAGTTTGATGAAATTTGATGTCCGGCATATTCCGGTGGTTCAAAGAGACACGTTTGTTCGCCTGTATCCTGTCAATGTCAGGGATGGTTGTCGGGTTGAGTTGGGTAGGGTAAACAACCCAAACTCGGAACACAGACACTACACAACGCTAGTACTGAGTCGAGGAGACCGAGGTTGCTTCTCGTCGTCGCCAACGCTGGGCACGTTGACGAGCGACCATGACGAACCAGTACTCTCGCAGCGTTGCAGCACCATCGTCGCCTAACCCTAAGTTACCCAAGTTTTTGCAGAAGCAGAGCCATGACCGGTCAAAGTCCATGTCGGACACTCCGACGGCGAGCGACAGTCCAGCCAGTCTGACCAGCTCAAGCTCTTCTATTCAAACCTCCCAATGCCCCTCACCAATGCCCCAAAATGTTCAGAACTAGACCACATCCAACTCAGACACCAAGGTCGATAATACAACCAACCCGCTAGTACCCGAGGGGGAGCCTGAGGATGCATTTGACGAACCACCTGCGGTGATCGCCGAGCCTGCGGATATGCCAGCGCCCACTCAGCGTGGTGTCTGACATCCAACTGTCAATACCCGTGTATTCCCCCTCATCGACATCCCACATATCCGACCTCTCCACTCGCCTATCTGGTTGGCTATCACACACCCTTCCCACTCTCCTATCCCAATCCCACATGGTCACATAGTCACCAAAGGGTAAATCAAACTCATTTTTGAATGCTGCCAAGCATGGCAAAAACCACCTCGACCGTGCAATGCGCTTCATTAGAGATCGTGACGCCACGCCCGATAAGTGTTCTGAACCCATCTGGCTACTTGGAGTGCAGCATCCAGGGTATGAACCACCACCCCCAACGACATCTGACTGTCGTGCTTCGGTCGAGCGCGTCACTCCCCCTCTCTCTGTTCCAATATGTCTTTTCGGCAACTGTCTCCCAGCTTTCTCAATCACATCCACACTTGGCTAAGAACCTGGCAGCACATTGGCCTCCTGTGTTCCATGCCAATTTTACACCCTGAACATGGTTAACATATTGTGATCAATTCCCTCCCATCTGGGACTCACACTGCAAGCATTTCACAATTTTTCTAGAGAAAACATCCTGAAAAAATTGAAGGAACTGATACTCTATTTTGACAGGTGTTTTCAAAGAGAAAAGGCAAAAATAATATTTTCTTTTCTTTGCATGACTTGCCACAAAACATTGATTGACAGTAATACCCATTAGTGTAGAAGCTAATCAGCACTACCATCAATTCATGTTTTTGAACAGAAAAGACAAAAAAAACAAAATTTTATATTTGCATTTTTTCTGTGAACACAGCCATAAAAGAGTATTGCTTCTTTCCATTTTTTCAACATATTTTGGCATGAAAGATTGTGAAATGCTTGCAGTGTATCTTAATGTTTCTCCCAATATAGACTAATGATAAAAATTATAAATCTTCTCAGAATAAAATCTTGTGAGAGTGTGGTAATTTGAATCATCATAAAAAATGTTGTTTTTGCTTTTGAATACTCTTTAGAGCATGTGAAAACATTGAAGCCACCACTGTATGGCAGGCAGCTGGAGAATATGAAGCACAGCATCCCCACAATCTGTCGAATCTTTGAAACACCACTGATGTACTGGCTTTTGAAGATAAATCCATTCCAGTATGTAACTATGCACAGGGTATTACTACAACTACAAGACATGACAATGACAATGACATGACAGTGACACAACAATGGAGTAGCCAAAATATGGGAAGCACAGAATAGAAATAGGACAGATTCCATCATCTACAGTACCATTCTTTGTCTTGCTCTAGGTCAACTGATGGTATCCCTCTGACTATTCTGGTCACATGAGTATTCCTGCCACTTGCAAGGATGAGAGCCTTGATCTTATTGATAATTACATCGTGGGCTGTGATCTAATACTTGAATTGCCTGATTGATTTGTGAACGTTTTCCATCCATGACAATTTGAAGTAGGCAGTAAAGGCCAACTTAATCGCCCTATGTGTAGCTTCATTCCCATCTTGTTACCTTTGAGTGCAAATAGTATTTCCAGCACATGTGTCAAGTTGACGACATATGCCATAAACTTTTGATGCACATTTTGCCTAGAAGAACAATTCATTTGATATTCCCAATGATCATAATATTGTGCCATGTACAGTCGTTCATAGGATTCACTAACCCAACAGACAAGGACTAAGCCAACAACAAATGGCAGAATTACAACCACTGCAGCCAGGAGAGGGAAGGGTCTACTTGGGATGGGACAATCCTCCTCGAGTTCAAAAAGCATGGTTCATGACAGCACTTACCCAGAACATGTGTTACTGCAAGTGGGTGGGTAGGTGCAGGAGACGATGCGATTCAGGCAATGGACAACTCGATTGGTGTATCCATATTACCAACCATGTTAATCATCAGATCTCGAAATTCTTCACTACTCAAGTACTGGAAAACAACATTAGTAAGTCATAACAAAGAAGATGAGATGTGCACTCCAGAAGGATCATTGAAGTTCCAGACTGAGATTATGTCTGTGTGTATCCCATGAAGGCAGTCCAGTGTTGTGAAGCCCTGAAAATTTGGGCTGCTAGCCAGCACCCTCCAATATCCTTCAAAGTATGAGTGTGCTTATATGTCACCTTATGCATAAACTAACTTTGCTTCCCAACTCTGTGTAAGAAACAGATCAGAGTACAACACCATCACAGTAGAATGATGCTTACTTGATTGATGATTCAATCTTTACTCTAGGTACCATTCTTTGAGCTCCTGCAGCAGCAAAAGGCACTGGTGATATCATATTTGGTTGGGAGGTGAAGCTTTCAGATACCCTCTCCTAAGTGAGCTTGGTCAGTTCCTTATGCCCTTGCACACAGCTGGGGTTTGCTGGTATTGTTCCAGATGAACAGTAGATAAGGAACTGAACGAGTAAGACTCACAGCTAACTGGAACATGTAAAATGTCCTTGCCCTTCAAGACCTTCTGGATTGGATCAATGCAATGCTCTTGCAGATATTGCTTCGTCTTTACTGCAGGATCCTCTTTCTCTGTCACTGTCACTCTTCCTCACTTCTATGAACAACTTCATGGTATCATAGTTGCAGCCTTCGGCAGGTTCGAAGCCTTGGTTGTCATGTAAGATGAATCAGTTGTTCTGTGGGGAGATCAGTTCCTTCTCAATCATTGCTTCCCCAGCTCTATCATCAGCAACACCCTATGCCCTCCATCAATGCAATAGATAGATGCTGACTGAATTACTCAAACCACAGTTATTACACCGAAGACTTGGTTTATCAAAGAAGACTTCCTGGCACCTGACTACAAGGACATGGTTCTCAATGACTGCCTGTGTGACGATGTGCAAACACCAATACCTTGCCAACTACCAAGATTCAGAAACTAGAGCAAATAGATGAAATACATAAGTGGCAGTAAGTGGGGATTTGGCACTTACCAAGGGCACAGTTTGATAAGCTCTTCCATAGTTGGTTTTAAGCCCTCAGAAAATGGAGTTGGAAGGAAGTGTTGAATAGGAGCTGTATCCTGCAAGTTCCCTGTCAGAACTTATGAAGTACTGCTTATTGTTTACACATGGCTGATTCGGGTTGCAGTGAGACCTCAAGGGTAATGGCCACCTTGCCCTTTTTGATCACTGTGCATTTTTCAGAAGCTATCCAAGACATGACACATGAGTGCTTTGAAAACCAACTTGTCTCGATCCAGACAGAATGTTGGTGGATTTGATCGTGATGGTCTTGGAGACCATTATGGATGACAAGTGGAATAATGGTTTCTTTCAACAACATACTTCAAGAGAGAGCTGGTTGGTTGCAAACAGCCTATTGTAGGTAGTCAAAGATGTGAGAATGGTGTTGATAAGTATACCAAAGCGAAGGTGACTGACAACCATTCATGGAAGTGTTCCAAAAAAGTACCTCCCTCTTGTCAAGGGATGGGGCATCGCACATCACCAAGGACAAGGTCGATAGATTCAATGTCCTTTTGATAAACAAGCAGCAGTTTCCTAAACAGACACTACCAGTGAGGTATGGATACCGAAGACTTTCATATGCATTTATGGGCCTCATGGATCAGACAGCAGTGCAGGGTGACAAGCAGAGTTCTCATCTCTTAGATGTATCTCATCCCTGGTAGCTACCCTTATATACATCTAATGCACATATTTCATTTTTGCTCTGTAGAGGTGGAGTGGGACTTGCTCCAACCTCACCCCTGCTTGTCTCAGTTTCACTTTTATGTCTTGGCTGGTTATCAATATCATTGTCATGATGCTCGATTGGCATAGTGATCTTTTCTTTTCTTTTTATGGCATGGGGCTGGATTGTCTCGATGACCATAGTCTCAACACTCCCCCTCAAGCTAGGTTCATGCCCATGGTGTTTGAATGATATTCGTGTTTATCCCTTCATAGGGTCTTTGTGAATATATTGGCCATAGGACAATATTTTAGTTTGATTATTTCTCTTTTTGCACAATCACAAATAAAGTGGTTTCACATGTCAAAGTGCTTCAATCTTTGATGGTACTGTGCATTTTTAGCAATTGCAAGCACCAACTGGTTATCACCATATAGCGCTGTAGCTCCTTTCTGCAGGCATCCAAGTTCACTTAACAGGTTTCTTAGCCATATCATTTCATGTGTGGCATTTTCCATTGAAGTGTACTCAGCCTCTGCTGTAGAGAGGGCAATGTGGCTTTGCTTTTTGGAGTACCATGTGATTGCTCCTTCATTAAGGATTGATACATAGCCAGATATTGATACACAATCCTCGTCATTAGTGAAGTCAGCATTGGAATACATAATTATCTCATTGTGGTTATTGGCTGATGGGTTTGCTCAGTATGTTATCCCAGCAGCCTTGGTACCTGCTAGGTACCTTAGGACTCTTTCAGCCACTGTCCAATGACACATATCTGGGTTTGCAGTAAAGGCCACAAGCCAGTTGACAGCATATGTAATATCAGGTCATGTTGCAACAGAGGCATACATCAGGTGCCCTATTAATGTTGCATAGCTATTTTGGGGATTCTCTTCTGCAGAAGTACTCTTAGTTAATTTTGTTCTGGGGTCAAGTGGTGTTTTCACCATGTTTGCATTCTCCAGGCTGTATTTCTGTACCAATCCCTCGATATATTTTGTCTGAGTGAGTGCGATGGTACCTGCAGCTTGGTCACATGAGAGTTCAATCCCAACAATTTTACTTGGATCACCAAGATCTGTTATCTTGAACATTCCTTGTAGTTGTGCTTTCAGCTTGTCCATTAGTGTGAGAGTATCAGTTATGAGTATTAGGTCATTGACCCATACTGTAATTATCTCAATCATGCTCTCCATCTTTCAGATATAGATGCATGGATTGGCATAGAGACAACCAAATTTAACAGTCTGTAGTTGACTATCAAACTCCTCATTCCACTCTCACCTGGACTGCTTTAGTCCATATAATGTTTTAATTAGGTGGCATAGATGATCTGTCTCATCTTTGTAGCCTTTGGGTTGTTCCATATAAATTTCTTCTTTTAATTTACCATTTAGATAAGCCCCCTTGATGTCCATTTGTTGGATCTCCCAATTCTGGGCAACAGCTAGTGATAAGATAAGACATATAGTCTTTAATCTTATCACAGGTGAGTATGTATCATTATAGTCCATACCCAGTACCTGAGAATACCCCTTAGCAACTAATCTCGCTTTGTATTTTTGGAGTATCCCTTCCTTATCATATTTTTGGGTAAATACCCACTTATTGGATATGGGTTTCCAGTCCTTCAGTGAGTCTACCAGTTCCCATGTACCCTTATCTCGTAGCTGCTGTAGCTCAGCCTGGATGGCTTTCTCCCATTCTGGCCAGTTGGGCAATTCCTTAGCCTCACATAGGGTCTTAGGATCACCCTGTCCTAACATAGATTCATTAAATGCTAGGTAGACATGCTCTGCAGATGAGAGATCACAATTATCTGAAGTCTCATCTATCTCTGAGCTGTCATCTAGATTAGGTAATGCAGTGTCACTGTATTTGTGTACAGATTTAGCCTGTTTATTCAGCCTCATGGGCTCAATGTGTTGTTCCTGACTTTTCCTTTTTAGTCAGATCTTTAAACCCAAGCTGTCTCTTTTGTTGCTTGACTTCTGCTCCTTGCTCTCTCTGCCTCCCCCTGCAGGCTGCAAGTCTGGCATGGGTGGCTCATTATGGTGGAACCTGTAGTTCATCAAGGTTTTTATTTGTTTTGTTTGAGTATTGAAATACTGAACAGCACATGGTCCATCTAGGAAACCCATGAAAGGATATGGGTGGGACTTGGCTTGTAACTTTGAGGTGGACAGGCTCTCATCCAAGATCCACACCAGTGTCCCAAACTCTCAGAGGTGTGGTATGTCTGGTTTTCATTTATGCCAGCCCTCATAGGGCATCACCTCAGAGGTACATGTCCATGCATGGTTGTGGACATATACCACATGGCTTATTGCCTCACACCATAGGGATGCAGGCAGATTCTGTGTGATGATCATGGCATGTCCTAGTTCAACCATGGTTTGGTTAAACCTTTTGGCAATGCTGTTTTGTGGTGGGGAATACAGTGCAGTGGGTTCTAGTATGATGCCTCATTCCTTGCACCAGTTCATCAGAGTGCTATTGATATACTCCATACTGTTATCACATCTAATTCATTTTACTAGCATGTTGTGTTGTCTTTCCAATGTTTTCACATATTCCTTGACACATTTGTGCATATCACTCTTATTTTTCAAGTAGTACATCATAGCATACCTTGTCACATCATCTATGAATGAAATGTAGTATCAATATCCATGTATTGATGTCATTCAAGTGGGTCCCCACATGTCAGTATGAATAAGTTCTCCCAGCATTGTAGCATGGTGAGTTGCTTTGTGTGGGTGTGGCTCACATGTTTGCTTAGTGGCAGTGCATGCATCACAATTGAGATCTGATGATGTGTCATTGACATCGAGACCTGTGATGAGTTTCTTCCAGAAAAGCTTCCAGAGTCCACTAAGCCTGATATGGCCAAATCTTTTGTGCCAGGTTTTCCATGAATGCATCTTTACTGCATGATGACTCTGGTCCTGGCTCATAGCCATAGTAAAATTCAATTTATATAAATTATTTTGTTGTTTGCCTATGCCAATAATATTTCCAGAGGCACTTTGCAGTTGGATATGGCCTCCTCCACATATGGAGTGGCCACCTTGTCCATCTAAGTGACCAATAGAAAATAAATTATTAGGTGATGACAGCACATGGAGTGTATCATGCAAGTGAACAGTAACTGTCTGTCTGTCTATCACACTGCATATGGCAACTGTCCCATGTCCTAGTGCAGGTATGGGGTTATTCCCTATGCCAGACACTGTTTTATTTTGGAGTGGCTCATATGTTATGAATGCATCCCTTTGGGCACATATACACTGGGGACAAAAACCAATGTTTTGTAAATAAGACATTGAGAAAGCAGATACTATGTTTCAAAATACAAAGAGAACATGGTAAAATCATTCAATCTTTGTAACATAGTATCTGTTTCTTTCATGTTCTTTCAATGTTTGCAACTCAAAAATTAGATAATGCCTCCAGTGATATGTGTGATGTAGTAGCACTATCTGCCAGCCACTCATAAGCAGAATAGGTCTCAGATTCATCAGACTCTGTTAATAGACTTTTGAGAGACATGAATGCTACATCACTACTGGAGCCCTGCTCTTCAATGATGTGATGTGCCTTTTCAGACTTTCCAGTACTTTTCTTAGACCACTTCTTATCTTGGTCCTTATTATCTGGTCATGGGTGCTTTGGCCTCCTCTCGTCATTATCTGGATTGTAATGACTGAAAATACTGGCCAGACTGGGGATCAAACCTGGGTCCTCCCACTAGTACTGGGGTGCCTTACCACTAGGCTACCTGACTGTTCCTACCCTGTCTAGAGTGTGGATTCTCATCCCAACACTCCCCTTAGAAGCCACACTCACCCCCTCCATAATTAGGTAATGGGAACTGCTTGGCTCACACCTGGCCAACAAACCCATGGATACCCTAATATGAGTGGCCTTTTGTGTGCCTCTAGTAGGGACCAGCTTCCAGCACCATCAGGGCTCATAACCTAATGACTGAAAATACTGGCCAGACCAGGGATCAGACCTGGGTCCTCCCACTAGTACTGGGGTGCCTTACCACTAGGCTACCTGACCATTCCTACCCTGTCTAGAGTGTGGATTCTCATCCCAACAGATTGGTCCAACACTCACATGTAGTGTGGCCAAATTTGTTACAGTAGCCACACTTTGGTTTATTTTTGTGATGGCACTGGGATGTTTTGTGATTGGTAAGACCACATGTGTCACAGGGGCCAGGGATAGTAGCCTTTTGCTTCCTTTTCTTGGCACCCTTGGCACAGCAAGCAGCATCCCCTTTTATTTCTCTATGGTGGCACTCCCACTCGACATGAATGAGGGAGATCATTTCCTGTGTAGAGATATGAGTCACCTGAGAGTGAGATCCACCAATAAATCCCAATGTATAGCTATCCCACAAAGAGGGAAGCAACAACACGAGGATTGCTTGAAACTGGGGATCAGGGATTGTGTTACCCATCTTGTCTAGGCAATTTTGGTAGTTGCACAGTTTATTAATATGCACAGGAATATCTGTATCATCATTGGCTTTATGTCCATATAGATCCCATTGTATCACAGCAATAGATTGGTGACCACAGGTCTCATGCACGACATGCAAGTTTTTCCATAAGTTAGCAGCAGTCTCCTGGCCTGGGAGGTGGGCATGGATAGTCTGCTTGTTAGAGAGATTACATAAGATAATCGCATGTGCATGATAATCCCATTTCTTCCATGCTGCTACCTCATCCACCCATTCCTCTGGTGGCCTTACATCATTCCCAGTCACAGTCTTGTATAGGCCATGTGCTTGGAGCATGGAAGTGATCTTCTTTTTCCATGCTGACCAATTATCATTTGTCAGCTTCTCCACCTTCTCTAACCTCAACTCTTTCTCCTTTTCTTTCGGCATGTCCCTTTCCTTTCATTTCCCCAAGACTGTCATCATGGCAGGTGTTGGTGATCCAGCAGGCATCGTAGACATGGGTGCCATGGTGGCATGTGTTGCAGGTAACATCATTGAAGCTGAAGGGATTGTCATCACTAACAAGGTCATTGCCACAGGTGTCATTGGTGCCATCATAGACGTTGTAGGGGCTGCCAGCACTGGAGCTAGTGTGGGTGCTCCCCCTGGCACTGTAGGGGGTTCTCCCCAGGTGTTGACCCTCATCAGTGATCTGTTGGGTGGAGCCTGGCCTGACATCTCTGGAGCTCTTGGATTCCTCCTCATGGACCTGTGTGTCACTATGGTGCATCTGATACGCCACGGACTATTCTTTTCCTTTTCTTTTCTTTTTCTTTTCCTCTTTGTACATGTGATGTGTCTTCGGATGCTTACACGACATTATGCTTTCCCTTTTCAGACGCTTACTATACGCCATCCCTTATATGGCCTTCCCTTCCCTCGGTTGATCTCCCTGGATTGACATGACTCGCACTTATCATTTCTACTTCTCCCAAGCCGAGTCATTTTCCCTTTTTGGACACTATTTCATTTTACACGTCCTCGACGCGTCTCCCCTTTTCCAATGGACCTATAGTTGGTACACAGGCTATGTTCCCTATCTCTGACTCGATGCGTCTTTGTTCTCACGAGCGTGTTCTCTACGCGACTCACCCAAAGATCGTCAAACAGTCTGAGGTAGTATATATACTCGTAGGGACTCGCCTGTATATCCCAACTTTTAGCTACCTTGCAACCAGGATAGCTTTTCTCTGCGAACCACTCCTCAGAACTGCTTGCCTGGCCATAGAGGGGGTAAAACTATTAAGCCCCTGAGGTTAACCCTGGAATATCACAAGCACGCTGTTGCTCCCCTATAGAGCCTCAATGCCAACACTTGTCGTTTTCGGCAGGTGAGATATCCAGCACATAACAAAAGCTAAAAGTTCCTTCTACCGAAGTAAACGAACCTCTCGAGAACTTCGGCTTAGCACCGAAGTCTTCCTAGGTCGACAATCGTCCCTAGCGAAGTCTCGAGTTCTCAACCACCCCCGAAGCGGTAGCCCTCCCACACTACCTCTTCGCCTTCTCAAAGGGACCCTCTACAGTAACCTGTAGCCCCTTAGAGAAGATCCCGAATGCAAGGAACCACTGAGGGAATTACCCCAGCCTTCGTTCAACCTAAACCAATCTATTCCACACCGTGTCTTCTCATCAAGGCATGCCACCTGATCCTCAGAGGCCACCCTCTGCCGCAGGATCGACAACCTCTTCTAAATTCCAACCGCCCATTCCCTCAAGAAAGGAACAGAAGCAGAAGGAAAGACCATTGTCTTCCGGAACATCTGCTCTACCCCTCAAGAGAGAACACTCTTCATCTCGCTTCCACCCTTATCCCCTGGAAGAGAGATCCCCTGTTGCCGCGAGACCGGATCCTTCCCATATCCCCAGATCCCTTACTCACCGACAACCTTCCCTTAAGGACTTCGAGTCCACACCGACCCCATCTTTCCTCGAAGGAGCTAAAGGAGTCTTTGCAGCCTTTGGGTTAACGAACCCACCTGCAGGAGAAGACCCCTGCTTCAACACACCCCGACAGCCTAAGGAGGAAGAGGAGAACTCTTCGCTTGGAGGCGACCTATTTCAAGAAACACAACCCTTACAAGACTGCGACATCGAGATGTCGGAAGATCCTTTTGGATCGCAAACCGAGGTACCAGTCACCGACCTGGTGAGGTGGTACCGGGAGAAGTACTCGTCCACAATGGACTTTACTATCCCAACCAAACCAAAAGACCCCAGAGGCTCTGGAGGAGGTCCCAAGGAGAAAGGAAAGGGACGTGACTCTTGCTCTGGAGAGGGGTCTGCAAAGGAACTAAGCCTGAACCATCCACGAGAGTACGATGGCAACCACGCCACATATGATGCCTGGCTCACCTCAATCAAAACCTATCTGGGCATCAACTCTCACATCTATCAGACAGCCGAACAGAAGATTGGCTTCACTCTCTCCTTCATGACGAAGGGCTCCACACAGGCCTGGGTGGAGAACTATGCCAAGAAATCCCTTCTGCTCGACACCGTCTATATAGTGGACACGTGGGCAGGTTTCCTAGCGAAACTGGACCAGATGTTCAAAGTTGGCGACATATCTCAGATGGCCTTACTCAAACTCTTGGCCATCAGACAAGGGACAAGAACCTTGGAAGAATACACCACCGACTTTTTGAACACAATGAACAGAGCGAAACTTTCGGAAACAAGCCCCAAGGCAGGAGTCTTCTATGGATGAGGCCTCAAGGCTGAGCTGAACGAATGGATCCTCAAAACCAATACTTGCCCGACGACCCCAGCAGAGTGGATCCAATTGGCCACAGCTGCGCAAACTGTGCTTTCCCAACTTCGCCTGTTCACTGGTCAACAAATGGAAGAAGACCGACGCATCTTGGGGCAAAATCATTCGAGACCCCACTATAGCTGAGCACCTGATAGAGATCCATACGTGATGGACATGGACCGCCGCCAAAACTCTGGTGGACCCGCGAAGAGGTCCTGGAACCAGAAAGCCAACTCACGATCGTGGATCAGAGAAGTCACGTGCTGGGGATGCAACGAGGTCGGACACTGGAGGGCGGAATGCCCAAAAGAGAAGAAAAGCCCTGATCGACAGGATCGCTGTCAACAAATCAGGCAACTTCTTGAAGAACTGGAGAAAGACGAAGAAAGAGACATGGTGGGAGTCCATACTCTCACCGACAACAACATCCAGAACAACAAGAAGGATTTTTAAGAAACTCCCCCATGGCTGTGCAGGATGGAGTTGGACAATTTTCTATTACTTCGGCTCGACCAAATTGGACTGCTAAATCTACTTCTGTAGATACGGACTTTGAACAATCGAAATCAGTTTCGAATTCTTCACTGTTTGGGTCCATGTATTTGGTCGACCGGGAAGATGCAGAAATCAAAGCGGTGATTGACAGTGGCGCAGAGGTCAATGTCATTCACCCGAGGATTGTATCAAAATACAATCTGAAACGAACTCGAGTCAAACATCCTTGGACGGCGAGAAGCTTCAAAGGGCCGAGCAGACAGAAAGTGACCCATATTTGCACTTTCCACACGCGAATCTTTCACAAACTGGTGAAGATTCATGCCTTTGAAATGGAGCTGAAATCTCAGGAAGACGTCCTGCTAGGGATGCCCTTTTTGGCCGAGTACAACCCCATTTTTGATTGGAGAAAAAGGAAGATGATTGGGTTCGGAGACCCCTGTCTCAGGGAGTTGAACCTATCATCAGACGAAGAAGATTATGAGGACGAGGAATTTGTAACGCTCCGGAAAACATCAATATCAACACAACTCGAAGCGGCCATCCAGAAAGAGGATGTCGCACTCCCGCCGCGTTACAAGAGATACCAAAAAGTCTTCTCTGAAGAAGACACCCCACTACCTCCTCGTCGCCCATACCTCGACCACGAAATAAAGCTTTTGGACGATTTTAAACCAAAGAAAGCGCCCATCTATCCTCTTTCACGAGAAGAACTACAAGCACTGGATGAGTTCTTGGAAGAAAACCTGAACACAGGGAAAATCAAGAAATCCAAATCACCACAAGCCTCCCCAGTGTTCTTCGTCAGAAAGAAGGATGGAAAGAAGCAGCTAGTACAAGACTACCGCGAACTCAACAAATATACGATAAAGGACTCCTACCCTTTACCAGATGTTAAATCCCTTCTCGACCAACTGGCGGAGTCAAAATATTTTGCGAAATTCGACATTCACTGGGGATTTACCAACATTTGGGTAAAGGAGGGTGATGAGTGGAAAGGAGCCTTCATCACCCCACGAGGACTCTTTGAACCAACGGTCATGTTCTTCGGGCAATGTAACTCTCCCCCAACCTTCCAGAGGTACATGGAGACTACATTTGCCGACATGATCTACGCGAAGAAGCTCGTCATCTTTATGGATGACGTAACGATCCACGCGAAAACAAAGGATGAACTTTATCGGCGAATGGAAGAGTTCCTGGCGATTGCCCTAAAAGAGGAACTTCGACTAAGAATCGCGAAGTGCACCTTCGAGACAGAAGAAGTCGAGTTCCTGGGCTTCCTGATCGAACAGGGGTGGATCAAACCCTCGGAAACGAAACTAGCAGCAATCAAGGACTGGAAAACCCCAAACAACCTACACGAACTCCGACAGTTCCTTGGATTCTGCAACTTCTACCGACAATTCATCCCCTCGTTCTCCCAAATCGCCACACCTCTTCATCGCCTCTCCAAAAAGAACGCCCCATACAAGTGGGAAATGGAGCAAGCTGATGCCTTTGAGCGGCTTAAGCAAGCACTGTGCTCCCAGCCAGTTCTGCGACTCCCAGACTTTTCCAAACCCTTCACCCTTTTCACCGATGGTTCTGCAGTGGGAACGGGAGCTGTCCTCTGTCAACAATTTGAGGATGGAGAGCTCCACCCATGTGCATATCTCTCGAAAAGTCTGGTTGGAGCCGAACAAAATTATCAGGTGTATGACCTGGAACTCCTGGCCATTGTGCGAGCCTTCGAGGAATGGCAACACTACTTAATCTCCCCTGTCGCCCCCACTACGGTGTACACCGATCACCAAAACCTCACCTACTATTTGTCACCGCAACAACTTAGCCGAAGGCAGACACGATGGGCCACATTCCTTCAAGATTTCCCTATTCAGCTAGCACATAAACTGGGTAAACTAATGACAATCCCGGACTCCCTTTCCTGACGTCCTGACTACTCCGACGACCCTTCCCCAATGACTACGGTCCTCCCAGATTCATTGTGGCTCAAGGGGGGGGGTGAAACTCCCATTTACACCCTCGAAACCGGCTAAGGACTCCCCTAAACTGACTCCTACCGATGCGCATAAGCTGAAGGGAAAGGAACAAAAAGGAGAAGCCCCACTTACACCTCGAAAGCCTCAAGAAAAGAGCCAAACTCTTTCGTCGTCACTCCCTTCCACCCAAACCTCCAACCTCAATAACAAATCGTCCAGCAATGAATGACGGTTGGACAGGGGAGTGTACACGATTTCTCGAGAACTATTCAACAAAATACGAGAATCGACCCCGAAAGACAAGACTCTTACCAAGAATGACACAATAAAGGAGGAGAACGATCAAACCAAGCGACACGATGGTCGACTCTATGTTCCCCCTCCCCTCCAACGCGAGTATCTCCGGGATAACCATGATCTAGCAGCAGCTGGACACCCTGGAGTGAAAGCAATGATTTGGAAGATGAAGAATGAAGTCTGGTGGCCCGGAATGTGGAAGCAGGTAAGAGAGTACGTGAAGGGATGCCCCAGCTGTCAAGCCAATAAGGTCATCACTCACCCTCTCACGCCTCCCGTTACACCCAACGATGCGGCGAAAAACCCCTTCCCATTCAAGCAAATTTCCATGGACTTCGTGACGGATCTTCCGGAGTCAGAAGGATACGACTCCATCCTCACCATCGTGGATCAGGGACTCACAAAGGCAGTGGTCCTCGTTCCATGCAATAAGACATGCGACTCTGTCGAATTGGCAAATCTCTTCCTATGCTACATGTACCCTCGATATGGCGTCCCAGATGCCGTCATATCGGATAGGGGTTCACAGTTCACCTCCACCTTCACCACCAAACTCTATCAGGCCTTGGGGATCCAACAAAAACTCTCCACGGCTTACCACCCTCAAACCAATCACTGCAAGCATTTCACAATTTTTCTTGAGAAAACATGCTGAAAAAATTGAAGAAAGAGATACTCTTTTTTGACACATGTTTTCAAAGAGAAAAGGCAATAATAACACTCTGTTTTCTTTGCATGATTTACTAAAAAACATTGATTGATGCTAATACCCATTAGTGAAGAACCTAATGGGCATTACCATTAATTCATGTTTTTTGGCAGAAAAGACAAAGAAAACATTACATTATATTCACCTTTTTTCTTTGAAAACAGCTGAAATAAAAGAGTATCTCTTTTTTCAATTTTTTCAGCATATTTTGGGATGAAAAATTGTGAAATGCTTGCAGTGAATGGCAAAAGCGAACGCGTGAATCAAGAGATCGAGACCTACCTGCGGATGTACTGCGACGCCCGACCAGAAGCCTGGGCTCGGTATCTTCCACAAGCCAAGTTCGCGCACAATTCTAGGGTCCATTCCGTCCACCAACAAACCCCCTATTCCCTCCTTTACGGATACGACCCCGCACCCTACCCTTCTGTGTCGCAACCAACAGATGCGCCCGCAGTCGACGATCGCATGCAAAAGCTAGCCACCAATCGGGACTCGGCACTTCTAGCTCACAAAGCAGCGCAAGAAGTAATGAGGGCCAGAAGCAAGGGACCTTACATCGCCCCGAAGGAAGGAGATCTAGTTTGGCTAGATGCCTCCACCCTTAAAAGGGACATCCTGAGCTCGAAGCTGGCACCCCGACAGGTTGGCCCCTTTGAAATTACGAAAGTAATTTCGCCAGTGGCTGTTCAGCTAAAGATTCCTGATACATGGCGAATACACCCAGTATTTCACACATCACAGATCTACCCTTTCGAAGAAAACAACGAATATGGAAAAGCCGAAGCGCCACCCTTACCGGACCTAATCAACGACCTACCCGAATGGGAAGTAGAGAACATCCTCAAACACCGAGTCATGGGCTCGAGAAGGAAAACCAAAGGACGTGTCTCTGCGCCCAGAGGAACAGCCAAACAACAAACCTACCAATACTTGGTCAAATGGACCGGGTATGGCCATTCCTCCAACACCTGGGAGCTGGAGGAAAACCTATATAACGCCCTTGAGATCCTCCACTCCTACCAGAGACGCAACAAGATCCCTCTCACCCATGGCCCATGAACACAACTCTGAACACTACTCATCCTTCGACGAATTTACCCTATCGGACTATGAGAACTCCCATATCGCCTTCTCCGATGAC
This sequence comes from Pisolithus marmoratus, assembly GCA_024613145.1. Lineage (NCBI taxonomy): Eukaryota > Fungi > Basidiomycota > Agaricomycetes > Boletales > Pisolithaceae > Pisolithus > Pisolithus marmoratus. The sequence continues at coordinate 331,293 of JANFAE010000050.1, forward strand.
TATGACTTTTCCACCACTCCACCACCTCCCCCGCTACAGCACCTACCAGCAGATCGAAACATCACAGCAGTTCAGGAACACTGGGACCAGGTCACCTCCGGTGCACCAGGACCTGTTCCGAACCCCCACTCTGCATTCACGGTTCGTTCGCTCTCCCTCACCAAGGGAAAGCAAAAGGCCAGAATCGCTAAGACCGCCCCCTACCCATCTGCCTTACCCGAAAGACCCTACCTACCCCTCGGCTCCTATCATTCATGCAACACCCCTACCACCTCTCGCCACTCCTCCCCAGTCTCCCAAACCGCTGATACAGAGACAACCACTACCAACGAGACCCCTGATGCACCCACTCCAAATGTCACCCCCAAAACTCACTCAGCGACAAACCGCGTCTGAGGTCGACTCCCCCTCCGAGACCAAGACACGCTTGGTACCCTCGGCAGAACAACTCCTCCGTATTCTGCGGGTGCTCGAAAACTTCGAGCACTGGGACTCACTTGGCTGGCGAGCAGGCGAACACCATGACCACTTACGGATGCTGTCTCAAATCTACAGAGGTTCAGAATTCATAGTGGCCCATGTCCCCCAAATATTCAATACTACTGAAACCATCGCCGGGCATGTCTCTAAAAAGGTCGACCTCAACCTTTTCACTGGAGACAACATCGATGATGTAGGGGACATTCAACACGCCGTGGTGAACCTGGCCTTTATGGAATTTGGAGAAAACCTTTGGCACTCCTTTCGAGACTTTCGCCCCACCTCTGCTCAAGCCTCTGACCCGGCATCAGCTCTCGGATGCGACAAGGGCAAGAGCCCAGAATCTCCTGGATCTCAACCTCCTATCCCAGCGAGCCAAGAAACAGATCTTCAGTTCAGCGGACTATCTCCACCGTCGTGGACAGAAGATTGGCCAGAGGGTAGTGAACCAGGAGGACTGGACACGGGAAGAGCTACAATGTCTCGTGGAGTTAGCTTCCAAAGGGAACCAACGAGCCCTGGCTCATCTTCGAATTCAAGCGACAGCACCTCCACATATGGACTCGACGACGACATCGCCTCCAACCGACACTCAGTACGGCTCAAAGGAGTCAAAACCCTCCTCGATCACACCGCCAGTCTACTCGCCGAGCGATCTCTCGGTGGAGACATTGGGTATATCGACTGGAGGAATTTCCTCCATTCCGCCTACTTCAATTCAGCCATACGAGCTCTACGCCTACCATATGCCTTGAACGCACGCTCCCCTTTCCCCCTCCCACATCTAACCAGCTCCTTCCTCGTCATCCCCTATGATGACGACCTCCCGAAAACCCTGTCTGGGAGACTCCAAATCGACTGGAGCAGCCCCTTCTGGGGAATGCACTGCTATGATTGTACCAGACTAGGGCATATCGGGTGCGCCAACGGATGAGGATCTCGCTGGACACACCCGGGGACCGTGCTACCAAGGACAAGGCCGAGACAATACCGTCGTCGATCCCCTACCAATCCCTCTGTCTTAAGACGAGGCAATCATTAAACTTTCCCCCGACTTCACAGTCGAGCTCCCAACTTAAAATCGAGCCTCCCTCAACTTCAAGAATTTACCCGCCTCTTTGGTGCTTCGGCCTTGAGAGGGGGGTATTGATACGCCACGGACTATTCTTTTCCTTTTCTTTTCTTTTTCTTTTCCTCTTTGTACACGTGACGCGTCTTCGGACGCTTACACGACATTATGCTTTCCCTTTTCAGATGCTTACTATACGCCATCCCTTATATGGCCTTCCCTTCCCTCGGTCGATCTCCCCGGATCGACGTGACTCGCGCTTATCATTTCTACTTCTCCCAAGCCGAGTCATTTTCCCTTTTTGGACACTATTTCATTTTACACGTCCTCGACGCGTCTCCCCTTTTCCAATGGACCTATAGTTGGTACACAGGCTATGTTCCCTATCTCTGACTCGACGCGTCTTTGTTCTCACGAGCGTGTTCTCTACGCAACTCACCCAAAGATCGTCAAACAGTCTGAGGTAGTATATATACTCGTAGGGACTCACCTGTATATCCCAACTTTTAGCTACCTTGCAACCAGGATAGCTTTTCTCCACGAACCACTCCTCAGAACTGCTTGCCTGGCCATAGAGGGGGTAAAACTATTAAGCCCCTGAGGTTAACCCTGGAATATCACAAGTGCACTGTTGCTCCCCTATAGAGCCTCAACGCCAACACTTGTCGTTTTCGGCAGGTGAGATATCCAGTGCATAACAGCATCAACTGGTAGGCCTGAGCACTGGGGCTCATAACCTGATAAACAAGCAGTGGTTTCCTAAACAGACACTACCAGTGAGGTACAGATACTGAAGACTTTCATATGTGTTTATGGGCCTCACAGATCATACAGTGATGTGGGGCAATGAGCAGAGTTCTCATCTCTTAGATGTATTTCATCCCTGGTAGCCACCCTTATATACATCTAACATGCATATTTCATTTTTGCTCTGTAGAGGTGGAGTGGGACTCACTCCAACCTCACCCCCACTTGTCTCAGTTTCACTTTTATGTCTTTGCTGGTTATCAATATTGTTGTCATGATGCTCAATTGGTGTAGTGATCTTTTCTTTTCTTTTTATGGCATGGGGCTGGATTGTCTCGATGACTGTAGTCTCAACACCTTTCCACCCCATAGCTTGATATCTGTATCCAAGCATTTGATTGTGAATCAGCATCATGAAAATCATATGATTTGGTGGTGGAGAATCATACAGGATAGCTGTCAGGGAGTCGAAGCCATGGTAGCTATGGACCAAGGGGAGTCTTCAGGGTACAAGATCGCATGTCACCTTCAAGTGCCTGGGTGAAATGTTGATGGCATCCCTCATGTTTATGTAAGCAAATTACCTGGTGTTGTCTGGCACAAAGGAAAATGGACTTTTATTAAGTAATTAAATAACAATAAACTAATTAACTACTATTTATTTAACCATGATGGACAGAACTTGTGGTGAGCCCCAGTTGCCCTTTTTCAGGGCACCTGTGACACCACAAGTAAATAAATATTACATAATACAGGACTTACCCTGTACAAATAACCAAATAATGAAGACCTACCAATTTGGACATACTTGAATGAACTTACCTAATTTAGAGCATACCATACTCCAACTCCAAAGATGAGAGTTGGAGACAAGAGTGAAGAACATAAAAAGCTCCCCCCAGCACAGATTATATATATTGTATGTACTGTGCAGTTATTAGTGATCATTTTCCATGCTTTGACCATCTCCATAAATGGACAAATACAAAATATTTGTTAAGTGATATATCCTCTATAGGTGACAGATGTTACCTAATACATATAATATTAGAAGAAATCTACAATGTCTTCTAAATATTGTTCCTTTTAGTCACATTATGCTTGTCATTCTAACTCAGGTAGCTGTTGATAACCAAATGAGATGTATCATATCTTCATCAGTAAATTTGCACATAACTTTTTTTCCCTTTTGGAGCTTTCCTGCTTTGCTAAGAGTGAAAAGTGCAAAAAGCACCAGAAGCAAAAGTAAAAACATTTCTGTCTTTTTTTCACATTCAACTTTAAGTGAAAGAAGTAAACGAGTGCCAAAGGTACTAAAAGTAAAATAAGATTCAGATTCTGCTTGCTACTACAGTGTTAGTAGGCAACTTTGAATGCATGGTGATCTGCAAATTTGTTCACATAAAAACTGTGAAATGTGTCATAGGAATGGCATGGTGCAATGTCTTGTGGCATGAAATCCTGGCCATACATTGGGATGAGATGTACTGCACAGAATATGGTACCCACATGTATGACAGTGAGGTTGTGCTTGTCATGGCGATTAAGGCTCAGGCAGACCATCCACATCCCAGTTGTTTCATCTGGCTCATCTCCAATGTGATGGAACCAATGCATGACAGCACAGGGATAATAAATCCCCCCAGACTTGAACAAGCAGAAGTGGAGGACACGTGCAATGTCCATACCATGCATACCATGCATGCCTTCAAGCTCCAGGCCTGTCATAACAAATACACAATCATACCGAGGTCCCTCTTGTCTCCAGGCTGGTGTTGTGCATATGTATTCTTGATGCATCCCACCAATGCCACTAAGATCATGCAGGGCATAAAAGGTCAATGAAGCTGAATTACATATGGAAATCTGGCCCTCATATCCAGGGCATTCAAGGTGAGAGATGTCAGCAGGGTCACAGTTATCATCTGGATATAATTGCCCAACTAAAAAGGCACAGACAAGTTCAGGGAGATTTGGGATACAAAGATCCCCAGCAAGTGCAACAACTGTTGTTGCCTGATTGTGCTCTAAAAAAAATGAGAACAGGTAACCCTAGCCTCCAGCAAGACCTATGTTGGGTTTGTGCAAGGCAGACATGCACTTTGACCCTTGGCCCACTGACTTCCTCATAGTCACCTTGGCTCTTGTCAATGCTGGCTGATGCTGGACAGCACTCCAACTTGCTGTCTTGGTCTTTGTCACCGAGCCATTCATTGGCTCCTGTAGGTCGCACATAAGTAGCATTGTTTGAAGCTAAAATATAAGTAAGCATGTCATGTTCAAGAGTAAAACCCTTACCAAGCCAGTCAAGGACCATCAAGAGACATGTACCCTGCAGCATACCTCGACTGTCGAAGTCAGCCTGGGACACAGCCAGTTTATCCAACTGCTGGTTGATAAGGAGCATCTGGTCTAATGTGTGGTATTTATTTGTGTGCTGGTATGGCTTCTTCACAGCCTTCACATGCTTCAACTTGGTAATTGATGAGCAAAGGCCATTTGGGGCACCAAACAGCTGTATAAGCTGCTTGTAGTGTTTCACAGCATGCTGTCAAGGGAGGGAGAAGGTGGACATGATGCCTGTGGTCTTGAAGACTTCATGTTATTGGTAGAATCTTGCAAGCATGTCATCAAGATTGCTTAAGTCCTTCTCTGTAAGTACATTCTTCTGTATGAGGTAGCAAAACTCTAAAAGCACATGGAATGTGCAGACAATCTCCTTTGGAACATGGCCTTCAATTGCTGGCAAGTAGACCTGAAGGCAGTAAATTAAATTGCTGTGAGTTGGCAGAGAATATATAAGGACCTTCATCAGTGCCTTCAAATCATCACCCATCCACTGTTTGAAATGACACTCCTGAGGGAAATGCTGCAGACCAGGAAATGGTGTGACTGCAGCGATCCTGGAGACATTAAAATTAGCACTGAAGGTTGCTGGTGATTCCCTCATGGAATGTACCATCAATTGATGTCATCCAATATCTCATTTGCATGGGCATCTCCATGGGTGTGGCACAGGTACTTCTCTACCCATTCCACCAAGTGGTCCTTGAACACTCCTTTGATAATCTGGTGCAGTAAATTGGGTGTGATAAGTTCATAGATGTCAGCATGCAGGAAATCATTAGTGAAAGGGATGAGTTCCCCTACTATACCATACTCATCCCAAAGTGTGGCAAGACTGGATTTGGCAATCAGCAGTTCAGTATGATCATGGCAACTTTGAAGTGTGTCATTCTTGTCCAGATTGTTGTGGTAAGCTAGGCATCTTGCCAGAGCATTAGTTTTGAATACATAGAAGACATGATATTAGGGCTTACTGTGGACACCGATTACAAACTATGCATGTGAGCAGAGCTTGCTCCTCATAATCAGCAATGTATGGCCCTATCCCATAGATGACATGCTGGTGATGGCCATCTCCAAATGGTATGACCTCAGGCTTCTCTATACTGGGTTTGAAAGTCTTGAGGATGCAACCAAGGGAAGAGTGGAAAAGCTGGCATTGAAACTTGTGGAAGGTATCCTTGCCAGCATGTTCTCTTGTAGCTATATTCCCACATTGAAAACTCAGTCCAGTCCAGCCTTGTTTACAGTAATGCATACTTACTTTTTGGCATTGCAAGGAATGTGATCAAGGTGACACCATTGCAATGAGCCTGGTGTACATTGTTGTGGATGTTTCCAATAGACAGATACAGTGGATAATAGTCATTTTGCCTGGTAGCTACAGACACAGTTGTTTTGTCTGATCCTAGAGTTATTGGAACAAATGTTGACCCAAGACAGTCCACATCCTGAGCAATGATATCCTAGGCCATTGACTTAGATGATGGAGAAGATTTATATATGATGACTTACTGCTTGATGCCATGCCCAATCACCAGACATGAAATCCTGCCACCATCATGTCAAAGTCTTTGCATCATACTCACGGAATGGCTGATAGTCCATCTCCTTGGCAAACTCAGGATTTGCCAACATATTCTGGATGACCTTGTGAGGATCCCAAAACCAAATGTCATATTCATCATGCATCCAGGGTGCAGGGTCAACTTCCACATCTCCAGTGTATTTGACAGCAAAGAACTGCCATTTCACATCCCTGACTTGAGTACTGTCTATGGTCTGGTACATCTCAGTGTGTGAGGAGAATATTGGATGACCACCTGCTTCAACTAGAGATGCTGCCCAGAGGTCAAGAAGGATGTTGAGGTTCCCTGCTGACATCTGGTTGTGCATGTATATGAAGTCTGCTAGTTTGAATTTGAGACGAGTGCTGTAAGGGGACCAGTTGTTGGGGGGCTTTGGCTGATGTGGTTCCAGTTGGGTTCCAGTTGGTAGGAAGTCACCACTGGCATCGCATGGTTGCCCTGCATGACATATGATTGACCTCAGCATTGTAAGGAACAAATGTATCAGGATTTACACTTTATGTTGTCACCTGGCCCAACGAAGGCTGCTCAGATACCATTGTCCATTTCTACATCTGGCCCAGGTGACAAGTGAGGAATGTCAACTACATGATTTTTGTCCATTTCTGTATGAGGGTTGACAATGCTCCAGTTATTAGTTGGCAACAAGTAAGTTGAGAACTGAGGGTGTTTTGCATGGGTGTGCTGTATAAGGCCCAAGTGATTGTGAAACCAGTGCTTGCATTGGGGTGCAAGCATAGCAAGAAGTGCCAAGTGTCCGAGCCTGCATCAGCAAATGTAGTGGATATCCAGCATATGGCATGGGTAAGAGGGTGAAGGTTTTGGGGGGCAGCTGACAAAAGAGGTGGTGATAAGAAAACAAAGTTCACACTAACACAGACAGCAGTTCAAGTGTCAGTTCAAGGTCCCAAAAAACACTATATAACACACACCTTTTTACTCAAGTAATTTTCACCCTGCTGCATCCACTGCAATTCTATCACCAATGTCTCAGAGGCTGCATTGAAGCAAAGCGAATCTACATCCTGGTTGGATCATACTCGACTTGCAGATTGAAAGATGTACCTCTGAACAGAAACAAGTGGACAATGAGGCTCTTCAACAAGCCAAAGAAGTTCAGTTGGATGCTCTTCAAAAATCCTATGAATGTGTCAGTATGATGGAAAGTGCCATGGCTGCTAGACAGACACAGGATGGCACAAGGCAGGAAAAGCCCATCAGGCCAAAACCATGGCCACAGTGTAAGTCAATGCATGCTCATGCTTCAAACAATTGATGACTTACATTCCATGCTTTCCTACAGCTGCTGGCCAGAGCAAGGGTGGAGATGAGGCAGAAACCAAGTTGAATGCTGCAAGAGGTAAGATCTGCTGAATTTTGTTTTGATGAAATACTTACAAGTACCCTCACAGAGATCAATGAAGAACAGTCAGAGATTGGTCTGAAGGCAAGAGAAAGGACCATATTGAAACTGAGAAGAGTGATTGAACAAGCACACAAGAAAGTTGGCATGGAAGCCAAGTTGGGGACTGTGAAGGGTAAAATTCAAATGGAATCCACCTCGATGAATGAATATGTGAAAATACTTACAATGTGTTTGCCCAGATATCGACCATGAGCAACCAAGGAGAGACAAGACTGTGTCAAAGCAGAAAGACACTATGAAGCAAGGTGGCACACCAGCAAGCATTGCTGTGTTATCAGCACATGCAAGCTCAGGAACATGTGAGAAAAATGCTGCCAGCAAGTGCATTCTGTAAATCTTATTACTATCCAACAAATGTTGATGCTAACTGAATCGACTCTACATTTCTTCAACCTGAAATCTATCTTCAGCAGTGAAGTGAAGACTGGCATCGAAGGTCGAGTCAAGAATTGGAATGATGTGGTCTTGTCAGCTATGACATCAAAATGGCACAGTCCATATATCCCACCCTCCCAAAGTTACACTTATCCTCACTGCAGGACTCCAGTGTCTGAGAATCCAAGGCAGTGGGGCTTCTCTGACCTGGACCTGCCAACCCCTAGGCAAGGCCAAGATGATGAAGAGCCCAATGTGATATTGCAGTGCCCAAGTCTGACAGCTGGAGTAAGTGATTTATTACAAGCTTTTGTCATCATTATGCAATCTCAGACTATCTACAAGGATCCACACTGCAATCATCATTGATGATGAACATAGTGAAGTAGAAAAAATCAGCACAACTAATGTCTTTGACACCCAGTGTACTGATGTGCCCACTCCAACAGCAGCCAGCTTGAAGTGGAAGTGAGGCAATTTGAATGGAAAGGAACAGTGAGCACCTCTCTGAGGTTGACACTGTAAACAAAGACAAACAGAGATGGAGGGGATATCTAGAGGGCACCAAGTCACAAGCCAGGTCTGTTCATCTTCTCATTTCGCTCCATTGCACTGACTAATATATAGACCTTTGTTTCTACCATCGATGCTGATGAGCAGCCAGGAAAGTAAATTGGGCCAGGCCACAATGTCATACACCATTGATCACAGAAGTCAAGGTCATCCACAGCTCCATCATTAGTGTCCAACTCCATACCCACCAGTGACTTCCCCAAGTCCAAAGCTACAAAGAATAGCAACAGTGGCTCTCAGTTTACTAACAGCGATCATTGGTGTAATGGTGACAACTTACTGCAGTGACAGATAATGCAATTGCACCCCTTGCCTTGTATTGTTTTGAAGTAAGGTTGAGTGCAGGCACATTGACACTTCCAACACAGCTATGAAGGTGTGCATTGGCAAGGAGCTGAAGTACAAATGCCCCATGGAAGGCCTTATCTGAGCTGGAGGAGTCTAAATCTTCATATGCGAAGGCACATTTGTGCAGGAGGGTGTCACACATCTGTTCAACATCTGTATCTGAGTTTCTGTCAAGATAACAATCTAAGAGGGCAATGGCTGTGGAGCCCATGGAGTGGCACCATCCAGAAAGGCATTGACTTGCCTATGTCATGTATGAGAAGGGCATCACAGGGAAGACAATGACTTACAACACTAAAGATGGGCATGGTTGGGCAGGTGTCATGCCCACACTCAACCTTACTTCAAAACAATACAAGGCAAGGGGTGCAATTGCATTATCTGTCACTGCAGTAAGTTGTCACCATTACACCAATGTTGGATTCTAATACTAGGAATGTATGATAATGAAGCTCAAGCATGCCATCAAGCTTATGAAGTCAAAGTCCATTTCTCCTGATGCTACTGAGAAAGGCAAGGCAAGCATGAATTTACTGAGGAGTAACTGCAAGCCCAAACCACATGGAAGGGCAGCGAATGCAGAACACTCTTTTTCAGAGCACAACTGGGGCTCTGTGACATCAAGTTACTTCCAGTCAGTTGCAAACTGTGAGTCTCACATTCTTCAGGGCATTGTTAGGATGGCTCATGCCATTCTCCAAGATGAGTTGGATGGAAACTCCAGTGCAGATGACAAGATCGAGAATTTGCTTGAGGGGGAAGTTGATGCATGTGCATTGATGTGTAAGTTGTTAGTTTCACCTGTCTGCCATACTGACATTAGTTGCAGGATTGGATCTGCATACAAGAGCATGCCATTATACTACCATTTTTACTGCATCATTTGGCCTTTGTTTTGGATTACCTGCTAATCAGTCTGACATCTTTGAATGTATGCCTAACTACTAGGCATTAGCTACTTCATATATGTCTTTTAATGCTTTCTGTGTCAGAATGTTGGATGCCACTTGTCAAACTCACAAGACATATATGAGACATATGATTGACTGATGGGTCATTTAGTTTTTGATATATTGTCCCTAGGTACAGATATAAGCTTGTAGCCATAGTCTGTAGCTACATTGCATTTGAACCTGGTTCACACCCATCCCTCATCACGATCCTCAGCCCATGAATTCTAACATCTTGAAGTGTGAATAGTGAGACAAAAAGTGGGAGAAGCACAAAAAGCATCACTTTTTTTGCTTTTCTGAGTAATACATCTACTATTTCAAGTGCTATGGATACTTTTGAAAGCTCATCAGGAAACCTTTTATGTGCTGGTATTCCTAGGTAATTATGGCCAGTAGTTATCAGTGTGATATGAACTGGATAATGGTGTATAGGGCATGATCTTCTATAAATCATAATGATAATAGTCAAATAGTGGATTAGATAACCTGGCAGACATTTTAATATTTGGTCAACTGCATATAGGCCTGACATAAGATTTACAAGACTTTTGTCATCATGATATAGTGATGACAAGAGCTGATATGACAAATATAATAATGCTATGAAGTTGACAACACACTACAATTGTTCATCAGACAATATCATGATCACATTAATGACAATATTCTTTTCACTCTGATTTTACTTTGATCATCAATATCTAGTCTTGTCATCTATGTCATTCATGATCATTTGAACAACTCTTCACTAGCCACAAGTGTGGGAATGTCTTTGTAATAACTGTATAGTACATGTTATATAAACTCATCCTCTCTCCCCTTCTCTCTCTTCTTCACTCTTGTCTCTGAGTTCTACCTCAGGGCAAGAGTCACTCTAAGACTTCAAGTCTTAGAGTTCATATCCAGGTAAGTTTACCTTGTGTGAAGGCATCTGTAAGTGTCCCTCTGTGTTTTATTTTCACTTTTTTTTGGAGGTTTAGGTAGTTCATCATATTTAGTAGTGTACTCAGCAGGTACTCATTATAATGCAAATAATATTAAATAAAATTGCTTGCTTTTAATATCATGATTGATAAGCTCAATTGAAGGTTGCTATAGCAATTTGTATTTTTATTTTTAAGCTGTTGATAGTGTCAATGACAATTGTTGGTAATGTCTGATAATAAAAGACATATATGATCTACTGTTCACATCCTGAAACATATGATATACTCAACCTTAATGATAACTTTTGACCTATGCTGCCAAGGCTCCCAGAGACTATATAGCATGATTAATGTGTGTATCATTATGATATACCTTATAGGGCTTTACAGGGTAGATAAAGTCTTATATAACATAATCATTTCATTAAAATTCACCTGATGCTGTAGCTTTTTTTACTTTTGAACTCAAAAAAGTTCCAAAAGCAGAAATAAGTAATGTGCAAATTTACTGATGACTTGGTATATCATGAGCTGAATGGATGGTACCTATGACCAGTCAGTCCACTTGAGATCACATATGATATTGCCATTATATGACTAAATATTACAATATATTACAATTTCTATTTAATATCATTTGGGAACAACTACATCAACATACAATGTTTTTACAGTTTCAGTGATATTATGTCACCACTGTGGGGAACGTAAAGCAATATCAGGACTAGCTTTCTTCGGCGAGTGGGGATCTTTCCATTAGTACGGGAACTGCGTAGGAACCAAAGACGGAATAGGGAGGTTCCATTTATGCACGTATTATTGTAGCACTGCGGCCCAGCTGAGCTTCATCGAGGAGGTATACTGGCCGTTCACGCCTCCACGTCCTTCCGTCGTAGCCCAAATTCTGTTTCTTCGTGGTTATGCGATTGAGGCAGAAGACAAATCAATCACCTTCGACGTTCCTGCTGATTCTGAATAGCGAAATGCTCATAGTGTCATGCAGCGGTTCCGCCAATGTGAGTGGTATATAGGTTCATAATGTCCAACTCTGCTCGAATAGTCCGACCCGAGATAGCGCCCGCGCTCTATTCCCAAGGCATAAAACTCGTTGATACAAAATCCAAGCATCCAGACCTCCAAACTACAACTCACTTAAACATTCCCCTTCTGTACCAAGTGGTAGTATGGGCTTGTTCTCCCGCTCGAATTACATCATCACAGGATTAGAGGGGGCTTGCATTGGTAATGGTAATGGGCAAGTACTTAAAGCAGTCATCACAAAACAAAACCGACGGAGGCCAGTACAAGACAAGTTGACAGGCCATAATGTGATGGAGACATAGGCTACTTGGACCCAGCCGCATTCAGTTGTCGATGAAGTCTTACTTGTCGACTTAGCCTCTTTTTTCGACTGAGCCTCCGCCTGGAGAGCTGGGTCTGCGGAGGAGAGCACCGAGATGGGCCCGAAAGTGATCCTGGGTCGGGAGATCCTGAAGGAGTGGTCGTCGGGGATGGAGACGAAGGTATCGTCAACGTCACAGCAGGGGGAGTCGTCAACGTCACAGCTGGGGTTGTCGTCAACGTCAGAGGAGGGGGTGTCGTTGATATCACTGCAGGTTTGGTCCATCTCACAGCAAGGGGTGTCATCCATCTCGCAGCAGGTGACGTCGTGGTTTGTGGCATCTCGGATGAAGCGTCATCTATGGTCATAGGTTGCGGGCTGGCGTTACAAGGTCGTCAGTGTATCGGAAGGGAACCAGGTCGCAAGTGCCACTGCTTACTAGATTAATGCCTGCGTCTCACCGATATTCCAAACATTAATCGCTGTCGCGATCGTGATAGGCGAGGCTGCCATGTCCCTCACGGGCAGTGGCGCAGTGAATATACATGAGAGCAAAGAGAAAAACGACAAGACGAGAGCCGCGAACATCGTTACGTCTGCCTACTAGGGGAGCATGGCTGGAGTTGGTGTCAAGTTACTTATGGGACACCAAGACGTGGGAATGTAATCTGGTGCATGTCGGGGGCATGGTGTATACTACTTAGTAATCTTGTGACCCTTCCATTCACCCACTGTGCTTCTACCGATCATATGAGCGTTTGTTGTTCACTTGGCGTATGATGTTAACTTCCGCTGCTGCCAATCATGGAAATCAGCGATTCAGTAGAAACGGAACCAATGGAACCATAACTACGAGCACCTCAAGTTTTTCTGTGTCTGCAGTTCGCTCGTATAAACGCCATTCTCATGGAGAGTGTTAAGATTGATCCGATAACAGACTCATTAGATTTTGGGAGATTTGGGACAGGTTTCAATGACAAACAAAATGCCTTACTCAATTTGGTACATTATTTGAAGTTTTGACAAGTTATCAATGTTGCATTTTGTTCGCCATTAAAACCTGTCCCAAATCTCCCTGGTTGATAACCGAGTTTCACGTGTTTAATAATGAACGTTGTTATTAGACCTAGCCCTATAAGGCTATATGTATGGGTTACATGAGGGGATGGTGTGTTCTTGATCATGCAGCGTGCGGGTAGTTAGTGCATTGGTACGTCCATTCTGCCACAGCATCACCAATGTTGTGGGCCCTGCTTAAGGCCTGATGTTTAAATGCAGTCGTACGGCACTCTTCGACTTAAACAGTTGAAACCCACAGAATTCGAATTCATCGGCCCCGGGACACTGTCACCCATTCTGACTCACAGCGTCTGTTGTATGTCATTCCATTGCTTTCCAGCCATACTGGGATTGTATGACAGGGTCGCTGAAATGTACTGCAACTATGTGTTTGGTGAGGACCTCGGAGTCCTTACATAATCCTCCCCTCCCTGTCTTCCTCGCTTCACCATACATGCCATCCCTACAACGCCTTGTGATTGACATGCGACTGGAAAGTCCAGAGACCGATATGGGTTCATTAGCCACTTCCCATACAGCAGGTGAAAGTACATTACATTGTGGTGGCTAACTCCTCCTAAGTAAAGGTCATGGTGTGCGTTACCTTGCTGAGTTGCTATACAACTTGCTGTTACGGTTGGCAAGTGTACTGATTTCCAAAGTGAAGTACAAGATAGAGGACTAGTAAAGCACAGCAATAATCATAAACATGATGACAAGGAACACTGCATAGGAAGTGGTCATGAACACCGGTATCCAAAGCATGCAACCATGCCAGAGGGCCGCAACAAATCCAACGCCTGCACATAGTGCTGCAACAAGCAGGAGAAAGAGCGGCAACATTAACAACATGGAAAGGGCGATGAATTTGAACATGCTCCTTTGCGCCTCCTATCGTCATTGGTGGTATCCAAAGCAATAGTAGTCAACAGGATGATGGAGTGCTGAATGCCGCACTTACGTGAATATCTAGAGGACCCACGATACCCAAAAATACAATTTGGGCAAAGCCGACAATAATAGCCAGCATACCGCCCCCGTAGGCAGCTAGAAAGCAAAAGTATGGGAACTCAGGGTCCCACGTGGAAATGTCTGTTGGGGAAGGAACAGTTATAAATGTAGCGCTGGACCTGCATTGAGGCAAAGTAAGTAGAAGGTATGCCAGAGCAACTCGATTTGGACATACATAACTACAAGGGCAGCGATAAAGGTGACATTTATTGTGCGATCGGTTAAGACCTGTTTGAGGTCCGACCATTTCTCCTGGTCCTCCTCCAGTGAGATCTGGCGAAGGATTTCCAGTGAAGGTGCACCAAGTAAGTTGAGACAAAAAGCTGCATGCATGGGATAGCAGGAAATGGATTGGGTCTTAGAAATGTCGTGAAACTCCACTCACTTTGTTTCAGTCGTTCCCTGACGCTGGTATCCCGCCTCCGGTCAAAAGGAAGAGTGTAACGAGGCGTAGCAGGTTGTATGGGTGCTACCATTATGCGACGATGAAGACGTAGAAAGTAGGCGACGACGGGAGGAGGGAGAGGGTGTGAACTCAAGCGAGTCCCTAGCTCCTCCGCTTTATGCGCTATTTGTAACCTGCAATGAGGAATGCAGTTGGAGCGCCGAAGTAAAGCGGGGCGCAAGGCCGAAGACGTAAACCTTGAGTTGATGCAAGTGAACCCGTGCCCTTAATCCACAAGGCAAAACAGACAAGCTGCTCAAATGCAACCGAGATACTCACGCACGAATGTGGCATCCGAGTAGTTCTGGGGAAGCTGATGATCTATGCGGACACCAGGTGGTTGTTTTGCTCTTCCAAAAGGAAAACTCGATCACAATACATATCAGGGCGTGTTGCTTAGCTCTTTTTAAAATTATTTTCTTTCAGTTTTAAAAACAAGATATATGTTATCCCACAGTAGGACTAGTAAAGCACAGCAATGATCACCAATATGATGAAAAGAAACGCCGCATAGCAAGTGGTCATAAACACCTTTATCCAAAGTACATCACCGAGCCAGACTGCCCCAGTCCATCCAACGCCAGCAAGTAGTGCTGCAATAAGCAGGAGGAAGAGTGGCAGTATTAGCAACGTAAAAAGGGCCACAAATTTGCGTCTGCTTGTGTCTGCCGCCTATGGTTGTTGGTTGAAGGACCGGAGCGACAAGAATCAGCGAGAACATAGAACAACTTAGTGCCATACTTACGTTGATATCTCCAGGGCCCATGATGCTCAAAAATATAATTTGGGCAAAGCCGGCAATAATAGCCAGCATACCGCCTCCGTAAGAAGCTAGCATGCAAAAGTATGGGAATTGTGGGTCCCACGTAGAAATGTCTGTTGGGGGACCGGCAGCCACATAAACAGCGGAGGACCTGCATTTGGACAGGGCCCGGGTAAGCACAAGGTACAGAAAACTCGATTTGTGACATACGCAATCACAAGGGCAGCGATAACGTTGACATTATTTGTGCGTTCGGTCAAATCCTTGATGATTTCAGAGTATTCCTTCTGATCCTGCTTCTGTGAAATCACATGAAGGGCTTTCAGCGAAGGTGCGCCAAGTAAGTAGAGGAAAAAAGCTGCATGTATGTTATAGTAAGAATGGATGGCGTGCTAGAAACATCATGGTACTATCACTCACATTGTTTGAGCCGCTCCTTAGCACCGGAAGTCTGCCGCCGGTCAGCAGGCATCGTGCGATGATGAAGATGTAGAAATTAGGCTACGACGGGGGAGGGAGAAGTCCCCCTACCTCCTCCTCTTTATGTGCTTCCTGTAACCTACAACGAGGCATACAAATCGAGCGCATACGTAAAGCGCGTGTGACCTACATAATATAGCCAAGGTGGGCAAGAGGTAAGCATGGCAAACCTTCAGTTTATGAAAATGCACCATATGGTCAGTCAGAAGGCAAACACCGACAAGCCACTTAGCTGGAACCGAGTTACTTGCTTGCAGGAGAACGTAGGATTTGTTCCGGAACAGCTTGTGATTGGTCTGGATACTAGCTAATCCGTTCTCCAGAAGTAGAAGCTCGGTCGCGGTGTACATGCACATTGCAGAGTGTATTTTTCCATTTTCCTTCCAATTTGTCCAAGAAAAATTTGGAACTTAAAACTTTAAGTTAGCGCTTACAATATTTGGTCTGAATGATATGAGGTGGATACCTACGGACAAACAGGGAATTCCATACATAGCTAGGAGATCGTCAACGTGGTCGTAATGCTTGACCTGTTGTAAATGCACATGATGTTCGAACACGTGTATTCGAGCCAACATGGAAACATAGTAAGTATCCTCAGAAGGTTGCTGCGGGACTAAATCACAGACACATCGCTGGGTATTCAGCTAGATCTGCTGGCATTCAAGTCGCAACGACAATGTAGAGTGGTGTGGAAATGAGGTGGAAGCTAAACGAAATTCTTACCGGACCATACGTAGCCCTGCATCTACGCCACTCATCGTGGATGGTCACCATCACGCATCATGGGGAGCTGAGTGGATTGGCTCGCGTACCATATGAAAAAGGTGCCGACACAAAGGCTGATTCAGTCTTCGCTGTCGCAGCGATACCATATCTGTAGTTTCTGTACGGAACTATCACGCAGTGAGGTCGCAATTCCTGAACATGTGTTTGTAATTCAGTCAATGTGTTTTCAAACTCAGCCTCATAGCCACCATGGGATTTTTTTTCCATACTGAGCTACAGAGAGGTACTACTGGCACAGTATGGAAAACCAGACGGTTGCGCTTCATTTTGCCCAAATTCAAACTCAATTTGGCAATTGCCACTTGGCGGACTGCTGACACCACACAAATTCAAATTTTGGTTAATTCATTGTGGAACATTGAATGTCTGAATGTTGAATATTCTGAATGGTGGCAGGTCAATATACAAAAAGTAGTTTGTCCATTGCTGACATGTCCAATGTCAGAAAAAAAAAAAGTTGAAATGTTGGTTTGCTGAATGGTGCAAATCACACATCCATTCCCAAGAAATACACAAAACTGTCCTACATACTGTGTTGGAGTTTGAATCACCCCTGTGTGATACCTTAATTTGGTGCGAGTTTCATGTGATTACATAAGTGCTTAGAGCACACATAGTACTACACTTTTGGTACTATTCCCTCAGTAGTTGAGTTACTACTGAGGGTAAGCCCATATATTATTCATATTAGACTACTTACTGATACCTTGTAGCTGCCTACAGGTACTTCAATATATATAGTACTTGAGTCACTACTGAGGCTGCCTACAGCCCTTTTCTACATACTGCAGATGTGAAAACATGGCAATATCCTAAGAATGGCTGCACAGAATTGGACAAAACAGGCTTTGGCAGGTAGAGTGCATCAGGGGGAACACAGGTATGAAAAAGTGAGAGGAATGGCAGAGAACTGAGTGAGATATGGCACAAGAGGCCCATCTCTGTACCATTATGTGGTACATAACCTAAGTTTTTTCTATCAGTCCTGATAAAAATGGTGCCTCACCAATGACCATACCCTGCCTTGCAAGGGACATAAGGGACATGACAAAATATTTATCACTATGAGCTTGACTGTCTGTGTGTACAGACAATGTCAGAAAAAAGTAGTTTATGTTCCCACCACTTACAAGCAGTTGAAACCCCCCAATGTGCTGGCAGCTGATATGAAAACCCTTTGTACCATCCCTTTTCTGGACTTTCTATTTCTTTTCTTCTCTTTTCTCTCTTGTACATGAGATGCATCTCATGATGCTTACTCAATATGTTTCCCCTTTTGGACAGACTCTCAATTACCTTTTCAATTTCATTCCAATGGGTATGCACTCACCCTCTGGGGGTTATCCATTACATAATGTGTGGGAATACACTGTCAACTTGGTTGGAATGAGTCCCACTGATATCCCAATTTGGCAGCATTGCAAGGGGGGTTTAGAAGTTTCTGACAAACAGTACTGACATCCTCTTGACCATACCCATGAGATGTGAGATAGTGAGCTGCAAGGCTTCCAAGTGGTTGAGCCAAATATTACATGCCTCCTAGATGGACTTGAAACTACAATGGACCTTTCAGTAGTCAAATGGCAGTCTTGCAGCAGCAACACAAGACTACAAGGTGAGACAGCAAGCACACTTGGCTCAAGCAACATGGCACACCAGTCAACAGACAGCCCCTGGACCCACAGACATATCTGGGAAGAAGACCTGGTGCCTCCCATCTAACAAGAGTGGCAGGTAAGTACATACTTGTTGTGCACTGTTGTCAGAAACAAGTCAGCTGATCATTGGATGAGGTACTTCTGTTGTACACATACAGAAATACAAAGATGAAGCAAAGGGTTTGGTATAATTTATCCACACAATTTATGTAATCATGTCTCATGAAGAGTTTGGCAGGTTGCTCACAGGATATGGGTTAATGGGACAGCCAATGTTATAGCCAAGTTTTGAGCCTTCTGATGCACTAGGAGCTGCATTTTCAGTTGGGCATTTGGTAGTACTGCATTGTGTCTTCACAGTCAGGAAGGAGGATGGTGAATCTGTTTATTGGTAGGTAGGCAAGCAGTGGGCAGGTTCATTGGCAGGTGGGCAAGCAGTTGTGGTGGTGTGAGGGAAGTTTGGCAGGCACCATCTCTGAGTGTATTTCTACATGGCAATACATAGCCTGAAATGCAATCACAGGATTGTATATTATGAGCTAGTTTGACATAGACTGACATATATTAACCAAGCATAACTATGGAAATCTCTATCACATTTTTATCCTGGCATGGTGCCCACCATTTTTGATCTCAGGCTGGTCTTTTGTTTGCTGTATCATGGGTACTTGTAGTTGACTGTTAACCATAATGGAACCATAGTCACCCACATAATAGGTTGCCTGGGATTGTATGGCATGGTCAGATGTAAGGATGCATGGCTCTCAACTGTCATGTACATCTCTTTCTTGTGTTTTAATTACAGCTTCTCATCTTTCTCTGTCAACTAGACAGGTATAGATAACTCATTGCCATGTGATGGTCATGGATGATCAATGCATGGTCAGATTCAAGGATGTATGACTCTCAATTGACATTTACATCTCTTTCTTGTGCTTTAATTACAGCTTCTTATTTTTCTCTGTCAATTAGGTAGGTATAGATAATTCATTGCCATGTGGTAGTCATGAATGATCAATGCATACCAGATTTACATGACTTTACCAACATCAAATTGAGGCAGATACAAGATAGAGAAGAACATATCATGGGGATGTTAGTTAGACAAGAATAAATAATGGCTGCCTGTGATTATACAGATTGGTCAGATTTAAGGATGTATGACTCTCAATTGACCAGCTAACACCCATGGCTTCACCACAGGGCATGATGACTGCCAGCTGGGATGAGACCTTTTTGTGATTGGCATGAATATATTACAAATCATAGATTACAGTTGTCACATGTCACAGTATATGTCAGAGATGATATTATGGGCTACATAATGGCACACATGTTAAGAATCTGTTAAAGGGAGTAATATCAACAATGAGAATTATATACATGCAGCTGAAAACTTACCAATTCAACTCTAAATTATTGAGTACTTCATGGAACACCACATTGAGTGTGTGTGACCCCTGATACTCTGGAGGAAAGAGAACTTTGATTCTCTCCCCAGAAGTGCAGCATGACAGAGCAACATAGAGTTGACCATGTGAGAAGACAGGAGTGCAGAGATCCAGACCAACATGGCAAACAGATTGACCTTGAGATTTGTTGATGGTCATTGCAAATGTGACATGCACAGGGAATTGACAGTGGGTGAATGGAATGGGGATGTCTTCATTGGAAGGCTGAAGACTAATGCATGGGATGAAGACTTCATTGCCTGCATGAGTGCCTCCAAGGATGTGGCACTTTAATACCCTCTGTTGGATCTGCAATAGGACCATCCTGGTACCATTGCATAGGCCATTGGTAGGGTCAATGTTTTGAAGTAGCATCAATGGAGACCCAACCTTCAAGGAGAGTCTGGCAGAAGGTAGTCCAGGCACTTCCAAAGAGTTTAGAAACTCCATTGGATACAGTTCATTTCCTTCTCCTTCTGCTTTGTCTACTCCATACATCACATGTTTTTCTCCAGGAAACTTGTTGTCAATGAAGCACTCACTCAAAAAATAAGCCAACAATTTACTGGGCTGCAGGGGAAGGGTTTACAATCAAATTGTGTAGCAGCCAATAACTTGAATCTCTGTTGTGTACTCTGTGTTCCCACTGTCCCTTCCCCCATGGTAGGAAAGGGCATGTATTTGGTCCTATTTGTCCCCTCATGCAAGAGGTGAGGCTGCTACTGTCCACACAGTATATTGTGCTTTAATGAGGCTGTGCATGCACATGATGAGTTTGAATTTTGTTTCTCATGCTGGACTCCAGACAGAATTCAGATGGAGTATCAAACATTGGTGAGCAAAGTCATAGGAGTTTGAAAAATAGAGAAAAAGCACATGGCAGTAGTTTCACATGCATAGTCCCCTTATAATAAGACATTTACATCTCTTTCTTGCACTATAATTACAACCTCTTATCTTTCTCTGTCAATTAGGTAGGTATAGATAGTTCATTGCCATGTGGTGGTCATGGATGACCAATGCATGTCAGATTTACATGACTTTACCAACATCATCTGGTTATATCTGTGCTTCAAAGCTCCTCTGATGACTCCACCTGGAATAGTTGCTGTTTTTAAAGATTTGTTACTTGACATGGACTGGCAACTTGCAGATGCAACTCCCCATTGTATTTTGCTTGACTCTCACTTCATGTGTGGGCTGAAAAAAGCTCTTGGATGGTCTTGTGGGCCATCATCATCCACACTATCTGACCTATATCCATCACTTGCAAATCTTGACCATGTCCACTGTCTCATCAATACTTTAAGATCTGAAAGGTATCCTAATGGAACTGGTTTTAAAGGTAATATTTAATTGATTCTAGGATGTCTCATTGTTCACAAGTCATTATCATAAGGTGTTTGTGATATGATGGAAAAGGAGGCAGAGAGTGGACAACTTTATATCTGCTGTGCAGAGAGCCACATGATGCCTGGCAGGTCAGCATTCAAACTTATTATATGTATGACTCCTATGATGTCCTTGCAACTGCTGCATTCTGTCTGATTCTTGATAGACACATCACTCAAATGGCTTCATGGGTGGCAGGAGTTTGAAATTGAAGGCTGGGCCCATCAACACATGTGATGTAAGCAATGGCATCTATTGTATGGGCAAGTTTACTGAGCTTTTGCAGCTGTTGTATCAGCACATGCTTTCACAACATCCCAGTCAGCTGATGCCCATCTCATCCTGTTCAGGCAAATATTTGAGTTTGCACAGTATGCCACTGGGTTGTCTGTTAAATTCTGTCACATCCATGGATGTGGAATTGAAGCAGTGATAGCAGATGGACTATTACAGCAGCAACAGAACCAGAGTGCAACATCAGGAAAAACTGACAGTGCCATTATTCACTCTTTATCACTATATATTGCTATATTCCACTATTTATCACTAAAGATGCCATAGGGACAACTATGGCATCTATGGCACCCCAACCATCCCCCCTTAAATGTAGTGATATATAGACACATATAGACACATATAGCAAAAAAAGATGATAAATAGCAAAATAAAGCCACAATGTTGTCAACCCAAGCTTGCCATACTTTGCCATTTTTGCTTTGTTTTCTTCTTTTAGTTCACACTTTTTATGAAGGAGACAACAAATTCATTTAGCACAATATCTACAATACATACACATAATTCTACTTGGTAATAAATCAAAATATGAGATGGATGGTAAGATGGATGGGGGGAAGGGGAGGGGGGGGAGGGGGGGGATGGGCATCAGCATCTGGACTGGAGAAGGGGAGGGGGGAATTACCTTGAAGGAGGGTTGGGGTGGTGGTGGTTGGTGCTAGAGGAACTAGATGGGAGGAGGGATGAGAGAGGGAGGGCCAGGGAGGGGGGGGCTCACCCACCAGTCATTGCAGATGTTGCTGTTCTGGGTGGGCTGTTGCTGGCTCTAGGTGGGGAAGTGTCAGTGGGAGAAGGATCACTCATCAGGGATCTTATCTTACCTTGTCATTGGAACAGAGCCTTATCTGGTGGAGGGACAGCAGTGCAGAGAGGTGGGAGGTGGAGCAAAGGAAATGCAGTTGAGAGTGTGTGCAAGCATGGGTGAAAATTTCAACTTCTCACAGTCACATGACCAGTGGCCACTGCAATACTTCAACAAGTCTAAGTGCGAGTCTTAGCTTACCAATCATTTCCCACACATTTCCTAGTCACTATATACTAATCTACACAACACTACACTTAATACACTACACTTTTGTGGTAATAAAAGTGTAGACTACACAACACTACCTTAATTGGTAGTCAAAAATGCGAACATTTCACTACACTTTCCTAGTAAAAGCAATGAAATAAAAGAAATCTTATGTTCTGTAACTATTCATTGCACATGGGAAAACATTTAGAGCAACTGGCAACATATAGTTACAATGTTGCTATAGTTCACCACATATGCAATAATTGCACACTATTTCAGTATATGACAAATATTGTGCTGTCAGGACACTAAACTACACTGATCTAATCAAACACAACCAAACAAATCAAAAAAGTGCACACTACACTTTTGGTAATAAAAATGGACACTACACAACACTAATTGTATTTTGTCGATATCTCTACCATTTTTGCACAGATAGATGACATAAGCATACCTCCATGGTCCTCTTGTCAGGTACTACAACTTTCATTATGACATCTTTGAAATTTATTTTTTTGAGACATCAATTTATTTCTGTATTTTGCCATTTTCTTGCCCATTTTTGGGCATATCAATGATGTAAGCATCTTCCCATGATCCTGTGACCCAGCCCTACAACTTTCATTATGACATCATGATCTATAGTTAAAGTAGTGATGCACTATTCCAGTTTATAACAAATATTGCACTGTCAGTTTTTCCTGATGAAGCAGAACAACCAGACAGCCACCATCTACTGTAATTCAACATGACAATACTATGAGCCTGAATGATGGAGGAAAATGTCAACATCACACAACCACACCAAATGGTGACACAATGGCAACATACAACAACACAGCAACAGTGAACAATGCCATGATGGCAGCAAACAACAACACAACACAGGCCCCTTGAAGGGGAAGGGAGGAGGGGAGGGGGATGATAAATGTCTGACATCAAGCAGTAGCAGCCCATTTATAGCAACAGGCATGAGCTAAATTTGGGGATACAATTCCCCTTATGGAAAGGGTGTCAGGGCATCCTACCTCTTATCAACCTGTGACAGTGAGGCAAGGTGTTTGGCCTTTTGACCACATTATGGAAAAGAAGCCAAAACTTAGCTGAGTGATAACAGGGCACACAACACTCAGCACAACACCTCCCATTTATGTAAGAGCCAGTTTGGACACCACTCTACACCACAAATTTGGAACTTCATTATTTGTGCATGTTTGACCATTGCACCACAGACATGGGCCTAATTGACAACCAGATGATACCTTATTAATTATGTAACTGCAAGGTCAAGTAAAATATCTGTACACCAGTGGATTTTATATATGGCTGTTCTCAAAGCAGAGGCTGAGCTTTTATGCATGCTTTTACTTTAGATAATTTCCAATGATGTGCCACCAGTGAGTACAATGCTATTTTTTGACCCAGCATACCCACTGTCATGTACATAATATTCTGGCCATCATTTGATTGTTGCCTGCTCAGGTAAATTTACTGCCTTTTCCTTTGTTATCCTTTGTATTTCTTGCAAGCCAGTACCTGAGCAGGCACCAGCTAAATAATGACCAGAATATTATGTACATGACAATGGATATACTAGGTCAAAATATAGCATTGTACTCACTGGTGGCACATTGTTGGAAATTATCTAAAGTAAAAGCATGCATAAAAGCTCAGCCTCTACTTCAAGTACAGCTGTATGTAAAGTCCACTGACATCAGCAAAACTGTTAGTCACTGTATGGCACTGTACAGCTTGTGACAGCCCAATACAGTGCCCACAGTGCTACAGAAAGCTCCCCCCCTGTCCAGTACTGTAACAGCGCTGTACAGTCCTGTACAACTTCCATGCTTTTTTCCTAATGCTACTACCATTTTTTGCCAATGCCACTACCATTTTTTGCTAATACCACTACTACACTTTTTTCCTAATGCCACTACTGTTTTTTGCTAATACCACTACTACACTTTTTTCCTAATGCCACTACTGTTTTTTGCTAATACCACTACTATGCTTTTTTCCTAATGCCACTACTGTTTTTTGCTAATACCACTACTATGCTTTTTTGCTAATCCCACTACACTTTCAAGCTAATAGGACTATCACTCCATCACAGAAATCAAATCAAAAGTAGTAATATATTCAAATTCAAGTACTACCACATAATAGCCTAATAGAACTATGCTTTTTTGCTAATAACACTACCTACTACATTTTTTACTAATAGTACTATGCTTTTTGCTAATACTAATATGCTTTTTGGTACTGCTACTACACTTTTTACTAATACTACTAGGTTTTTTGCTACTACTACAACTACACTTTTTTCTAATACCATTACATTTTTGGGTAATCAAATGCATGGTAGTAGTGGGTTAATGGCATACACTACCCCATAGTAGGAATTGGCCTTTGTTTGGTCAGCTTTGGCTGCTTGCATGAAAGGTGTGGGTTTTAGTGGCCACTATATCACATTTTGGGGTATTTTTTGACATGGCCAAATTTCAAGGCATTAGTGGCTGTGCTCACTTGACAAACAAGCTAATCACTACTATGCTTTTTTGCTAGTCAATACTACTGTACATTTCACTGGGGGCATTATCTAATGGTTTAACTCTAAACATAGTGAAATCATTGAATTTAGCAGATACTCTTTTCATGAAATGTTCCTGAATAAAACATTGGTCATCAATGGATAACATGATCTGATCTAATGTTCTAGGACAGAAAATGTGATAGTGTCATATATAATGCTTTTCATAGGAACATGCATAGTGTATATCCTTATGATTATTGGGTAAATCATTGTACAAATATTTTCACTGTTTTATCATGTGTTCTAACCATGATTTCAAGCAAAACATTTGAAACTTTCTGCCTTCAGAACATATCATCTTACAGAACATAGTATATGTTCCACCCTCAAAACATTAGTCAAATCAATTCTGCCATTGGTGGAATGGCTGACTGGTACAATTGGACAATAGACAAATGGTTTAATTGGAAAATGGGCAAATAGTTTAACTGGAGAATGGACAAATGGTACAATTGTTATATCAAAACAAAGGATAAATGTTCCTAGTAGACTGACTGCATGCTTCTGCAGTTTAACTTGCATTGGAGTTGCACTTACATCAGAGTTGCACTTACATCAGAGTTGCACTTACATCAGAGTTGCACTTATGTCAGAGTTGCACTTATGTCAGAGTTGCACTTATGTCAGAGTTGCACTTACATCAGAGTTGCACTTGCATCAGAGTTCACCTATGTCAGAGTTGCACCTATGTATGTTGCAGTTTTGCACTCATGTTGGAGTCATACTTGCATCAGAATTGCACTTGCATCAGAGTTGTGCCTGCATAAGAGTCATCTAGTATACATACCCTGGCAATTGGATATGAATGCATGACATGCAATGCTGCCACACCCATGTACCACTACTAGAAACAACCAGAAAATGTCTATGCACAAGGAATATGACAGAAAAGGTGTATGCATAGCATCATTAGGAGGCTGCAGTAGTTCATTAATGATCCCTACATGACAATGAATGGGACTACACCACTTGATGCATCATCACAAGTCACAGGTGACAGATGTACACCAGCATGACTGATACCAAGTGTGAGTGTGCCACATCATCCTCAAATGCTAGCCATGTCTGGGACATCTGCAAGGGTGACAGGAGTGCACCACCATGACCAATGATCCCCATCATGACAATGAATGGCACTACACTACTTAATGCATCATCACACATCATGTGTCAATGGTGTGCTAGATATATAGCTCAGAAATGTGCAATTGCAGAAACATACCCTACTTACCTTGACATCTTTCTCCATCACCTGTAGGATGCTGTGTGATATCAAGCAGGATGGCAGGTGTGGCAGGCATGGTTGTGAATGGGAGGACCTAGACAAGTGGATCAAGGATGAAGATGTATGGTGAGAAAGAGCAATCTGGGATGGCCTGCACATCAGTGCAGATGGTGCATCTTCATCTTCACTGGAACAGGGAAGGGGACCAGCAGACAGCAGGGACAGGTGAAGGGAGCAGGGGCAGTCAGGGGTGGGGTCACGTGACCAGTGGCAGGGGTCCGAGCTGGACATAGAGTAGTGGCACATGCAGTAGATACAGAGCATTGTACATTGACGAGACACACAGTTCTCACTCTGGCATCCCCATCTGGTGACAAGAGTGGGATCCAAGCCTCAGGAAGACAGGTAGCAACAGACCCAATCTCGTTGCAGACAATAGCATCACTTAGAGGGCTAAGGGAACGGAACCAGAATACAGACAGTGAGCCAATGTCAGAAAGCAGTATTTTGGAGTCATCAGCATCAGAACAGGACAAGACACCAGGCATAGGGCACAGGAACCAGAAGAGCTTGTACACAACACCAGTAGTAAAAGAGACAAGTGCACACCAGGATTCGACGAGCAGCAGTGTGCAGTTTAGGTTGAAACTGGCTGTTTTCACAATGCCAAGAAAGATATACACCTTCACACTGCAAGGCATATGCCCAGCAACACCCCCATCCCCCACTCCCAAAGCAACTCAGTGACACTGGAACTGCAGACCAACAGTCATGAACCTGCCACACCCATACCCAGCAATAGGAATGAACCTAGGACCACAGGTGCAAAACACAAGCCTAGTATCTATGGCAGATGCAGTGAAAGTAATAGCATTATTTCATGGGGACTATGGCAACAAAGAAGAACCCATGGAATGGTTTGCCCAGTTCCAATTATCAGTACTGGACTCATGGTCAGAGGCAAGAAAGGTGGACAGATTCGGACTCCAGCTAGCCCCAGGGAGCTATGCTGATGAATGGTTCCAAGACTTACCCTCAGAAGATAAGAAGGACATGGGATTGTTAAGGACAGCATTCCTGAAAAGGTGGCCACTGTAGGGAAAGTATCCTCCCTACCAGGATATTTCATTTATTTCATTGTTTTTACTTACTGATTTGTTTTCTTTTATCTTTTCTTGTTTTTTTTTACTTAGTGTTTGCACGCATTGTGGCTTATGTAAGCCTGCGCGAGTACTTCGAGCATACTGTACATACTTAGAAGAATAACAGACGAGCTGCCTGAGACAGAAAAGCTGGAATCAAGACGAGACAGACTCGGAATTTTAGTTCTCCCTCCCCAGACACTCAGTAGACGTTATCTTGGGTTTTATTTGGATTTCAGGGCGTGTTTTTCAGTCTTTCTGCTTACTCCTTGACTCCACACCAGGCAACACCAGCCTCCTGGAATGAATTCACCACTCTTCCCCCACTAGGAGACTTTGGCCTATATCCCAAGGTCCTTTCAAATCATCTCTACACCGCCAACCAGGAGACCTAAACTAACAAGGGTACAGCAAAGGGAGAGGATTAAGGATCAGGTGCTAAAGGAGGAGGAAATAGGAGAGTGGGTAGAAGAAGGACAAGTGGGAGATTATGGGCATGTACTGTGGGCAGAGAAGGTCAAGTGGTTGGCACTAAGCATGGGAGATACAGGGGGAATGCTGGTGGTGTGCGCAGTAGAGGGGATCCCACAGGTACTGAAAGACAAACTAGATGAAGACTATTCCAGCTGGGAGGAGTTTGTAACAGCAGTATGAAATGTCAAGGTGGAATAACTCCAGAGGAACAAGGAGAAGCAGAGCCAGGAAAGGGCAAGAGACCAAATGCTCAGCACACTGCTGCAGCAGCAGATGTCCCACCTAAGCCTACAAGGAACAAATGTAGCTGCCAGGAACCCCATATGCCCAGCATTTATGGCGCAAGCACAGGGACAGACGAGTGTGGGCATACAACAGATACTCCCAGCACAAGTGATGCACCAGAACGGAGCAATGGGAATGTACCCAAGAGGCTCATGGGTACAATGAATGCCACTGACAAGGTCCCAGATACTGGACAAAGCAAGTGTGCTCCCATGGAGACTGAACACTGAAGCAGGGAGGCGCCAATATGAAGCAGATGTCAAACTGTGGCACAAGACATATGGCTATGATGCTTTCCCCTCATTAGAAAGGCCATACCCACTGCGACCAGGAACAGCGGTGGCAGGGGCCAGGGAATGCTTCAATTGCAGGTTAGTAACAGACCCACCACTTGTAGGAAGTGCGTGCACAGCAAGGGAAGCACTCAAACCACATGAGACAAGGTGGAGACAGTTAGTAGCAGCCATGCTAAGGTGGATGTCACAACTGAGAACTACGACACCAGTGAACTATGCATGGCCAGCAACCCAAACAGTGATACAGCAGCAACCCACAGCAATGGCAGTGCATGCTGTAGGACAGTGGGAAGCATGGCAGGAAGGAGAGAATCAAGGAGAGTACGAGGATGTGTGGAAGTGGGCACTGCAGGAAAATGACTTGGGGCTGCAAAGGATGGCAGAGCAGTTGTAGCCCCCAAAAGTGATCCACAGGAGGAAGAACCAGCAGCAGGAGAGAATGAAGAAAAAAGGATCATCAATGCTAGCAGTACCATAGGAACTGAGGAGAATACAATCACTGATGTCTATGGGGTGGATGTGAGAGGCAAGCTGCTGAGTGCACACAAGAGCAAACCATTCTTGGCAGTACCAAGCCTAGAAGGACCAAGAGGAGAATGTGTAAGGTTCTTGGCAATGGTCGACAGTGGGGCAATGATCAATGCAATAGACTCAGAGACATATGGGAAGGTAGCAAGACAACTAAGTGGATTGATGCACTCGACTCAGACACTGAGAATGGCAGATGGGTCACTGGTACCATCAGAAGGAACCTGGTCAGGCAAGGTGTGGTGGGGACCAGTCATAGTTGAGGCATCGTTTGAAGTGTTCCCAAGTGGATGGTCATGGAGGATGCTGGTAGGAAAGCCAATGCTGGACAAAGTGAGGGCAGTTCATGACTATGGATCAGACTCGATCCAGTTGCCATATCAAAATGCATGGCATACGGTCGGAAACTATGCACAAAGGGTAATACTGGCATCAGTCCTACCTACAGGAGTACTGAGACTGGGGAGGGGGAGCGAGTGAGTAGGAGAAAGAGAGGAGGAAAGAAAAGAACAAAAGGATGAGAAGAAAGAGGACAGAGAAGGGGAGGAACAGGCAGAGGTGATGACAATTGAAGTGGAGAAGGAAGGAGAAGGGAGGGGAAGAGAAGAAGAGGAACAGCTAGGGGAGATGAACGTGGACATGGAAAGGGAGGACGAAGAGGTATTCACGAGATTGACAAGCAAAGGCCCCTTCTACCCACTGAGGGTAAGGAAAGTGGTGGAGATGGTCGAGTATGGAGACCTGCCCCTGGATGAGCTTTGGCAGGTACAGGAATTGGTAGCGGAGTTTGTGGACACATTTGCACTATCGGTAAAGGAGGTCAAACTGGTGGACTTTATCAAGTTCAGGCTAAATGTACCAAAGGATGCCAAGTTCCCATTGAAGGTGAATCAGAAGCTGTTAATGCAGGCACAAAAGGAATGGTACCTGCTGGTGCTAGACAAATTCAACAAGGCAGGCATACTGCAAGACATACAGTTGGACAGAGTCAAAGCAGTACACCCAATGGTGTTGGCGCAAAAGGCACATGGAGCACCAGGCTTGACAATGGACGAGATAAGATGGATCATTGAGGAACAATGCACGCAACATGGAGAGGCACTGAATCTCAACTTACCACCAAGGCCAGACATGCCAACAGTGGAGATGACACCGACAAAACAGCCCAAGTGGAGAGTCTGTCAGAACTTCACAGAGTTGAACAAGGTAACATCGGTAGTGCCGATGCTACAGGGAGACATCAGAGCCAAGCAACAAAGGTTAGCAGGGCACAAGTATGTGTGCATCATGGACTTGGCATCGGGTTTCTATGCAATAGAGGTAGAGGAAGAGGACCAACCATACTTGTGCATATACATGGAGGGCCAAGGATTCCAGTGCTACCAACAGATGCCCATGGGCCTCCTGGGAGCGCCAGCATGTTTCTCAGACATGACAAACCTAGCATTCAGGGACATAGCAAACGAGCTGCAACTAGGAACATTCATCAACAATAATGGAGTGGGAGGAGATGTCTTTGGGGAACTACTACAGAGAGTATGCAAGTTCCTCATAAGGTGCAGAGAACATGACCTGTCACTGGCACCAGCAAAGACAAAACTCTTTGTCCAGGAGGTCGTCTTTGGGGGAGCAAGAATAGGCAAGATGGGTATAAAGCCAGACATAGCCAAACTAGAGGCAATAGCAAAGTGGAAAACACCAGGCATGCTACTAGAGTTGATGCAGTTCCTAGGGCTAGCAGGCTATCTCCAAACATTAATCAAGGACTACGCATGGATAGTGGTGCCATTGACAGACCTACAAAGAAACTTGGACCTCCCTGAGCCAGCCATGAAAATAGGGAAGCGATGGTACTGCCAGTACCTGCGAGACAGACAACTAGAAAAGTACTGGACCATGTGGCACACAAAAGCATTCCTATGGCTGAAACAAGTGTTGGTGTCAGAACCAGTACTGCGAGCACCAAGGTTCGACAGAACACCATTCATACTCACCACAGATGGCTGCAAGGATGGGTTCAGCATGGTGCTATCACAAAGGTTCCACACGGTCAAGCCAAATGGGGAGGAAATGGTAGCAGTACACCTGGTAGGTTTTGCATCAAAAAGAACATCACCAGCAGAGGAGAGGTACAAGCCATACATATTGGAGTTTGCAGCCCTCAAGTTCGGTTTCGACCACTTTAGTGACACCATATGGGGGTTCCCGGTGGAGGTAGAAATGGATTGCATAGTGCTACAGGACACACTATGCAGCAAACAACTATCCACAGTACATGCATGCTGGAGGGATGGCATATCAGCCTACCAGATTACACAGGTACGACACCGACCAGGCAAAACTAATGCTGCAGTGGACACACTGAGTCACATGCATGAAGGGCAACAAGCACAACCAGGGGATGGGAGCAGCTGGACAGTCAGTGAGGACTGGGAATCCATGAGGGGGATAGTGAACAACCTGTTCATGGTGGAACTAGAAAACTCCATCTCACAGCTACAGCACAGGTTTGCTAACAAACCATTGTTCCTTGAGGTAGTCGAAGCCATCACCAGACTAGACAAAAATGACACGAGTCGAGAGCAATGAAGGGCGAGACACAGGGTGGAGGGATACCGCATTAAGGAGGGAAAGTTGTGGAGGATCCCAACAACCAAGTCACTCAGAGCAAGGCCAGAAGTCGAATGCATCTCACAGGAGGAAGCGGTTGAGATGGCGGTACAAGAGCACACTAGCAACGGGCATTGGGGTAGGGATTTGATAAAGCTACAGCTGATGGACAAGATCTACAGCCCACACCTCGACCTGTCGATAATGCAAGCACTAAGACGGTGCTCTCAGTGCAAGAACTTCAGTTCCACAGGATTGCATTTGCTACTGTACCCTATGACATGAAGACACCCATTCAAACTACTCATCATGGACTACCTCAGCCTACCGAAAGGAAAGGGTGGATACCACATGGTGTTACTGGTGCTGGACATGTACTCACAGTACATGTGGGGGTTCAAGTTAAAGTTGCACAGCACAGCAAAAACAATGGTGGAGGGACTGCAAGTGATCAGGAGGACATTCTATGCACCCAAAACCCTCATGACAGATGGAGGGTCCCACTTCAACAATGGGGAGGTCAAAGCTTGGTGCAAAGCTAATGAGACAGCACCAGGTCATGGCAGCATATGCACCGTGGGTAAATGGGTTGGTGGAAAATGCCAATGGGAAACTCTTAGGATGCTTGAAGTGGTTGTGCAGCCCAGAGGTCGGTGAAGACAACAACGAAACACCAAAACCCAAGGAGATTCCGAATGTGTGGCCAATGCACTTCGAAGAGGCAATATGGCAGATGAACGAATGGATCGTGCTGGTGTTCCAAATGTCACCAAAGGAGTTACTATTGGGCTTCATCATAAACACAGTGTGGACACCAACAGAAATGGCGGTGAAGGAGCCAGCAAATAAGGAGGTGCAGGTACAGCTAGCATACGTGGAGCAGCAAAGGTTGGATGGAGCCAGCCAAGCAGTTAAGAACACAGTCAGGTGCAAGGTGGCCTTTGACTGATGAGTACTGGCCTCAAAATGGGAGAAGTAAGGTTTGAAAAGGGAGATCTTGTGCAGGTCTACGACAACACGCTAGATTTCACAATGTCAAGCTCGCACAAGCTGTTACCAAGGTGGTCAGCACCAAGGAGAGTAGTAGAGAGGGTGGGGAACTCATACAACATGGTAATGTTGGAGGGATTCCTGGTAGGAGGGTTGGTGCACACCAGGAGACTGAGGATGTTCGTACCAAGGGAGGGGTCAGCATTAGAAGAGTTGTGGAAGTTAGAAAGAGAGGAGAGGGAGAAGGGAGTTGAGGGAGTTGAGGGAAAATTGAGTGGGGAGGACAACAAAGGAGAAGGACAGTGGGACGAAGAGAGTGAATCAGGATAGCAAACCTGGGGGTTTGCATGAATGTGAGGGGGGCAGATGGAACAGGGAAGGGGACCAGCAGACAGCGGGGACAGGTGAAGGGAGCAGGGGCAGTCAGGGGTGGGGTCATGTGACCAGTGGCAGGGGTCCAAGCTGGACATAGAGTAGTGGCACATGCAGTAGATACAGAGCATTGTACATCGATGAGACACATGGTTCTCACTCTGGCATCCCCATTGCTGGGTTAGGAAGGAGGGTCAGCATGGTCGGTCACATACAAGAAAGGACATCACAGGAATGCCCTGGGAGGGCTGGTGGTGAAGGCCACAAAGCAGATCAGAGGGTGCTAGTGAGGAAATCTACCCACCTAGCAGTCCATCCCAGACCAGCAGTGAGGCCAGTACCACCCTTCAGCAACTTCTCATCTCAGTGCCTTGTCTGTCTCCTAGGCATATCTCTCTTGGAGAAGCATGACATATGCGATACATCTGAAATCATGCTCACCCAGTTTAGGGAGTCAGTGCTGGGCTGTGGGAGTAATTTAGAATTGGGAAAGAGCATGCTGTGGCATAACATGAGATGACTATCATGACCATTAGCATTGGTAGATGATAAAAGAAAAGAAACTCAGGACACTCATGGCAGGGGCATGTGTAGATCAATACTTGAGTCCAAACCATACCAATGAAAATTGCAGAAAGCCTGAATTATATACATAAGGAGCAAAATTAGACTCCAAAGCTATTGTGAATCAGCATGCAAGCACCTTGTGACAGGTAGTCTGCTCACCTGAAGCTAATGACCCAACTACCACAAGTGCATCTTCTAAGACAGTGGAGGTTTTTCCAGCAGCCCGAACAAGCTGCAAGACAAGAGTCATGATACAGTCTGCCATAGGTTGAATACCCTCCCCTGGCCACCAGGTGATGCTCTGGCAACACACTGTAAGATGATGATAGCTCAAACTGGAAGATTGTGATATTTATGATGACCACACTACAAAGATTGCTCTGAGGTTCATTCCAGTTGTTCTGGTCATCTATTCTGACTATTTAGTTCTGCAGAGCCCAGACTGTCTAGCAGCCCAACAGTGAAAATGCAATGCTACACACCTGCACTCCTAGAAGTTGCTGCATCTGCATCAAAATAGTTATCAATGTGTTCTGGATGGCTGGCATCACATCATTCATAGCATGAGTGATGTGAGAGGTTATTGCTCCATAACCAGAGGTATGGGAATTTTCTTCATTACTCGCTCTAAATTGCAGAAATCCATAAGCCAAGGAAGTTGGTAGGTTGTGCCACTCACATGTCCATAACCCTCAGTAGTGCATTGATGATGCCATCAAAATATGGTGACAAGTGGCTAATCTGTGATGCCACTGATTCTTCCTCCAGAAATTCAGGCTGATTAGCAAGGCTCATCAAAGCCCAACAGCAGTTCATCACAATTCTTGGGTTATCTTGGTGGCCTGTCACAAGTGCTGGCACCTAGAATCACTCGTCATCCCCATCAGCAATGGGAGCACCTGACTTATGTGTCAGGACACTTGGATAGGGACCATCCAGGATAGACCCAAAGGCCCTCATGGCTGCTTCCTGCTGATGCCCATCAGGAGACTTGATGTGGGCTTCAATGAAAGGGATGACAGTGTCAACTATCGCATCAGTAACAGCCTGGGCCATAAAGTTGAAACAAGTGCCAACAGACATGGATATATTCCATTCACCTTTGTCAACAACTTCCTCCTGGAGAGTGAGGAGTGAGAGAAGAATGGGAATGACCTCTGGAAATGCAATTTTGGCAAAGAGTTTGGATTCAATCTTGGGTGGTTCACCATAATCAGTAGCCTGGACAATAAAAATAAATCACTGGGGGCAAAAACCAATGTTTAGTAAATAAAACATTGAAAAAGCAGATACTATGTTTCAAAACACAAAGAGAACATGGTAAAAATATTTAATCTTCCTAGACATAGTATCTCTTTCTTTCATGTTCTTTTACTGTTTGTGGCTCAAATATTGGATAATGCCTCCAGTGAATAGTGCAATATGATTAACAAATCCTGAAAACATACTTTGCATGCCTCATGAGCAAGCTTGATTCCCTCTTCACAATTGGTGGTCCAAAACCCATCATGGTAAGCTTACAGTGGATCACTTCCTTGATGTCAACCCAAAAACTGAGCACATACCATGAAAAGGGCTTGCTCCATGTAAAATGCCATCTTGTCATAGTAAAGGGCCATGATCTTGATGAGATACTCAAAGGCTCCAACTTGAACAGAAACCGAAGAGTTTTGAGTTGCCTCACACATGACCTGTTTTATGTGATTGTGCTCCCCCTGCAGGACATGAGGCAATGAATGACTTGAAGATGAAGACAACAGACCTCACACTCAAAGTTTGTGTGCATGAGTTCAAGTGAGTTGCAAAGAGCATGCACAGCAGCAAACTGAACATCTGAGGAGGGTTCATGTTGGCAGGCACCACATACCATGGCAGTTAATATCTTGTTTGATCTCAAACTCAGAATCTCAGCTTCTCTGTGATGGGTGAGGTATAAGGGGACAAACAAAGAAAATAGAACAGATGAGGTATGTACTATTGACTCGCAGATGTAGCCAATCATTTGTAGTGTCATGATCCTGAGATTAGTGTTTGTCAGGTTATTCACGAAACTGAGAAAAGGTCAATGAGGTCTGGCCATTGATCATGTGGAAGCCCTATGGAGGCAATGGCAGCAATGACTTGAGCAAAGAAGCCACCAGCTCTTGAAAGGGAAGATGCAAGGGTGACAAGCACTTCTTGCTTGACCTTAGCTTTGGTGTCATTGTTGAGGGAAAGCCATTGAGTAGTGTACTGAATCTATATGGCATAACAACCCTCCAGGGACATTCTCATCAGAGTGTGTGGTTTCCTAGATAATAGTGTGACAATGGTGTCAGGAAAGAAATGATTCTTCTATGCAGAATACTGCAAAATTTTAAAGCATAGTAGGATTTCCATTTACTGACTTACTTGATGAACTCACCAAGCAGACAAAGCCAATGTCTATGATATTCTTGTGACAGAAACATGTTTCATAAAAGCCAATCTTGTCTTTTCTGGGAATTTCCAGAACTTTCTGCACTAAAGCTCAGAGATGGTAGAGATGACATCTACAGTAGCTTGTTACTGGAAGTTGATACAAAGGAAGGACAGGTCGCAAAATAGAGTACTGGAGCAAAGCATGTCATAGCTCAAGATGTATGTATGAGCCATTGGTCAAATGAGCAGCTTGTTGCAAGAAGACAGTATTGTGGAGGACAATTGATGGTTACTATTTGAGAGAAATCAATGAGAAATGACAAGGACATGTTGGTGAAGACAACTTGCCAGCTTTTGGCACAGAGGAAATAGCATTCATAATAAAGGATGCATGATGATGATAAGTCAGGAGAACAGAGAGAATCAGGATATGAGGATCAGAGTGACATCTGTGTGGAATCGAGTGTGCTGGCTCACATAGGCACTGGTATTGCAAGATAGACGATGGGAATAGACAGTGCTATCAACTCCTCCAAGAATATGCATACCATACTAAGGTAATACAGCTAACATACATACAGGTAATAACACGAAACACAATATCTGTTTAAGTTTCACCTCACAATGCTTGGCAATCCACCATAATGAAGGGCATACCAGAGAGGCTGGTCCACCTCTTCCTGAGTTTTCAGTGGACCTCCTCTAAGAGCAGAGAAAAAGCCAATAAAGACTAGGAATACCATGGTTGAAGCAAGAATCAAGGCATGCAACTGAGTCCTTGATAACTTCCACCCAGCAATATGGAGAATCCACCACTCGTAAGTTGTCAATGAGATCCCTGGCTTCCCACTGAAAACTGGGATAACAGAACATGTAATTGCCATGCTGTAATGATATAGCTGAGCCACCTGTTTGTGGCCATTCAAAGGTAAGGGCAGAGTTAAAGTATGAAATCAACACATACCAAGTTTTTCCCAGCTTTGCTGCTTGGTGCTGCACTGCCAGCACCACTTGTATGCTGCAATGGACCTTCAGGGCTCGTTTCTTCACTGTCATCAACCACCCTTGATGAGGTTGGCAAACCATGGGTAATATGGCACAGTTCTTCCTTGAGAGATAGCTGTGGATATGCCCAACTCTGGGCCATGTCAGAACTGCTGTCTCCACTGATCTGTTCAAGGCTTGTCTTGACAGAGTCCATGGTTTCTTGCATGTCATGTAAAGCAACCCAGATAATGTCAATGTCCTGGGTATGGTCCAATAGCGTCATGAACCCTTGAGAGAGACTATGTATGCCTGCCAAGGCCTGAGAGAAGAGCATTGTGTGTTTGTCCTGAGCAGTCTGAATTCCATTGGCTTTGTTCTCTAAAATGGTTAATTGCTCATCCAGCAAAAGCTGAGATGACTGTAGGCCAGTCAATGAATTGGTGGTGCACTGGTGAAGAGCATCTACTGAAGTAATCAACAAGGAGAGTAGGGATATAAATGACCTATAACTTACTGCTCTTATTCCTTACTTGTTGCTTAAGATCATGCCTACACAAGGTGAGGTTAGCTTCTAAGTTTGCAAGAGATACTTGAATGTCTTTCAAGCTGCCATCCTGAAAACCTGTGTGAATAACTGGAAATATTCCAGATTAAACTACACACTTTGTGGATGCAATTTTTCTGCACTGATGCGAGGCACATTTCCAAATTATTGAACTCCTCTGCAACCCGCCTCTGAGTATTGTCCAATGCACTTAGCCAACCTTCATGATCTCCCAATGTCTCATCCATGCTTTTCATTGTATGTTGCATGCCTTCTACTGTACACCCCAGGCATAATTCAGTAGCAGGTTGATCTGATTCCCACACATTACATGTACAAAGTTTATAATTATACTGTATAGTGTTGCCAGTCTACTGAAACCTGAAGTATGAGTAAGGTGTCCTTGGTGTACAAGCTGAACTGTCATTACAAATCTAGTATACATCACCACCATTCCACACCCCAACTAGAATCTTAAACTCCATCCATGTACTAGCTCTTCTTGTAGTTGACTGGAATCCTAAAGCTCAGGCATGAATCATATGCACCAGGACACTGATGGAGAACAATATAATGTACAGGGAGTGGCAAATCTGATGCAAGTTTGATATACTTAAAACTGGGCAAGCTGATATGCTATGGGCACACTAACTGTCAGACATGTGGCAACCAAGCTGCTACATGAACAGATTTTCCAATATCAGGTAAAGAGTAAACTCATTGCAACTTGATATGTCATAAATGTCACAGTCTCAGTGGCAGATCATCCTTTGTTATAAACACCATGTGCATGCTGATGAGTGCCTGATGTTTTGTGTTTCAGTCACTAGCCAGTACCTTAATGAAACTTAAAATATCAGTAAAGTATTGGTGACACGGTGGCATGTGCTGGTCACTGGAGCTGTGCCACTGGGCTGCATTGCATGGCCTTACTGGAGCTGGAACACTGAAGCAAATCGTCCAGTGGCCTCTCACAGGATATATATACAGTATATGGTGTACAATGCCTTTGAAAAGATTGCAAGCAAAACCAAATATCAAGGGAAACATGTGCCAAATATGATGCCTTTGGAAAGATTGCAATTCCCACATGTGCTGGGGGAGAAGTCGATGGGAGGTGAAGATATGGTTGGGTTGTGATCAAGATAATTGCATGGTGGGACATTTTGCTACTTGTCAACCATAGTAGGAGGGATGAAGATGACTCAGCATGTTGTTGGTGTTGAACAACCCAGTTCACCCACCTCAATTTGCCATAGATTGGCAATATGCAGACACCTTGCAAGACTTCACCTGAGTTTCTCTGAAATTCCAGTCTCTGCAGTGATGAATGTGTGTGTAGGCAGAGGGAATCACATCGTAAAATTCATCACCAGTGACCGAACCATGTGAATGCACAAGCCTGGTCACAATGTTGAACATATGAGAAGTACTGTCATCATAAGCAGGGTTGGGCTGGGACAATTGGCTACTTGCATAGATGGAATCCATGACAATTGTTGCCATCGATAACACAACCAACATGGCCAGAGTTGGATCCAGAACTGTTCAAAATGAGGGGCTTGTTAAAATGCCCTCGATGTAGCTGGTGAAAGCATTAGCATCAGGGATAGATGAACTGGAAACTCACTCACCCTGATGCCAGGAAAAGAACAGTGTCAAAACAGTGTGTCCTGTCAAGTTGGGGTGAGTGTCAACATTGATTCAGAAGTGCAGTGTTGCGACTGGGCAAGGCTTCTCCCAAAGGCTGCACAGTTGCCCATGGAACCTACAGCAGTAGGTCAGTTTGTGCACTGGTGCCAGTTCACTTGAGGAACCTACCCCGATTTGCCATGGCATCACAGTCACTGCAAGCATTTCACAATTTTTCTTGCCAAAATATGTTGAAAAAATGGAAAGAAGAGATACTCTTTTATTTGGGCTGTGTTCACATAAAAAATGCAAATATAATATTTTGTTTTCTTTGTCTTTTCTGTGCAAAAAAATGAATTGATGGTAGTGCTGATTAGCTTCTATGCTAATGGGCATTACCATCAATCAATGCTTTGTGGAAAGTCATGCAAAGAAAGAAAATATTATTTTTGCCTTTTCTCTTTGAAAACAGCTGTCAAAAAAGAGTATCACTTTCTTCAATTTTTTCAGCATGTTTTCTGAAGAAAAATTGTGAAATGCTTGCAGTGAGTATGCAGATTCCATTGTTTGGGTGGTGTCAACTGTTAGGGATAGTCGATGGAAGTGCTGCATCCAGCACTGATGAGTTGATGTCACAGCAGATGTGCTTCTAAGCATAGGAATGACCTCTTCAAGTCCAGTTTTTGGGCTGCTTCGATGGAGATGTATGCAATTTCAACCGCCCTAAGCAATGAAGCATTTTTTGATCCTGATCATGCAGTTGTGGCCTCGAGAGGGAGATGTTGTCAGAACAGTGATGAGGGTGACCCACATACTGTGTTGCCTTGGTTGGTAAGTAGTTCATGAACTGATGACCAATTTGTGCCTGCACAGTATGAATAGTGTAGCAATTAACAATGTTCGTAAATATCTATCCACCACACAACATTTCCAAATCTTCATCTGAGGTCATGACAGCCAGTTGCACAGTGAAGTCTTCATCCATAGAATCTTCACCCTGAGTATCATCTCCTTCCAATTCAGTGGAAGTATCACTGCCATCCCCATCATCTACCTGCATCTCCAAAAAGGTAGCACTGGTAGGTGGTGGAATGACATTCTCTATAACTCAATCAGGGAATGTTCACATGAATAAAGTGAAGCTTGGCCTTACCTGTCTTTCTGCTCTCAAAATTATACTGTTTATTTGCCCAGGCATCCAGTTTCTTTCTCTCACTAGGCAGTAAACACACCAACCAGCTGTCCTTATAGCAATTGAGGGGAAGTCCCAGGGGGCACCACTGCATCCTCATTGACAAGGCTGCTAGGTATATGCCACCTGGGCTCTTGACCATGAATTGATCTGTGCCTGACCCTGGGGTGGCAATTAGAAATGATCAGCAAGTCGATGGAGTGCATGAAATTGGCCAGTCCTTCACTGTGCCAAGCAGGAGATATCTTCTGATAGACTTTATGACCCTCTAAACCTGTGTCCAACTCATCTGAGCTGACACCTTGAGATCCTACTAACTGCATGAGGTCATTATGAATGACAAGTTCATCATTGTTCATGATGCAATCAACTCGGCTATTATAAAGCTTGGGGCATGCAAGATAAGTGTAGGCACATAGAAGCAATTGAAGACATACCCTTGTTTTGCACATGCTATGAGCAGCACTCCTCAGCCTTGCATTCTGTGTCTCTTGTGACTTTTTGGAGTTAGCATATACATCCTTGACATGGTGGAGGTGAAGGAAGAGGCATAGTTCAATGTACTCCAACTGCAGGAAGTGAGCAGGCAGCAGTGTCAGAAAGGAGTACCATTTGCTCTTGTCTACCTTCCTCTTGAAGTTGTTGGCAAATACATGAATAGCCTCCATGTTGAAAGGTGTTTGGTGGGAGCATGATAGATCAATGCACAAGTTGTTGGGAGTTATCTTGAGGCAACCTGGGTCATGCCTATTGAATGCAAGATTTTCTTTGTCAGACAGGGGTGGTGGCAGTTGGTCCAGGCAACTATAGTCTGTGATGTGCAGCAATTATAAGAAGTGTTTCTGTATGGATTGCTGATGGGATGTGAGCCATTTGCAGATTATGGATAGTAGAGACATACCTGAAACTTCCTGTGCCCCAGTTGGCCATGGTATCTATCTTCCAATGGGAGTTGCTTGCACTGCTGAGTGGGCCTGGACACTCAAGGCTCATTTCATGCCTGCAAACTTGCCTGAGTAGTGCTAGACCCCATTCTGCTGTTAAGAACCTGCTGGTTCAACTCCATCAGTCCATCAAATTCCATGTGCAATTGCTCCATATCTTCTTTGTGCACCTCTGAACTTGCATTCACAGCTGTGATCAGCTCCAACATCCTCATAGACATCAGTGAGAAGATCATGCCTGCACCAGAGTCTGCCATTGGAATCTAGATCAGCATGGTAAGCAGTAGATACAGATACAGATTTCGTTACAGTTAAACCTTACCTCTCATGAATTGTTCATTGTCTGCTTCCCTTTCCCTGTGATGGCTTCTTGCAGTGGGTTGGTTTCACTGGTGCTTGCAGCTGGCATGTTTAACACACCTTGAGATGCAGGGACCATTTGCTGGAATCAAGGTACTGGAGGGATGCAACATTGATTTGGCTGGGTACCTTGGTATGTAGAAGCTGCTTGCTGAGGTCCGAAGGCCAAAAACATCGGTGCATGGGGTGCATAGTCAGCAGTCAGGCATTGAGTGATTCTGATGCCTTGGTCTACAGAAACAGGGTGCTGGGACAGAGGGACAGGTGGGACAGGCAGGATGACAGGTTCCCCCCAGGGTTTGTTGCAGAATGGCACTGCAACATCTCCAGGTGCATGATGGTTCAACTGATGATAATCTACTACATTCTGTTCCTGTTCATGTAGTTGCTGAAACTGGGAACTTGACACATCTGGAAACTGCACAAGACCAGTGGTCTGGCTAGTCCTTGGGTTCTGTCCCATCCAGGTATCAACTGTGGTGCCAATGGGGCCAAGAGGTGTGCATGCAAGATCAGTCAGTGCCATGACTGTCATTGCAGGGTCAACCTGCAGGTGTGGGAAGATGGAGGGAACTGTCATGACCAGGTCTTGGCATGGAGATGAGTCATTTGGTTGCAGCTGATGAGCTTGATGGTTCATTGATGCCAGTGGTTTGCCTTGTGAATACCTCACAATGTTGGCATGTACATTCAATGGGCAGGGAAAATGAGTCCCTTCCATGTTACCAACAAGGAA
The DNA here is from genome assembly GCA_024613145.1 of Pisolithus marmoratus. NCBI lineage: Eukaryota > Fungi > Basidiomycota > Agaricomycetes > Boletales > Pisolithaceae > Pisolithus > Pisolithus marmoratus. The sequence continues at coordinate 373,704 of JANFAE010000050.1, forward strand.
CTGCCAGTTCAACTGAACAAGGAACCAAAAACGAGCAAATCTGCCAAGGTCTAGCCATCCATGGCCCTCAGTATCCACTGAATTCCTGTATGACATATAAGTCACATTAGCACCTTCAGCATCTCAAAGTCAAAAGGGGATCTCATACCAGACCTGGCAAAAATCTGGCAGTGAAATTGGTAAACCATTCACAGCTGAAATGACATGCTGATAAGCTACAAGTCCTTTGTGGCTACCCAAAACCTCGAAATGGCAAAAACCAATTCTGCACGTCATCAGGAATGGAGTTGGAACTCTTTCCTTGCTGCTCCAGAACCTGCTGTGATTCACAATTCAGTGGGAGGCAAGTAGTTGACTTGTGCCCTTTGCCTGTTACACCACCAGCATGAGGAACAGGAGCATATACCTCATGCACAGCCTAATTATGAAGTTCATTAGCAACTAGGTGGGGACACAGCCATTTTTGCTCACCTGCTGCATAGATGCATAATATGGGGCATGGGGCTCCTCAGCAGACATCTGGACATCACTATACATAGATTGTTCTGCCAGGTTCAGAGTGATATGCTGATGGTGGTTACATTCATTTGAGATAGCCATTTTCCCAGCCTAACAAGGAAGTCATTAGCAGCTGTACAGGAGTCAAGCTGTCTTAGTTCACCTGCACTGCAGACATCTGATTCGAGATGAGAGGCACCTCAGTTGACATCTGAACTTCACTGCAGTTGTGGTGCTTTGTTAGGTCAGAAGCAATATGCTGATGCACATGGTGGTCATTTGAGACAGATACTCGCAAAGCCTAATGACAAAGTCTATTAGTGGCTGGGTGATAGAGTTGTTTTCATCCACCTGCAGTGCACATGTCTGAAGTGGGCAGTGTGATGTTTCAGTAGACATCTGGTTATCACAGTAGTCAGGCTGCCCTGACACATCTGGAGTGATACATTTACACAGATTATGGTCAGTCAAGGCAGATGCTTGTACAGTCTAGTGAGAAAGTCCATTAGCGCTGGTGGAGGAGAGTAGTCTTGTTCACCTGCTGTGCAGATGTCTGATGCAGGGTGGGGGGCATTCCACTAGACATCTGAACATCACTGTAGTTGGATTGCTTTGTCAGATCTGGAGTGATATGCTGGTGTGGGACATGGTCACTCGAGACAGATACTTGCAAAACCTAATGAGAAAATTTATTAGAGGCCAAGTGAGAGTGGAATTGTTTTCATCCACCTGTTCCACAGATATCTGACCATCATGGCAGTTAGACTGCACTGTGAGGTTGGCAGTAACATACTGACAAAGGTTGTGGACATTCAAAGCAGTGAGTAAATGATTTGTCTTTGTGTTGATGGGGTTTCTACAGAGTAAAGGTGAGTCACAAGTAATCAAAAAATACAGGGTGATAACAACAATGTGTCATCTGCTCTGTACACTCCATCATTCTGAGTCTGCTCACTGTCAGAGTTTGATAGGTCATCACTCCACAAAACACATACCTTGCATGTTCCATCACTGACAGTCTATGATATGATATGAGCATTCAGGAAACCAGGATCAGGCAATGACTCACTGTTTGAGGCACCAAAGGCAGCTGCATGTCCAAGGGTGCTGATGTCTGGTCGCCTGAAACAAGGTGATCCCCACTTCCCAAATTATGCTTAAAAGCTTGCTGGCATCTGTTGAAGCACAAATCTTCATTGGCTGTTGATAATGTCTGAACATGAACTCAGATTAGACGAGTGCTTGCCTTGAGTGACAGTCATCTCACCTGAGGTAATGTGGCCCTGGTGCTGAGGGCACTGTCAGAATCCAGAAGACTACCAATACCATGGCTAGCCATATGGACCACACCCATGGCTGGGGTGGGCAATTTCATTCTGGAATTACCTGCCATAGAATAGTGATTTCCAGTGGGAAATTGATCTGTGTTCTCATCATGCTCAGCTGGCCTACCACACTCTTCTCTCTCAGCCAACTCTCAAAGGTGACTTCTATGTGGAGGGGATTTGGGCACCTGCAGACATGGACATGTAGGTCCCATATGGCACACAAGACACACACCACTTCTGGAACTGCATTCTTGTGGGCCTTCTTAGACTTAGGGAGGTGGTATCACTTTTCCATTGCCTTCTAGCCTGATGCTTTGTCCTTACAGGCAGCAGTTCTTCAACTACTTGGCTTTCAGCTCTGGGTGATACCCCTTCCTGATGCCCTTCTTCTGGTTCAGTTAGTGGGCTGCTCTGATGCCCTCCATGTGCCTCACACACCTTGGGCCCAACTGAAGGCTCTTTGGCAACTGGTGTCTAGTCCAGCACAGAATAAGCAAAATTGCCATAATAGTGGAAATGGAATATTCATTATGCTCACCAATTCACATTGGTCCATGAGAGTGATGTGAAATGGACATGCTCAGAAAGTAGCATAAATAGCAGGTGAAACTTCCAATAGATCTACATCCCCACTCAAAGTCGATTCATGACAGCCTCATTCCCAAAGAGACAAAGGCAAGACAAACACAAAGACATACCTTTGATGAATCATGGAAGGATGTCCTTCATTCCTTCATTCGAAAGTTGACTTGAATGTGATTTGAACTCATTGGGATGGCTTGATGAAAATGAGATGAACATAACATTACTAGCCAGACAGATGCAATACAACTTGAATCATGATGGATTGGAATGCTTGCTTGCTTATGTAAACTGACTTGCACACCTTCATAGTATAGAAGATAATTCTGTAGCTCAGGTATAAACATATGCAAATACTTCTCATGTAATTACCAGCCAGACCGAGAGCTAATAGAACAAGGTGGCACTAATCACTGAGCACTGAGCAACCATATTCTATGTGACCACCACTCTCCCAGCACACCTGCGAAGACAGGCAGCAGAAAGTGCAAGATATAAGTGGGGGAGCAGATTAACATTAATGATTGAAGTGGTAGTTGGAAGGTATTCATGATTCAATATTCAGTACTCATTCCTTTGTCATTGTAAGTGGAAAATGAATGTGAACTTACCCTGTCTAGGAAGGTGTTACTGATAACTGACACTCAAATGCCACTCTGCATCACTCCAGCTAGCAAGAGATATGATGCCAGTATATTTGAACAGTAATCTCCAGAAGCTTCAAACCTTGGATCTTCCTGATGTGGCCCAGTGCTTAACTGTAGGACTAAAATGTTAAATAAAAATGGAGTGAAGTTTTGCAAGTCAGCCAGCTGGGTCAGGGAATGGGCTCGTCAAAATCTTGTGGACAATGGCAATTCCATTAACTTGATCCCCCAACACATCTGCAAGCACATGGTCTCCCAGAGACAAAATAATGCCTGCCAACCTGTCACAAGGCCTCCAGGTCTATCTTCTGGTTCACATTCCCGAGGACTGTGGGGGAAGCCAACTTGTGCATGCACAGGGGTGAGAGGTGAGGCCTGAGGTGTGAAGTGTGGTGCAAGAATAGAAGAGGTGTCCAAGAGTCAGGTGAGTCACAAAGCACCATTTGAGTTGGTAGCTAAAGGTATCAAGTTGAGAATGACAGAGGTAGCACAGGTGGCTGCTGACTAATAGTGATCCCAAAATGCTCTTGCACAATTTCCCACATATGATCGACCATCATGTCAAAGATAAAGTGGTTAGAAGGCATACCAATGCGAAGGCAGCACCTAGCAAATGTGTCAGAGTAAGAAAAAGGGTATGACATAGTTGCCAAATTGATTGAGAAGAAGGGGTGGTGCATAAGGCCACAAATTTTGGATGACCAGTGCTACTTCTCCAGGTGCTTGCACACATTCAATTATCTTCTGTCTGGCCCATGTCCCATTCTTGTGTATTCTGATCATCGCAAGGCAATCAATGAGGGACAATCCCTTCTAACATTGCAAACCTCAGGGTAGAAGAACATTTCTCCCCAATGTCTACTGCTCTGCCTCTCAGAAATGAGGTGGATAGTCATGTAATACATTGCAGGGAGGAGGGGGGGGGCAGAATTCTGGGACAAATGGCAATTACTGACCAATGCCTCCAATCTTCGTTAGCATACCTGAATGTGACTGGACATCAACCTTGGCATCTGCACCCCTTTATAAGCTCCATCATAATCATTTGCTGCTCTGTCATTGAGGGCATCCATCCAGCTGGTTTAGAAAGTTTATTGGAAACATAGGCAACTAGTTGCATCCATGAGAATGCATTGTAAGTATCGAAACCCCATTTAGAGTTCATGTAGGTCCATACCATGTATTGGCGGCATGCTGCTGCCAGCAAATATTACTCACTTTCAACATCCCACATCCTCTTGTAGTTGTGTCTGAAGCTCATTGAGGTATGCATCCAGATAGTGCTCCAAACAACATTGAATTAACTGTGGCCAGTCTGCATTATGTAAGGTGAATGGCAAACCTAAATTTCATCATCACTGTCTTACAATCAAGTTTTCGTTGATTGGATTTGTCACAGCCTGGTTGATGGTGGTGCTCCATAAGATTATAAATGTTATGCACAGACAACAAAGTTATATGACTGGTTTCTGTAGGTGTGAGATGGCATGCATAACATGTGTGTGCGACTGCCCATCCTAGGTCTTGGCAAGACATTGCTCTTGCATGGTTCATGAGTTACATCAATTCTGAACTGACCATTGCTAGGAGACTAGAGGGTGGCAGCAATTTTCAAGTTTATCTCATGGCAAAGTTGTTCTGAGACATGTCCCACAAATGTTTCTTGGTAGCAAATCAATGGTAGATTGGCCTACATGTGATAGATTATGCACTAGTTACTGAACAACCAAGCACTGTGTTCTATACAACCACAACACTCCCAGAACAGCTGCAAAGACAGGGCAGTGGAAAATGTGAGATGAAGTGGAACATGTAGGTGGACAGGGAGTAGAATAACATTGATGATGACATACATTGAAGCTGTTGGAGCAGATAACTTAGGGTGTGATGCAGTAGATGTGTATACAATGCTGTGCTCACTACTTAATCATCTGCTTCATAGAAGACATCCTCCCAGATGTTGTCATCCTGGAGAAGTGGACCCAAATCAACTTGGCCAGTGGGGGCCCCCAAAACGGCATTGACTGCACAAATCATGTGCTTTGCAGCATCTACCTCAACAGGCTTGCATTCTATGAGGGTGTTGCAAGTTATGATGGGACAAGGGATATAAATGTGCTTGTTGTCATGCAGCTCTTTAAGCTTCATGGCCATCATAGGCTCCTGCTTTAAGTGAGCAGGAACATCCTTCCAACCTACCTGATCGAATAAACATCTGTGGAACCATTTCTTCAGACAGCCAATGCAAAATGTGTGGCCACACTCGATCAGGCTGATGGCAAAATGATTACACAATGGCTAATAGAGCAATTTGAGAAACTCATGTGAACAGGCAGTCCATGCAATTCATGCACTGATGACACTTTGCTGCTCTGGCATGGACAGCACTGAACTGTAACAAGTGGTCAGTGTATGGACAGGTAGGCATTGTCTTCTACCTTTTGCACTTTCTTATGCATCACTTCCTCTGCCACCTTGGCATCAGCCTCGGCTTTCTCAGCAGCTACTCATGCATCCACCACTGCTTGCTTTTCCTGTGGATGGTCAAAACCTCAGCACTCGGCATTGGATCCAAGAATATCAAAAGGTAGTAGTACTCACCTCCTGAGCATGTGTCACTTCGCATTCAAAGAACTCAAGTACTTGCATGACTTTCTGCAGCAGGTCCTCATGGGGAAGATATGTGTTAACTGCTGGTGGAGTCAAAGGAGCTGGGGGCTGGCTGGATTGCTGACTGATGCTTGCATGGGGAACATCTTGGAGTTTGTGTAGAGGATCAGATGGTAGGCATTGAGGTGAGGAGTTTGGACTATTGACAGCAAGTCATATTCAGCAGTAGGATTCTGTACTTATAGCCACAGCAAACACCCTTTCATCTTTCTCTTGATAGTGGCAATAGGCTGCTGCAGCCAGTTTTCTTTCATTTCCTTGTTTTTTTGGGTATCTGGTCTGTAACAATCAGTTGCATGGCCATTGTCTTGTTTGTTGCTTGACCATCGCTGAACATTTGAACTTTCTGATGTTGGCTTGCTGGCCTGCCCTAGTTTCATGATCAACATGTGTGTGCAGGCATGAGGACCTGATGTCATGAATACAAAGGATCCATCCTGTGATTTAGTTGGTGTACTGTTACAACTCTTCACAAATCACAGAGGACAAAGGCTGGTAGCAGTGCTAGTACACATGCAGATTAATTATGTCATGTACTTCAGTCAATTTGCTCAACACAATTTGGATCTGTCCGTGATAAAGTTGTAGCCATACCATTACAACTCTTCACAAAATCACAGATGCACTCAAAGGGACATATGAAGTAAATGCCTGCTGATGGCGTGTACCATATGAAATATAGCAATGATCATGACTGGAACACATACAAAAGGAGCCCACACGAGTTCCCTTGAATCATTGGTGATTTACCATCATTCCACAGGCTGTATCCCATGATGCTGTCCACTCCATATATATGGGATAAGTGCCTGAGAGGGCATACTGATACAGTCAACTGTCTAGCATTCTCACCACACATTGATTACCTTGCAAGTGGTAGCAATGACTGTTCACTCATTGTATGGCATGTCACTAGTGGAGAGGGTGGTGTGTACCATCTGCCCTCTATTCCCCATACTCTCCATTCTCTGGGATCCATGCCAGCACTCAACTATTATTTTTGGTTGTCACAATGGAGTAGCAGCAGTGTTGAGTGACTTTCAGGTGATTCCACTACCAGATATCCTATTTCTTTTCCATGGTTAATTGACATGCTCAACCTCAGGATCCAGATCTGCACAGGCTATCTTACTGGGAAGTGAAGGCTCTGGTTTACTGTCTCAACTTGGACTCCCCATCCAGAAAGCTTGCCATCAGAGTAGGGCCAGAGATTCACATCACCAAGCCCATTGCTCATAGTACAATCTGTTTTCCACTGTTAACTGTGGTATGGTCTGGACCTCAAGGTTGATTTTTTTGGCCATCATCTTAGAACAATATGTGACATTCAATATCCTTGCAATTGCCACCTGAACTGCAGTCAATCCCAGGATCCAATGGTGTGGAGGATGAATACCTGGTCTGAGCTTGCTTGCTCCACTTCCTGAGGGGTGGGAGTAAACTCATTGCCTCTTATCTCAATCATGGCATCATGTAAGTATCATAGACTCTGTTGGAAAGCCTTTCATCTACAATGACCTAGTTGCTGGGACATTGAAACCCATGCCAAGTTGTGGCAAATTGAACACCAGTCCATACTCATCGTCACATGTACATCCATTTCACCTCAGGTTTTCTTTGCCCCATAATATTAATATAATGTAGTGGTTTCTCAGCTTTGTCTCTGGACCAATGAGGACTTCTTGTTTCCAACTTATCTATGGGTGTGGACCTTTACCACCTGGCCAGTCCACCTTAATACAGACATATCCTCAATGTCCACCCACAGAGTGAAACTACCCTCTTGTGATTTCCTTTTACACAAGGGAAATGCAGTTATTTGTGGAGCATCTCATGGTGATGTTTTATTCGAGACACTTGGACTGGAGAGCATCAGCAGACACTCAAACATGATGGTAATCTGTATAGGTGCATGTATTCTTTGTGTATGACATTTATATGTTATTTTACAGATGATTTTGTTCAAGTACTTTGTGTGAGTTGCTGAAGACTGTCTCTTTCACAGCATTGTTCTCATGCTCTCAGACTGGCCAATACAGGCAGATGGGCTACATCACCACTGCGACAGCAGAAATGGGACTGAATATGTATATAAAGATATGGAAAGCACATCTTGGTAAGTGATCACTTTCCCCTTCTGTTCAATGGAACATTAGTTATTCTGGCAGATCCTAGCATCAGCAACTCTGTTGCCAGTGTCATTCTTACATCAACTGTAAGTTGCTGCTATATCATCACCATGACATGCATTATGATACACATTCTTCAGGCTTTCTTCTACTATGCAGATTTCCATGAAAAATCAAGGGTTCTTCATGCCTATGGCACTTTTATCTTCCCCATACTAGCAGTTTTGGGCTATTATATATGGCATATCAACGATGCTGCACATTTATTCACTTCACTTGTAAGCTTGAATTTATCATGCCATCCAATCTACTGACATTACTTTGATGCAGTGGGGCATTCTCCATATGCTCTGGTATATCCTTCAGGGGTTACAAGATTTGATATCATCCCTGGGGTGAAGTGTGTGGCTTCTCTGAAGGTCCAGCTCAAGCAGTGGCTAGCTGATTAGGCATTTTGTATCCTGAATGTGTTTCCATATGGCCCAACTCCTTGATGTAATCAAGATTGTAGGGTGACCTGCTTCATCATTGGACTCAGACCATGCCTTTCCATTTCATATGAGGTTGTGAAATATACACATATAGATAGCTGGGAACAGATCTCGATGCCAATAATACCACCTCATCAGACCATGTCAGCGTTGACAGGATCTCTAGTAGGAAGCATGTCCTTGAAACTGTTCCTGGCATCTGAAGATCCTTGGCAGGCTTCATATAATCAGTCAAGTATGGACTCACATCAGTCTTCAGACTGTGCTGGGAGCACAGTGGTTCAACTAGGACACTGTCCTGGGTCACTCAGTACTCAGTCTCAATGTCACACTTACTACTTGGCAGTCAAGTATGATTTATGCTATTAGATATTCAGAAAAGGGCCAAAGGGGATGTGCCCTTGTAGAATGCTTAGGTAGGATGGAAGGTGGGGGGGTCCTTTGTGCTCTCTTATCACATCTGCTGATCAGTCAGATCCATGCCATGTACATCCCATAGTCCCAGTATTTAATCCCTTTGTGAATGGGCTGTGGCAGACAGGGTCCATGCCCAGTTTCTGCTGCCTCTCCGAGGATGTATTCTTCAGAAAAATAGTTGCAAGATCTGCAGCTGGCCATGCGTCTTGATACTGCTTCAGCAAGGGGAAGTTGCACTGAGCCTGGAGATATGAGAGCAGATTGTCAATAGAAAAGTAGTACATACTACAGTCTTGACCAACATGCATATGTCCTGGGGCTGCTCATGATATGGTTTTGACAAGTCACAGGATTCTTGACATATCTTTTGAACATCTTTCTTCATATCACCTTAGTAACTCCAGGATGGAGTGCATGACCACTCACCTGGACTGCATGGTACAAACATTGCTCCCACTTCAAGACTTCTCTTAAAGAATAACCCCTGGCTCCAGGTTTTGAAAGCTGACCATGTGGGTGAGGGATAAGTGATTGTTCTGATTTCAGCACTACCTGGGCATCACCTAAGCCTGTCAGAGTAGCACAATAAATTTGGAAAATTCCTACCTAGTCTGTTGCCAGGAAGTTTGGTAGTAGAGATTGAGCTTGCACATTCTCGAATTAGGGAAGCCCTTGGATGGGGAGGAGTAGATTCAGTGGTTCCATCATGCCCCTTTGTCCCATACACACAATGATTCATCACATTGGTCAGGTCTGGACTTGGGCTGTGCTTGGGCATAAATAACACACAGTTCATAATTTGGGGGAAATGGCAAGAGTAGTGAATGGCAATGGGAGGAATGTTGTGCATGGATGTGCATGGATGGCAAAGACAAAAGTATATAAGTAAATATTGGTGCATTGGGCACACTGTTAGGACATGTCATGATTGGGTTTTTTTTACTATAGAAGCCAGTACAAAGCAGATGCAGATAGTATGCCAATCACCATTCCAAAAAGAAGTGATTGATGCACTGACTAGCACATCGAAACAGAGCTCTAAGCATACTCTGTTTATGGAGCTGTCCATTAGACACAAGGACCTTGATCACTGGATGCTCATCAGTTGGCTCAGAAGATGTGCTAGCCAGCAGGCAATGTCCATTCACCAATGAATGCATCTGGAGATTAATTGGACTGGTGAGACGTGCCAACCTATCAGAGAAAAACATACTGCAATGGTCTGGATCAAGAGAGTGCCTAGATTTGAACAACTTAAGCATCAGTTTAGCACTATAGTGGTGTGGTGTAATAGCATACACATCAGATTTTGGGAGATTTGGGCCAGGTTTTAATGACAAACAAAATGTCTTAATTTGGTACATTATTTGAAGTTTCAACAATTATCAACATTTTGTTCGCCATTAAAACCTGTCCCGAATCTCCCAAAATCTGATGTGATACTGTGGCCATGGGTCAAAGCAGTAGGTTGTTCCACTGAGTTCATGTTCCATATGCACACCTTCCCCTTGTCTGTCCCAGAAGTGGCCAGCAGTCCTTGACAGCCAAAATCGACTTGACAGACATACATCCTACCAATGTTTAGCCTTAACTTTCTTACAAACACAGGCCTCTCAACAATGTGGTACATGTCAATCCCATCTACAAGGTTCCAAACTAGCAGTAACCTTGTCACAGCTGACCATGCAGTATTGCCTCTGAAACAGGGAATTAGCCACAGTGGATGACTCAAATGGTGGGGACTCTACATTCTAGTAGATAACTTAGCATGCCAGTTTTCTTGCCAAGGCAATAATGTCCAGGAATACCTTCTGTGTCATGAGTCATGTAGCACCATAGACATGTGCAAATCAATATTACAGGTCTTTAGAATCCAAGAAACCAGCCATGATGGACTTCCCATCATCCAAAAAGTGGACAGTTTGGGCCAGACCCAGATGACGTGGGCTTCCTTTAGGTGGGTAGAAACCAATTTCATGGAATGGACATGAAGCACACATGTGAATGACAACAAAGCTCCTTGGAGGTTTGGCCCACATGGACTATCCAGATCAATTGCTACTGTTGTGACATGGCCACCACCACAGGCCACAAAAAGCTGGTGACCACTATCCAAAGCAGAATTCTTGATGGGGTTTTCAAAGAGTGGATGAATGGACACAAATTTGAAGGTAAGCATATCCTGAGGCAACTAAGGGGTTGTTGACTGACATGTGATTGAGGAAATTACCGACATTGTGAACACATTCTTCCACAGTTTAAGTGTACCATCTGTGCCAGCAGTCACTATTCCAAAATTTTCCAGCTGCTGGATCCACTCCACTCCAACCACAGGACCCTGGTGAGTCTTCAATACTTGATCTACCCTCTTTCTCCCAAGGTTGCAAATTAACACTTGTCTGTCATCCCCTGGAAAGTCATCATCAATGCAAATGGGGCATATTAGCCATGCTTCTCACCACCACTGACAATGAAATTGCCATCTGATGAGAATCAGATGACATTTATTGGGTGGGAGTGACTGGGTAATGCACAATACTCGTCAAAATCAGCCATTTGCTTAGGCCCTGAAGGTACAGCTAGGTAAATATGATTGCAAAGGGCTAAATGCCCAATAACTACTAATACAGTACTTGGGCTGCATCTACCACTTATCATCTACATGTTCTATGTAGTTGCTGTGGAGTTGGATGTGAGAGTTCTTGCACATGATAAATGAGATACTGTTGGACTGTGTGTGTTTGACTTTATTCTAAATAATGTGTGAATACTGGGAAGGGCCAGGAAAATGAGATAGGATGTTTGTAAAGAATCATAATGAAGTGTGAGCATGAATATCATATCAGTAGACAAATGAAAGTGCATGAAAATGAACCAGTATGCACAGGTGAAGAACAAAAATGTGGAAAGGTGTACTTGCATGTCCCAGGACAGTGACCATAGGTGTCACATTAGGAAAAATGCCTGGGAATGGAAGTCCAGCCTCCTTCCCAGTGGCATTGGATTTTGTGACAGCTGAGATCAGAAAGTATGCACCTGGGAAGTGTGTCATGCCATGTGTGTGATAAATAATATTGTATGGTCATGGGGCCCATCATCAAAAATGGCAGTTCATGCTCTCATAAATGACATGTCCATTGGAAAATGTGATGATGGCAAACCTATCCAATGCATGGGTCAGAGTGGGTGTCTTTGCAGATGATGCAAGTGTATCATACCTCACCACTATGCCATCATTTCATCCTTGGATCATGCCAATGTTTCATTTATGTGGCATGGTGAAACAGGACCAAAGAGAAGATGACCTCCTATACTGGTGGCTGGGACTTACCATGACCACCCCTTCAGGAGGATAGGGTCATCTGACTTCATGTCAGGGTGGATCTGAAATTTGCCCTCCCAGAGTGCTGCAGATGACCTTGACAGGTCATACCTGGCAGGGTTGGACAGGGAACCATGAGCTTGGGGTGCCTGGCCAGCTCCAATGGAAGATGTGATAAGCATAGGCACCATGGTCATTATCAAAGGGCTAATAATGTAAAGACATGAGTATACACTTCCAAGAACGAAGAAAACATGCATACAGAGGTACTTTCTGATCTTGCAATCTAGCTGAGTGGCTCTTGCCTACAAATGATGAAGATCATACATGGCCACCACACAGGTTGGTAAACATAGCGAGCTTGTTGTGAACAAGCTCAATTGTAGAGTTCCACTCAGCAGCATCTGGTTGCACAGTGGGGAGTTCTTCCAGGCAAGGAAGGAGCTGTAGCCAGATAAAGAGTCACTTGAAGGGCACATTGGTTAACAAGCAGATCAGTAATCCTAATGGGAGGGAAATGGTGCCAAGTCTGAGGGAGATCCCCCATTCCCAAGCTCCAATATGAGTGACCTGGAATGTGGCACCACCAATGAAGATGATCAGTACCTGGACAACAATTTCTATATGACAGTGAGGTACAGCATCAAAATGGAAACATGGAACAACTTACTGATCAACAGGATAATCATTGGTTGTACTCATAACTATGCTTTGCTATCCCATAGCTTTGCATATATATTAAGTAAATGGGCAATTGCCTTGCTGCCACCCACTCATTTTCTGGAATAAACTGACTTAAGTCTGTGCTCAGATTGAGTCAGAAGTGGAGTTCAGAAGTCAGCTTGGCAGCATTCACATGACCTTCTGTGGCACATGATTGCCATTGATCTTGATGATGGATGACTTTGCCATCAGCATAACAATAGATGGATTATACATATACACAAGCAATGCTTATGGGTGTGTCATGGGGAGCCTGCAAAAGCAAAGTTTGGTACATGCCAGTATGAAAAGTGAGCACTCAATGAACGCCTAGCTGTGGAATGGCAAATCATGGCATGCACTAAGGTTATGTGCATGCTATGTAACCTGTAAACAAAGGTAGCACTGGTGACCCATGGCAAGTTCAAGGACACAGGTTGCAGGAAAGAGTTACCATGGGTGGATGTAGTTACTTCTCCCTCCCCATCTACTTGCTGATAGTTGGCAGACGTCTGTTGCCCATTTCAGCATGTCATCACTTCTTCCTCCTACTTGCTGATAGTTGTTGGCAGATGTCTGTTGCCCATCTCAGTGTGTAGTTCCTTCCCCCCAGCTGCTTGCTGACAATTATTGGCAGATGCATGTTGCCCCTTCAGCCAGTATGCTCTCACTGCTTTCCTGTCTGCTTGCTGATTGATACTTGTTGGCAGACATGTGTTTACTCCTGCACTGTCCTCCTGCTGATGCCTCTTGGCCATTCTAACCACTTGTTATTAACTCCATTCAATGCACTTTTTTTTCTAGGACATTATTAAACTTGTCTTGCTTTGTGACAAAGGTGGTGCCAAACTCTGTTTTACAATCCATGCACTTTTCTGGGACATTATGAAACTCATGCCTTCATGATTGCAGTGGTGAAAGAGGTGGTGGTGGCAGCAGCAATGTAAGTAGTACCTCCATTACTTGTTTTTGGCCTGTCATAATTGTATCCAGAGCTCATAAGCTCAGTCATATCCACCCTTTTTCTGTGGTCACCATGCTTCCATTTCTATGTTCCCTGTGTATTGCTGCCATTTACCTTGAATCACTTCTATCAAATCTGTGCTTAACATGCCATCATGGGCTATGTCCAGCCTCACTGGTTTTCCATCATTTTCTATTTTGAACCATGCTAATGATGAAATAATGGTTCCAGAAAAGACTCTGAGTCAAACATGTTCAGATGCTTACCCATTACTTTATGCTGCTCCAGTCATATATCCGCATTTTTGTTTGCATCTGTTTGTTTCTCTGCAGTTTCTGGCACTTCCTATCTACAGTCATGCATATACCATGCCTATTAGACTACTTGCTCACACTTGTTGGCAGACATACATCACCCCCCTGCCTCCTGTTGCATCTACTTGCTGCTCATTGATGTTTGTTGGTGTATATTGCTCATTTCAGTGAGTAGCTGCCATTTTAACTGGACATTCAAATACCAGACAACAACAGACTCAATCTCAGATCTGTAACATATGTCACTGTGTCATGATTACCTCAAACCCTTGCACTGCCATGAGCAATGATTTTAGTGTTCTGACTCCATGCAGCTCAATCAGGTCTATATGTAGGCATAATGGTACAGCTCTTCAGGTGATCCATGCAGCCATCATGGTCCCTCTGAATCCACAATTGATTGCTTTCTTCAAAACAGTGTTCCACAAGCGCCCATCTACTCATGTGGCTGTGTACATGATCAACAAATGCACTGCAAGAAAATGGGGATTGAGAAAGTATGGCTTTCATGGGTTGAGTTGTAAGTGTTTTTAGGTTGGACACTGTTTGACCTGTGTGAGTCGTCATGTAGGAATCCTCATGTTGACTATGCACAAAAACAGATGCTTTGATCACTCGATATGTCACTCAGTATCTCGAAGAGGTGTGTTGATTGGTTCTTTCCAGTTTCGAGCTATCATTGGTATGCACAGAACCCATCTAAACTCAATATCACTACCCTGCATGTTGGATCATCAATGGGTCCTCCCAAAAAAACCCCATACTTTTGGACCTTGAATCGAGCACATGACATCAAGGAAAAAAGGGGATGTAGGTGATTTGAATGCCTTGTATTTCATCTTTTATATTGTACAACACTTGACTTGTAGCCCTGTATCAATTGATGCCTTGCTCTATCCATTGCACAAACATTCTGACAAGCAAGGTATATGCTGCCTGGAGGCAGCATTCCCATGTACTACACTTATCTGCAAAATGATGGGAAGTTCACAGCTGTACATGAGCATCTAACTCATCAGACAGTGCTAAGATGTTCTGCCAAGTCCAAACAAGGCCATCCAACATGTGCTGCCTGGCAATGGTAAATGACTGCAACCATCGTGATGTTAGCCAGATTGGAACCTTAAACATGAACAAATCTTGCCTTGCTACTGGGTGCAACCAGAATAGTTAAGTGCCTCTCCAATTCATCCAGTTGTACTTCTAGTTCAAAGCTGGAGTGGAATGCCACTATGACAAGATTTCTCTTCATGGTCATTGTAAGACAGATATTTGACCTGAAGGGTTTAGTGCCAGAGATCTCTTGATCTTTCATGTAACTCACATGCTGAAGCCACCCAAGTTTGCTTGGATATCGTTGGAGTGAAACCTGGAAATTGGTTGCCACCCCACACATGGTGAAGAGGTGGAAACTGGTAGAATCCCTGGTCCAACTATGGTGTTTGGTTTCGACAATATCAGGCAGCTGGCTTATAGCAAGATAGGTCATTGTCACCAAGGCAACCAGTGAATCTCCAACTGGAAAGCCAAGTGGAGAGTCATCAAGAGTTTGGCTCTAGGTTGGTTGATGCAATCCCACATAGTGGCTGGAGGGTATGAGTAACAGCATGTTGAGGAGGAATTTGAAGGTAATGGAGATAAGCGATCACCATAAAGATTTGAAGTAGCCATCCAGGGACCAGGAGCAGCAGTCATACATGCATGGTACCCACCCTATAGCTTATGCAGGCAGCATGTGTGGGCATGCACAACCAGTGTTCTTTATATTCTCGATTGATTGAAGGGGCCCTGATTAGGACATGAGTGGAAACTTGCTTTGTTCTG